>VZTY01031358.1:0-18580 GCA_013400935.1 Turnix velox
AGGGCTCCAGAACTGGAAACAAGAAGTGTCTGTTTTAAGGATGTAGTTTGTGAGCAAAACAGGTAGGATAGGGACTTGGGGCATGGATCTTGCAGATCCTTAGACAAAGGACAGCCTGTTCATTACTGAGCAATGGCTGTTACAATTGCAGTCCATCCATCCCAGAAGTATGGACAAGGACAGCAGTAGAGCTGGAGAAAGCACTTCCGTGCATTAGCAGCTGCATCAAAACTTCTTCCAGTTTGCTCAGTAAAATCTGCCAAACCTGGCACATGTCTATGACCAGGACTAAGGGCTTGTTTGCTCTGGGAGTTTGCCATCAGTGAAGTCAAGTGTAAATTTGCAGTATCTCACTGCCTACACATATGGTGTATGTTACCTCTTGCATAGCGTGATTTAAGTGCTCAAGAATTTGTCATAGCATGGTGTGCCCTGAATTTTCATCAATAAATCAGCTTACCAAGCACTTGTTTGACATTTCTTGGATCCTGCCTCTTTGCTTTGCCACTTGGATTAGAGCACAGGTTTCAGAAAAGCAGGAATTTGAATTACATATGCATTTCCCTGCAAAATGCATATAGTGTTTTTGTTACATTACTAAATTATTGCATTTGTCTGTAGTTTCTACAGTATGAGAATGGATAAGTATGAGGTTTGAGTATGACCTGGCCATCATAAATCACTGTAGTTAGAAATGGTCTCTGGAGATCACCTAGTCCACACCCCTCACTCAACCCAGAGTCAGTTTAACGTTGGAATGCCAAAGCCATGTGCAATGGAGTTCACAGCTTCTTTGTGCACTCTGTTCCAATGTTCAACACTCTCAAAGTGGGGGGAAAAAAAAAAAGGGGGGGAAGTTTCTTATGTTTAACTGGTATTTCCTGGTTTAAATTTGTGTCCACTGCCTCTTGTCCTGTCGCTGAGCATCACTAAGATGTCTTGCCCTGTCTTCTTCGCTGCTTCCCATCAGATGCACGATAGAAATTGTGTCCTGTGGAAAACAGTTTGCGAAGAAGGTTAAGTGTGTCTTGTACCAGGAAAAAAAAATGCCCATCTAGCCCACCTAACTCACTGGGTTTTATTTCCTTCCCTTTTCTCACGCTTAAATGTAAAATAAGCATTATACTGTAGGAACCAGCCAAAGGCTAATTTGCCTCATTTGAATGTGAAAAGGAGCCCACATCCTTCCTGTGCCCTGCAAAGAAAGCAAAAAGACTTTACAGAGAAAACAGATGTACTAATATGTATCACTTGTTGGGGGCTGGGGGATTCCAGGGTGCTGCCCTTAAAGCAATGCTGAGCTTGCAAGAAAACAAAAGCACCAGCACACAAAATTTACTGCTGGGAAGCTCACAAAGTTGGGACTGTTTTCTTTCACTTATGTTTAGATTGCTGGCATCTGAAAAACTGCTCTGAAAAATAAATTGTGTACAGAGAAAACATGTAGGCTCATTCTTCACACTGAAGAAAATCTTCACTGGAGTACACAAATGTAAACACAAAAGGCAGAAACTCCAGCCTAGCCATAGGGTGATCTTCCTCGGTTCACATTCAATATTGCCTTGCCAGAAGAGCACACTACTCAGAGTGTAAGCAAAACAAGTATAACTTTCTGAAGTTTCCCTTGGTTTTATTTATGCTTTCCACTCCCTAACTCTCTAGTGCATAAAGGTTAGAGAGCAAGTGCTGCCAGCTCACCAAAAATACAGGATATAGTGGAGAGAGTTTTAAAGGTTTAATGGCTTTTAATGGAATAGAGGGATGTTACATCCTCAATGTTACTTCTACTGCTATGCAGTCCAGTGAAGAGACCTGTCCTTTCCTGACCCTTCTATATATCCCTTCCCAAGAGCTCTGGCAATGAGCAGTGGGCACTGAGGAGTCACCTTGAAAATCTGCTGGTGCCCAAAACTCACCAGATTCACCAACCTGCTTGATGCAGGTTTGGCACTAAAGCCATATAGGGTATTTTGCCAGCTTTTAGCTTACAGGCAGGAGACAGTTGCATGTGGCCATTTATAATTTATTACATACATCTGTTGCTGATCACAGTAATAAATAGGATAACTATATGAGAATGCTTCAAGTCTCCCCTAAAAAAAGGTACCTCAGACTTCCTAAAATAAAAACTAGTTTTGCAAAAGCAGAGAAATATAGCAGACAGTTGAGTTTCTCTGCTCAGCAGTGGTAGCTGTGTAACAGCACTGGATGGGTGCAGTGCTTCTTGAAAGCATTGTGCTGCTTCCCTAAATGCTGTTTTCTTACAGTCTGCAATCCTGAGGGTCAGGGTCACAATAAAGACCCTTCGAAGTTGTCACTTCCCCCTTGATGTACTGTTTGAATCTTCAAGACATGCTTTTAATTCACAGGAGGTTTTAAACTATGGCATTGACACAAGAATCACCAGCCATGGATAAGGCAGGCTCAATAGCCTTGAAAAAATAAGTTCTAAACCCACTTACCTGAGACACTTAGATGAATGAGAATGCAGTACAACAGCCTGAGGTGTTTGGATTGCAGTTTAGCTGTAGGCTTGTTGTGTAGGATCAGAGTAAATGAAATCTTGGCCTTGAACTAGTATGTGTTTTGGAACAAATATCTCAATGCAGCATGCTGCAGGAGGAAGGAAGCAGAATAGAAACTAGATCAGTTTACTTTCCTGCATTATTTCTTATAAGTATAGTCTCCTTAGGTATGGAATACACATTTCCTGTTGTCCCTGCCTATGGGAGGGGGGTTTGGAACTTGATGATCTTTAAGGTCCCTTCCAACCCAAACTATTCCATGATTAAAAATATTATAAGAGCCTGCAGCAGCCAAACAACCAATAACCTACTGTCACTGAAAACTGGAGTCATATTAGATGAGCATGTTTAAAGGGAAATGTTGGAAACCTACAGAGCCTCTCAGGCTCTGAAAAGAGAGTGAGCATGAACTACATAATAACTACTGTGATTGTCCTAATAGCTGCATGAAAAAAATCATGAACTTTGATCCTTTATACAAATGACAATGTAAAGATATAGGTACATTTGCTTCTTGTTTTGTAGTGTCTCTACATACATTTTAGATAAAATCATGTGGATTTCTTATCCTCTCTTTTTCACATGCCTTAGTGCTGGAGTGCAGATGCTTTATTTATTTATCTGTCTACACTAATGCTGGTATGTAGCACTATTACATCCCAGCTGCTTTAGCTCCATTGCCTCTGTACTGTTACAACAGTCATGAAGGTGAGAATCTGATTCAATAATAGAATGGTTTGGGTTGGGAGAACTTTTAAATATCATCTAATCCTATACCCCTGTCCCAACTAGTGTTAAACATTTACAAATCTGGAGCATCTGCTACAGGGCAACCTATTCCAGTGTGTTAAGACTCATCAAAAAAATTCTCCTTATGTCCAAGCTAAGTCCACTCTCCATCACTTTGAAGCTGTTACCTCTTGTCCTGTCACTACAGGTCCTGATAAAAAGTCTTTTTTCTATCTTTCTACTTAGCCTTCATCAAGTATTTAAAGGCTGTGATAAGGTCTTGGAGCCTTCTCTTCCCTTGATTGAACAATCTCAACTCTCTCAGCCATTATTCATAGCAGAGATGTTTCCTCTGATCATTTTGGTGTCCCTTCTCTGGACTCACTTTAGCAGGTCCAAGGTCTTGTACTGGAAAACCTCAGAACTGGTCACAGTACTCCAGGTGGAGTCTTGTGAGTGGAGTAGAGGAGGAGAATTGCCTCTATTGACCTACTGGCCAACCTGCTAGCAATAGAAACTTTATGAATTTCCACCTGCTGCTTGATGCAGACCAAGCTTTCTGGGCTGCAAGTGAACACTGCTAACTCATGCCCAGTTTTTCATCCACCGCTGTCTGCAATTCCTTCTCATCAGGGCTGCTCTCAATCATTTTATCCCTTGGTTGGTGCAGATGCCAGTGGTTGCCATGACCTAGATTCAGGACCGTACACTTGGCCTTGTTGAAGCTAACTAGGTTCACAGAGTAACACTCTTCAAGCCTCTCAAAGTACTTTGAAGTCCCTCTGGATGACATCCCTTCCCCAGGTGTATCAGCTGTAGCATTGGCTTGGTGGTGTCTCAGACTTGCTGAGAATGTATTTAATCCAACTGTCTATTTTGTTAATAAAGACATGAATAGTACCAGTGCCATTGCCTAGTATTTCCCCTGAGGGACACCACTTGTTACTGATCCCCATGTGGACATTGAGATGTTAACTGCAAATCTTTGGATACATCCATCTAGCCAATTCCTTTTCCATTGAATAGCTCCCATTAAATCCATAACTCTCTAATCAGAGACATGATCTTGTATGGGGCTGTGACAAAGACCTTGCAGAAGTCAAGGTAGAAAGTAAGCTTTTATTTTGGTTAAAGCTGCCTTCTCCTCCCTAGTATCAGAAAAAAACTCTTCAACCATACTTTTGCATCTTGAAAAACGCTTTGAAAAATATAAACAACAGCATGAGAAAATAAAAGAAATCATTATGCCATTCACTCATGGTTTTGATCAGCCTTTGTCCTCTGATTCTGTAATGCAGCGATTGCAAAGTTTTCCTTCAGGAAGATTACTCAAGAGCAGGACACCACACACTACAGGGACTGAAGTATTTAATAATTTCTAATAATTGGTAGTTAAAAGACCTCTTCCCTGAACCTCACAACATTTATACAGGTCCCAAGACAGCTGAAAAAATCTTGCAGCCTCTGATCATCACCTAAAGTGTGGACTGTACTTCATGATCACATTTTGGGAGCATATTACATAAAGAGTGGAAGATGAAAAAGGACACAATCTTGGTCTTAATTTTGAAGGGTGTTTTGATATTCTAGACCAAGTTGTTTCAGTGACTATAGAACAAGAGCATGCTTATCTCAGAGACCACACTTCTTATGGATATTCAAAATGGTAAATTTTATCTCTCTTCATTGTGTTTGGATAGCAACGTGGACTTTTATTGCGGTAGAATGACTCACACAAGTAGCTGCTGAAAATAGAAGTAAGAATACAGTTCTTCCACAGAAAGGGGAAGCCTTGAGTTTCTCAACTGGTTTTTGTGTGATACCATTACAGTCTGTCTTTGTGAACTGATGGGGAGCTAGAAGAACAGAAGATGGAGAACTGTGAGTAGCAGAGGTGGAAGACTTTCTTTGGAGATGAACTAAAAGAGGGATGAGGGAAAGAGCTTGGGATCTGCTGCTGTGTTCTGCTTTCATTGTATGAAGGTTCCTTGATCTGTTTTCTTACAATAATTCATTATTCCTGTGGAAAAGAGTATGCCCAGTTAGTATTCTTGCAACCTCCATCAGTGTTGCCTCAGTGTTCTCTAGTATCAAACTATGCAGCCTCAAAATTGCTAAAGCTTGGGCATTGAAATGAACAAGGCAGGAAAATTTAATCCTGACAATCATATTGAAAGCATTTCCATGGAATCTTCTAAATTTTAGAAGATTGAGGGAGAAGGAAGAAGAGCAAGTTGCTTTAAAGTGAGGGAACTCTTTAAAATGGACTGTGGCCATAAAGGCCTGAATTATGCTGTTCTTAGGGGGTTAGATTAATACCCTCTATAGAGCATGCAAAGATCCATTTATGTATATAAATCATGTAAATTAAAGCTATAAATGAAATGCTTTGTATGCATCCAAATTATAGGTTTGCCTTGGTTCTCCTTTTCTTAGACAGCATGTTTTGCTGCTGAGAGATGGGCATGTGCTTGGCTACAGTTTGGTTTGTGCTTTGCTTTGCCTTACTGTTTTCTTCAGCAAGGAAAGGCACAGGGGTAGAACTCTCTTCTGGTCTCTGTTGACATCAGCACATTGGATCTGCCTGCGTCCAAAAGAATTATGTCAAAGCAATTGCCTGCATTTGTTTCTTAGAGTGTTGTGGAGCAGCGCTGTCGCTTGAGGGTCAAACAGGAATACATTAAACTGGAATTGGGGCAGAAACTGCAGCCAGCCTCGGGTCAGTTGTGCCTCTTGAGATTTGTGAAAGTGACACTTCTGGGGTTCATTGCATGAACTTCCATAGCATTTCTGTATCTGGTCTGGGTGACTTGCAAAGGCAGATGGGATGGTTAGTCTCACATTCTCCCATTTAGCTCATCTTCTGTGTGTCTGGAGTAAAAGGACAAGCCTTGCATCTGACAGATTTCTTAACATTTCAAAAAGGTTTTTCAAAACCATCTATTAGAGTTATTTGTTTCTATGTGTTTTTCATCATTTATGCTTTGGAAGATTACCAGTTATTTCATCTGTAAAAATACATTTGTAGAGCTCAGCCTATGTGATCTTTTGTAATGTTACATCCTTTGACATGAGCAAGCCTTTACAAGGCCTGAAAACACAGCTTCACATGTGCTTAACAGAATATCCTAATGCTGTAAGATGTAGCTGGGATTGTGCCAGAGGAAGAGAAGAGAAAAATGCACTCAGGAGGACAGAAAATTTGAAGATGTAAAAATGTGCAATTCAAACTGTACTTTAGCAGATGCTGATTTGCTCTTGATCAGTTTTCCCCAAACTTCTGTTGCTCTTTTAGTTGCAATAGAGTTGCCAGTTACAGTTTTGAGTCTGTTGATGGCAATAGCAGGTATAGCAGAGACCAAGTGGTGGGGTGTGTGAATGCATGAGCACGCATTTAGTTTTACACCAGACTTGGGCAGGCCTTTTTCTTCCCTGAAGTTTTCACAAGCTTTCTGGCTTCACTTCACCCTGTAGAGGTTTTGTACAATAGCTTACTTAAGGAGAGATGTTTCTTGTATGTTTGTAACATAGCACAGAGATTTCACTGTGCTATGTGTTCTGTCTTTAAGTAAGCACCATGTACTGAAAGTGACTGAAATTTTGCAAAATAAATTTTTTAACATCTGTAGAATCATTATTAAAGATAATTGTTTGTATTAAATACTGCCTTATAAATCTCTAGAGTGGCATATGTGAACCAGTGATGCGATCAAGTAATTGAGATTATTTTATCTGTTTTATTTGCAGAATTTATACTGCAGCATTCAGTTGTAAGTCCATTCCAGAAGCTCAGAAGGAGCTGATGCCAGCAACTGGCACAAATCAAACACCCCCCAAGCCTTCTCCACTCCTGCAATGACAGGATTAATCCTTTCTGGCCGAAGGCCTGGGTTAAAACAGGCAGCATTGACAAAAGCTTTCACTGCATCCTTGAAACCCACCAAAATTAATTATTGGCAGGCTGTGTGATGAAGCAAATTCAATAGCCATGGCCCCCCTGCTGAGTGCATGCTCCTTAGGAGCCACCCCTGTCAGACCCTGTCCTTGGAATGCAGAGTCAAAAAATTTTATTGGCAGCACAAAACTCCCTCTGCACAGTGAAGGGGAAGGACAAAAATATATCCTGAGTGAGGTGGGTAGTGCCTGCAGGAGCACTGCTACTCACAACATTTAAAGGCATTAACTTGTTTTCCTGAAGAAGGTAGCCAATCCATCCATTTATCCCTAAAGGGTTACAATGGAAGAGGAAATATCTGTGAAATACAGATGACTCTTTCCTTCAGCCTAATTCTCTGAGGTCACCTTCTGCAGCTGGGGATTATGGCCAGGCTGGATGAGGCATTGAGCAGCCTGGTCTAGTGGGAGGTGTCCTTACTGATGGCAGGGAGGTTGGAACTAGATGATCTTTAACGTCCATTCCATCCCAAACCATTCTATGATTCTGTGGTATGATTCTATGGGATGGGATCCCACGCAGCTCCCTGCCTGGGACTAGAGCCCAGTAGAAGGCAGTAGGTGAAGGTAATTGTTGAAATAAGGAGTCAGCAGTGCTCTTTCGGTGGCAGATCTGTAATATCTCCAAGTACTTTCCTAAATGCTGTTTCACTGGCACCTCAGTGTGAGGTGCTTTGCACAGTGAGGTTTCATATGGAGACAGATTCTGGGACTTCAGAGATGTCTGCCTGTAAATCCTGCAGAAAATGGACAATTGGATATATAGATGGCATCTCAACCCCAAAAAGTTGGGATTTTCCCTATACACATTTTACAGGCCATGGAACACAAAGCAGAGCCTGATGCAGTGACCACCCACCTGACCCCCAGCCTCATGAAGGCAGTAGATCTCACCTACAGGAATTCCTGCTTCATGCAGGAATAATAACCCAAGCTTCATAGATATACATCCATGTTAAATCAAGCATGCTTATTTTCACAACTTTAGAGAGATGGACAGTACATCACAACTTGTGGGGTAAAGTGTTGGTTACTGCTGGTTGACTGCCCAGAAGAGATCACTGCTGAAAATGAAAAAAAAAAATTCACTGTTCATGGTCTGGAGGGGATTAGTTTCCAATTGCAATGTGTTTTTCACCTTTGCTATGATTAGAACCCTCTGGTAGCAAATTTGTTCCCTTTATGCATATTCCTATACTGTGAGCAAAACCACAAAATTCCCTTTAAGCTTTTTGTTTATTACGAAGCCTTCTGCTACCCAGTGTTTTCTGCTCTTTAATCTCTCTCCCCCGAACACTCTCCCAGTTTTCCAATGCTTCATTTGAAAATTGGAGCAGCAGAACCTGATATATTATTTACAGAGCAGAGGAATGAGAGCCAAATACAGCATCACTGTAACCTACCTGCTCATCTTTTGATTTTCATTTGTTTGTACAGCTGAGGCTCACGTTAGCCCTTTTGGCCACAGCCTGGTGTGGGGAGTTCATGTCGAGCTGATTGCCACCCGCTTTCAGATTCAGTCTCTACTTCAGAGGATAGAGTCCTCTCTCTCCCTCTCATCCTGTAAGTATGGCCTGTATTTTTTATTCTCATGAGTTGATTCTGCACTTGGCCATATTAACACCCAAACTGACTTCTCCCAGCTTTATACAGAACGCACTTGCTCTGTGTTAGGTTTGTCCTCCCAATGACTGTTTCTGTTGTCCCCAGTCTTGTATCTAACTGTAATGATCTCACTTTCCATGTAACTGAAAAGGCTATAGATAGAAAAGGGATGGTCAGCAGCACCTGTAAGAACCCAGTAGGAACCCATCTGTTTGCTAGTAAGTACTTCCCCATGTAACATATTTTGGTTTCCTTCATTTGTCAGCTTTTGAATACATTTAATAGTCTTAGAATCATAGAATTGTTTGGGTTGGAAGGGACCTTAAAGATCATCTAGTTCCAGCCCCCCTGCCATAGGTAGGGACACCTCCCACTAGATCAGGTTGCTCAGTGCCTTATCCAGCCTGGCCTTAAACATCTTCAGAAGTGACTTCAGTAAAAATTACTTCTGAGATTTTTGCCTGACTTTGTGCAGTGCTTTCCACCTGTGGAGTCCCACTCTCCATCTACAGATGGAGCACATACCATACAGGCTTCAAAGTATTCAGTTTCTTCATAAAGATGTTCTAACTTGGACTTGTAATACTGTCAACAATGCTGTCTTTGTCAATTGAACTTTTAATTTTTGCATGAAAATATGTTAGAATAGTTTACAAGATTGCTTTCCTTAAAGCCAAGTTGACTTTAATTATAGAGCTGCTTTTAAGAAGAAAAAAAAAATATATTAAGTCCTATGTAGGTTGTTCTATCCCATTCAAAAGCCTGGAAACTGAGCTAACTGGCACATAATTACTTTTTACTCTTTGTAAATAGTGGCCCAGCATGTCCTTCCTCCTGCCCCTGATCCTTCCCTAGGGGTCTAGAACATCCTGAGATGCAGCAGAAAGCAACTCCAAGGCTGGCTCTGTAGAACCTTCTGAGACAAGTTTATTTCTAGCAACTAATTGAAAACGCCCAGAATTGTGTGTCTGCTGCTTTACATCCCCTTTCCTGGGGCTGCTGTGATGGGAAGTTATTTCACCATCATTATAAACTGAAAGTCCAGCCTTTAATCAGTGGACTAATCAGAAACTTTTATTGAATACATTCTGCTGCTGTCATGCTGTGTGAATGATTCTATCACTTTTATTAGGATCCATCTTTCATAATCCACTTGGACAGATTAATATCTAAATTATCTGCCTTAATTTTTCCTAGTATCTTCTTTCTTCATCTGCAAAGCATTTTAGCTTTTTCACTTGTGATTGTCTTTTCCTTTTTCATTCTGCATGTCTTGATTTTGTATATAGCACTTTTTCTTTTTCTTCACTTCCCAGCTGCTGAGTTGTTTGATTGTGTGATGTTTTTGTCTATCCCAGTCTTCTTTTTCATGGCTGTAATATTGTAGGCATTTAGGAAATGCCTTAAACCATTTGCAGACATCAGCAGCTTTCTGTATGTTCTCTCTTCAGCCTGATTTGACTTCTATTCACATTAGTTTTGTGAAATTGGCTGTCACAAAGCATGCACTGTGATTTTAATTCATGTATATATGAAGAGGGTATGTTCATGTATTATATGAATTTTTACTAGTCTGGATTTGATCACAATGTTAGTTGTTTGCACAGGAGGTGTTGCTCCTTCTCAATCGAGGCAACTACTAACCTTCTGCTTTGTGACTCATTTAGGTAACTGGCAAGTGCTTTATTTTACAGGATAAGGAAGGCTGATCTTTATATTAATAGTTAGTAACTTGCCATTCATAGCTTTTTGAAAAGTCCAAGTGTGTTTCAGTGCAGTGATGCAAGGTCTCCATGATAAATTGTTCGGAATGAGTGGCCCTGAGATAACACAAGGAAGTTGTATGTAGATGTTGAAGAGAACATCATCCAGTGATTTGCAGCAATTCCAGTGGTCTAGAATAGATACCAATAATCCACCTTGTGTGTATATTGATTTACAAATATCCAAGGTGCTTGTTTCCAAATTGTCAGTCACTCAGACATTACTTGTGACATATAATGCCCGTCAACTCCCCTCTTCCATTTGGACATCTTCCATTTGTTACAACTACTTCTTTTAATTTTCTAATAGTCTTAGTCTAGAAATTAGTTTTCTGGAGTATTTTGCATTGCTACTCTGCAGTCAGAGGATTTTTTCAGATCATAGAATCATAGAATAGTTTGGGTTGGAAGGGACCTTAAAGATCATCCAGTTCCAACCCCCCTGCCATAGGCAGGGACACCTCCCACTAGATCAGGTTGCTCAGTGCCTTGTCCAGCCTGGAAGCCCCTCCAGAGAGGGGGCATCCACAACCTCTCTGGACAATCTGTTCCAGTGTCTCACTACCCTCACCATAAAGAATTTCTTTCTTATATCTAGCCTGAATCTACCCTCTTCCAAGTTACACCTGTTATTCCTAGTCCTACCATCACATATTCTACTAAAAAGTCCTACCTCAACCTTTCTGTAGACCCCCTTCAAGTATTGATAAGCTACTATGAGGTCCCCCCTGGCCCTTCTCTTCTCAAGGCTGAGCAACCCAAACTCCTTCAGCCTGTCCTCATGAGGAAGGTGCTTCAGCCCTCTGATCATCTTCATGACCCTCCTCTGGACTCACTCCAACAGCTCAATCTCCTTCTTATGTTGAGGGCTCCAGAACTGGAAACAGTGCTCCAGTAGGGTTAAACAACTGAAAAGGGTCATCTGCATAGAATCATAGATTAGTTTGGGTTAAAAGGGATCTTTAAAGGTCATCTAGTCCTAAATCCCCTGCAATGAGTATTGATACCAGGAGTTGCCACCCTAAGTGCAAAGCCCTGCACTTGGCCTTGTTGAACCTCATGAGATTTCTATAGGCTCACTTCTCAAGGTCCCTCTGACTGGTTTCCCATCCCTCAGGCACATCAACAGCAACATTCCACTTGGTGTCATTGGCAAGCTTGCTGAGATCCTCCTGTCTCTGTCATTGCTGAAAATATTGAACAGTACTGGTCCCAATACAGATCACTGAGGGATGCCACTTGTCACCAGTCTCCATCTGGGCAGTGATCTGTTGACCATGTTCTTACAGTCTCTGCTTTGGTTAATGTTCATACCATGGTTGTGTGCTGAATGTGCTTCTGGTTGCTTATCTAGCCAACCTTGCTTATAGGATGTGGAGAGGTCACTTTCTCTTGATAGCACGATCTACAAATCTGAAATCTGCCCCTTGCACCATGCACCCTTTTGTTGAATCTGCAACAGAAAATACACACCTCTGGTGAAACTCTGCCTGTCTGCTGCAGATTACCATCTAATCCTCTTTTGTATCTTAAATAGAAAGAAACAGAGACCTCTGTTGTCTGCCTCTTCCTTATGCAATGCTCTTTTCACTCTCTTCAAGATGTTTGGAGGTGTCCTCAGGGGAACTTTGGGCCAATTAAACTGAAGAGGCCACTCAGGCAGTGTGAGGGGGAAGCTCAAGCACCACCAGCAAAATATTGGCACAGCATTTAGCACATGTGGATTTGCTTGGTCATGCAAATGTTGTGGGCTTGTGGACCACCTGATGATTTATGGACTCCAATTGATCCCTGGAGCACAGGACAAGGAACACCATTGTAGCTAATCCTCCGTGCTAGGTTGAACAGATGTCCTTTTAGGCAAACATCCACACTGTTCCCTGTGACTAACAGGATGTTAGGTGGGGTTTTTGAGTTTCACACCTTCAAGCAACATTTAAAGTATAATTTCTTCTGCTAAGTATAAGAACCCTGAGAAAGAACAAAAGAAGGATTGAGAGAAACAAAGAAATCACTCTCCCTAGGGGAGAGGCTATTAAAAAGTGTTTGCATCTACTGTTTTTGCCACCTGTCTGGTTAACATAGATCAACCTGTGTTCCTCTGAAGGTATTTTCCAGACTGAGAACATCACTTTACATGTTACTTGCTGGGGTACATTGATCCTGACCAGCAACAAAGCCTCCACTCAGTCACTCACTCACTGTCCCCCAGGATGGAGGAGAGAACCAGAAGGACAAAAGCAAGAGAACTTGTGGGTTGAGATAAAAGCAGTGTAATTAGTGAAAGAAATACAAAGAAAACGAGCCATGCAAAGGCACTCATTCATCACCTCCCACAAATGGACCAATGCTGAACCAGTCTCTGAGCAATAGATACTTTTTAAAAACTACCCCCAGGCTTTAATTGCTGAGCATGATGTCATATGGTGTGGAATATCCCTTTGATCAGTTGTCCCGTGTCCACTCCCAACCTCTTGGCCATACCCAGCCTGCTTGTTGCAGTGTCAGAGTGAGAAACAAAGAAGGTTTTGATGTTGTGCAAGCCCTGCTTAGCAACAGCTAAAGCATCTATGGTTCTGAGGGTGTGTTATCAACAATGCTTTGGTCACAAATCTAAAGCACAGCACATTTTGGACTGCGATGAAGAAACTTCATAGTTTATTTCATCCAGACCCAGGACACTTATGTAAGCTGTCATATGCTGAAACCTCAGTGGCAACAGCTGGATTTGAGGAAAGACATCTCACTTGTAGCTCTTTTTCAGTTATGTGTAACTGTAGGCAGAATTTTCACATCTTCCCATTACTGACATAGTTACTACCTTCAGCATGACCATGAGGTCTCTACTAGTAAATATCTTTGCTTTGCACTGATGCCAGCTGTAGTGATGGTGAGAAGACTTGGGATTTCTTTGTGAGCTGGCCACAGCCAATTTTTTGCTCCTATTTAGGAAGGAGAGTATTTTTCTCCCCAGTGTAACTGGACAGACAAGAAATTCACATAGCACTTCTAAAATACCACCAGCAGCAGCAACCTAGGTAAAACAAGAGCCCCTTTGGGAGGAACAGTACCTGGGATGGTGTCTGGACTGGTCTCAAAGTAAATAATCTCCTGGTTTGAGACTCAGCTCATTCCTGTTTCCTTGCTGTCACATCCTCCAAGTTCTTTGATCATAAATCAGAAATTAGACAAGGTGGAGAAGAGGTTAGTTTCACTTGGGCATAGGCAAAGGGGGATGGGGAGGGAAAATTGGGGGTTATGAGATAAAATCTTTCTCTATGCCTCTTACATATTCCAAAGAATCAAAGTGATAGAGCTTCTAGACCACACTCTTCCCTTTCTTCCTTCCCTGCCCATCCTGATTCCCATTTTGCATTCTGCTTCACCTTACTGTGGATCAAATGAACACCCATTAATGCTAGGTATATTCTAAATTCTAAAAATAAGGATCGAAAGTAAAAAAAAAAAAAAAAGAGAACAGTGTGAATCAACCTGCAATCATCTTTCTGTTCTCTTAATGGGAGAAAAGAAAGAGGAAATCAGTGGAGACACTTTTACTTCTTCCCTTTCCAAGATCTAATGATTCTGGCATTTGCAGCAGTTGTTCTCTTGGTACAGGTTTTCTAAATTATATACTTTAAGCTCAAAATGCTTATGCAGACCATCCACCCACTTCTTCTATGCCCATGAATACAGCTACCACAAGCTGCCTGATGAAGGAGTGTAGCTTGAAATCAGGCTATTGAATTTACTTGGTGCTCTTCTGTGTTACTCAGAACCAAGGACAGACCTTTGCTTTGGGGTTTGTCTGTGAATTGTGGAGTAAGCAATGTGCTTACAGTGTGTAGCTGCTGCCTTTAGCTGTTAATTCAAAGGTTTCCTTTAACCCATTAAAAAAAAAAAAGAAATATTAAGAACAGTTTTGATTCTCACTTTTTTTATGAACATGAAACCTGCAGGCTTCCTTCTCAAGCAGGCCATACATAACCTTCTTTATTTTAGGTTACAAATGGAGTTTGGCTGCTGTTGGGAAAAGAAAAAAGCACATAAGAACTTTTCCACAGTACTGATCTTCCTGTGCTGCATTTTCCTATGGAATCATTTTATAAAATAGGAGAAGTCCTGAGACAGTACAAAGCATAACTCAGTTACTTTAAGAGGCTGCAGAGTGAGGCTCTGCTTTAATTGCTCCTTGTATTTTGTTCTGTTTTGGTTTTGCTGAAAGTGATGTATCACAGAATGTGGAAAAGAATTCACTGTTTGTTGAAAAGGTGAGGCCATGACATTTACAGACTCACTGGCAAAGAAGCTGCAGAAAACTGAAAGGGTTGATAATGTGTTGCTTTGTGGGCAGTTCAGAGGGTTTGTCTCCTCTTCTTGCATCGGTTGTGTTGAAAAGCTTTTGATTACTGTCACTCAAACAGCAACACTGAGCTAATGCATCTTCCTGTGGCCTTGCCAGGTGGCCTCCTCACCAGTCAGTCCCACCCCCACAACTGTCCTTCCAACAAGCAACACACATGAACATGATTATTGTCCCTCCTGCCCAGCTGGAGCATTGATTTCCTTTCCCCCATCTAGCTAGTAATAAAAAGATTGTCTAGATTATAATAAATCTCTTGCCAGTGAGGCACCTCACCAGCAGGATGATGGAACTGTTTATCAAGACGTTGCTCTTTCTTCATGGCATTTAGATGGCATCTACCCTGCCCCATACATAGCTATGCTCTGTTAGAAACCAAGTCTAAATCTACCCCCTTCCAATTTACATTCATTGTTTCTGGTCCTCCCATCACATATCTTACTAAAAAGTCCTACCCCTCCCTTTCTGTAGGACCCCCTCAGGTATTGATAAGCTATTATGAGGTCCCCCCTGAGCCTTCTCTTCTCCAGGCTGAACAACCCCAACTCCTTCAGCTTGTCCTCATAAGGCAGGTGCTCTAGCCCCTTGATCATCTTCGTGGCCCTCCTCTGGACCCACTCCAACAGCTCAATGTCCTTTTTGTGTTGAGGGCTCCAGAACTGGACACAATACTCCAGGTGTGGTCTCACCAGAGCCGAGTAGAGGGGCAAAATCACCTTTCTTGACCGTCTGGTCACACTCCTCTTGATGCAACCCAGGATTTGATTTGCCTTCTTGGTTGCGGTTGCACACTGCTGGCTAATGTTGAGTTTGTCGTCAACTGACACTCCCAAGTCTTCCTCTTCAGAGCTGCACTCAAGCCACTCTCCACCCAGCCTGTATCTGTGCTTCCTTTTGCTTGTTCTGGCCACTGATGTTGGCTGAAATTAAACTGACAAGAGACCACCAAAATCTTCACCTTTCAGAACTGACTTTTCACTCAGATTCCAAAGGAGGGGAAAAAGAGAATAGGCAAGGCACAGTGTTTCACTTTGCAGACATGTGTTACAACTTAAACATCATCTGTAGTGTCAGGAAGCTGTTGTTTCCAGAGCTGCATCCCCAGTCACTCAGTAAGTAAGGAGGGAACAACAGGGCAGAATGTGGCACTTCAAAGCTCCTGCAGAATCTTATGGCAGCAGGAGCTGCTTCTTTTCCCAGGATTTCTGCCACCATTGTAGAAGACTTCCAAAGCAATTTTATGCTGACAAGAAACAATAGCAAGAGTCTTCCAGAACTGTAAAAGGCATCTGCTTTGAGCCATGAATGAACAGGAGCTCATCTAACAGTGTTCTTCCTATTTCTCTGTCTGTGGATGTCCATTGACATAAAGCAGTGGCCTGACTTTTGACTGGTACAGACAGGCAAGTAATTAAACTGCTGAGATTCTTCTGCTCACCCCCCTAAAGCAGAATCTGGGAGTGAAGTATTAAGGGGCTTTCTTCAAAAGTCAATTTAATGCAGACCAGGCATTTTCCAGTGTTCCTCTTCTTCTTATGGAAAAGCTGTTTCAATGCAGTCATCGATCATGATACACACTTGACTTGAAGTTTTGCCCTGGTGTTTCTGGCCTTTTGTTCAGGATTACCACATTGTGTCTATGAGATATTCTGCACATCCTTTAATAGTCACAGGACATCCAGTGGTAGTGCTGCATCCTCTCTGATTTACGTTTTTTAATGCAGGATGACAGGTGCAGTGCACATGTAGATTTGAAGGCATTCTCCACAAATCCCCAGTCTCCAGTCTCTTTCAAGGCTGAACCAGTTCTATCACATCACAGTATAATTCTATTCTTTGTAGATCAGGCCATTAGTATAAAAATTATATGTATATATATAGTAACCCACAAGCCTGAGGAATAATGAGTAACACCCAAGAGTTCAATTATTTTAAAGTGCTTATTGTATCTTTCTGACTTGATTTATGATTCCTGACAATTGTGGGATCACTGTTCAAGCTGAATATATATAAATAAAGGTGATCCTCTTAAAGGTCCCAGAGTTAATAGGTTAAAACCAAAAAATAAGGCAACAAGTGTTGCTATTTTATTCCATCTGTTTGATTTGATTTGTCTTGAAAATTAAATTGTGGAAATCCAAATGCTCCCATAAGCATAGATGTAAGTCAAAGAGAGGTCAACAAGCAGTCAGCATGAGAACTGCTGACCCACAATAGACTAGCTTTAAGTGCCTGTTTGTTGCCCAACTTGGGATGCCCTGATGACTTGTAATAGTCAAAGTGGGTGAACAAGATATTTTCTGAAAACTGGGGGATTTAATGTGTCCCAGGCTTGTGTTTCAAAATATGCCCTTCATCAGTTCTGCCTTAGGGAGCTACTAATGGTGGCATGGAAAGTAAGACATTTCAGCTTTAGGGAAAATTTCTGAGTTGATTATTCCCCCTGTCCAGCCTGCGGGAGGCATTACACAGAAAGCAAAAGTCTGTTTTTAAAAATACTACAGCTCTTATTTTTGGAAAGCCTTTTCTATCCTTCATTCACCTCCAGAACATAGCATTTTGAATATTAAGTCCTATTGTAGTTCATGAAATCTGATGTATTTTAATGTCACAGACTGATTGTTCTGCAGCACTTTCAGCAAAACATAAAACACCAGGAGGATATCCCTTAGAGAATATTTTTCACAGCCATGCTACATACAATCCTTGGTTTGATTAACAAGCATGTTCACCACAGAGACTGAATAAAAGCCAAGGATTTTGTTGTTCTGATTCCCTTTTAATATAACTGCTTCTTAACTCAGCTTTTCTGCTGGTGCTTTCCAGACAAGATTTGTAAGATTCAGTCAGAAACAGACAGTTGGCAGTTACCAGTCATCCAGCATTTCCCTTTCATGTCTTTCACTGAAAGAAGTTCTCCTAAAAATATACCATTGAATTTCATTCCAAAGAAAACCAAAAGGGAAGGAGAATGTGTGTGCTGGGTCTGAACCAGCTCCACGTTTCTTCAGCAGGTTGTTGCCCTCTCCCATGGTGGTCTCCTTTCCTGTGGAGTAGGGGAACAGAGGTTATGGCATGGCTAGAAGGGTGCAGAATAGACTGGTGTTTTCCTGCATCCCCTTGTACTTCTCTCTCAAACATTTTAAGAATTCATTCTCTCCTAGAGAACTAAAAAAGGCAGCTTCTTAATAAGTACCATAATTCTGAGTTTAATCTAGAAGCTGCAAAATCTGAAGGAGAAGATTTACAGCAGTCTTTCTCCCATCCATCTTTTCCTGATGGCTTACTGCTGCAGAAATGAAGCCTTATCAATAATTTTTGCTCTTCAAATATGTGTTGTAGCTTTTACTTTTAAAATATAAGTAAGAAAATTCAAATTTCCTGGTACTTCTGGATTGTTTCTAGGCTTTGATTAGCTAACAAAGGACTGCTTTTGTTTCTGTTAATAACTGGATGTCTGGTTTTGGTTGGTGTTTCAGTTTTGGCTTCCATTTTATATCGAGAATAAACAGAAAAATTGAAGGCAGGTAACTTACAACAATAGTAATAATATTGTTTGTAACATCTCCATGGTCTTCATCTACTTCCTAACTTAAAGTAATTAGGGTGTTATTACTATATAAATAATCAGAGAATCATAG
>VZTY01031358.1:18886-35686 GCA_013400935.1 Turnix velox
CAGAACTACAGCAAGGACAAGAAAAGAGGCAGATAACTCAATAGTTATTTTCATTTGTCTCTAAGGAAATCTCAAAACCCATGTAAATGTTTTGTGTTTTCCTGCAAGCACGTGTTTTGTATTTGCCATAAAAGCACAGCTTTTAAATAAATAAATACAAGTTACAGAGAAGTTTGTTTTAATTAGGTTAGTAATGTACCTTCTAACAATACCATTGTCCAGTTATCATCATGCAGCCATGACCCTTAACTCATACATCACAGAAATGCTGCCCTTCCCAATGGAATTGGAATAAAACCTTGTTCCTTTACTGTAAGCTGCACAGCATGTTGGATGAACAATGTTGTGTTCTTGTCTCTAGAGAGTTTAGTGTAAAACACCTCCAGATTTTGTTTGGTGATCTCAGAGCTGGCTGAGTAACTCCAGCCTTCCACAGCTCTAAGTGCTGACATGCAAGGAGATGAGACTTCGGGATATTAAAAGGCTGCTCTGAAGGAGATTAGTTTTTGGAATCCATTCATCGACACAAAGCCCAATGCTGAATGGAGTTTATATATATTGTCTATGAAAACCCTGAGTTAGCTGAAATCACTGTAAGCGTCCATGTATTCTCTCACATTCTTCCTGCTCCCCATGATGCTTTGAGCCAGGAAGAGACAACTTCTCAGGGGCTTGATTTGAAAAGATGCATGCATGTAACACTCTCTGTCACATTTTACAAGTGGCTACAATCAAGCAGGCTTTATTCTCAGATTGTCTAGACACTCTGGCAGGGTGGGAGAGGGCAAGCAAAAGAACAAGCCCTTTTTGTCACTCATTCACTTCCCATCAGACTCTCCTTCACTGCCTGCTGCCATTGCCAGCAAAAAGATAAAGGGAGCAAAACCCCCCAAAAAGCCAAGAAACTGATAATTGGCTGGGAATATAATTCCTGGCAAAAAGACAACCCCAAACCATTATTTTTTCTGTAACTGTAAGTACATTTATATCCCATCTTCTGGTTTATTCACTTTTTTACAGAATTCATACTTTGAACAATTTTATTTTGGTGCCTAATCTCTCATTTCAACCTTTTCCTCATCAATGTGTAAATGAGACACATAGTGCTGTCTTGTCCGTCCTTGTAAACTGGTCTGTGAAATCTTCCTAGATGGAGATTTTTTGCAAATGACTAACTGTAAAACTCCTCTCCCCCCCACTGCTCTCCTGGATTTCATGTTTGCTGTCATTTTTGCTTATTCTTTTTTTTCTTGCTCATGAAAACATGTGAGAAAAAATAAGAGAAGAAAAAGAGCTGGGAAGGGAAAGGGAGGAGGTGATAGAGTTTCACAGGAAGGGACATTTGCAAGCCAACAAAAAGACTGCTGAGATTCTTCTTTAGATAGCAAAGCCTACATATCACTTGACTGTTTTGAGGTGAATAAACACATGTTCCAGCACTTGCACCTTGTAACCAGTCTGCTTGAGTTGCTCATTCTTCCCTGTTTGTATGGTTGATGACTTTCTCTGCTCTTTCTCTTGAGGGACTTCCCCTGTGGCATTTCCCATGCAGTGTTTACTGTGCTTTGCTCTCTGCACACCAGAGACACCTTTTCACACAGGCATAGCAGGGTCCAAGCAGTGAGTCCCAGACACTCATCCCCCCTAACAAACACTTCCGTGGGCTCTGCCGGTGTTGATAGTAACAAGAAGAGCCCCATGGGGCTCTCCCTCTGCCTGTGGTCCTGCTTCACCCCCTGGCATTGCTCATGGGGCTCCTTGACTATGAGAGGAGCTGTGTAAACTTCAGTTCTGAGTGACATCTCCAAACAGACCAGAGACAGATCATTCTGCTGTTGAAATGGATAAAAAAAAGCGGAGATCTACACAAGCAGTTTATCACAGCTGATACTAGACTAGAAATAATGGAGGACTAGAAATAATGGGATGTCATTTGGAAGAGGGGAGATTCAGGCTAGATTTAAGAAAGAAGCTCCTTACAGTGAGGGCAGTGAAACACAGGACCAGGTTGCCCAGAGAGGTTGTGGATGCCCCCTCTCTGGAGGTGTTAAAAGGCCAGGCTGGATGAGGCACTGAGCAACCTGATCTAGTGGGAGGTGTCCATGCCTATGGCAGGGGGATTGGAACTTGATGATCTTTAAGGTCTCTTCCAACCCAAACTATTTTATTATTCTATTCAAAGCTGGATGGTGCCTCTGCAGCCATCACCATTCCTGTGGGTTCATCTGGAGCCACTTACTTGATACTGGGGATGTACAACCTTGAGCCCTATCTTGCTTCCCCACACCTCCAGCACTGACCCAGCTACCAGGAGGAATGGAGTCTGGTGCAACTCACATGGCATAAGCAGCAGCAGTGTGTTTTGCAGGCCCCAGGATGCAAACCCTTTTTGATAGACATCACAACAAGTTTAGAGTGAGAAGTCCTTCTTTCTGCTCACATGAGGAGACTTAAATATTTTAGTGAGGGAACTCCACTGACTGGATGTGGTGTCTTGGAGGAAATACAAGAAGGGCACCTTTAAGTTAATCTAAGAACAAGAGGTGGCAGACATGTGCTGACTGCAGGCAATACAGCTCAAGGATATGCATAAAAATAGTGTTTGTTTTTCTTAACAGGCTTGTAGATTAATTGGAATCATCTTCAAATTGTAGAAAATACCCTTCAACAGAATAGGTTTTTTTCAATTAGGCAGGTTAGATTTAAAAAGGTCTCCAGATTGTGGACTGTCACAGACAAGCAGGGAGCTGCTGTATAATTTTTCAAGCATTAGCATCAGAGGAGTATACCTTTTCTGAATCCCATGGGTTTGTCAAAACCAATTTCCTGTATTGATGTTGGAGTAAGGCATACAAAATAGCCAGCCTGGCAGCTGCAGAAAAATGAAGATATTTGAAAAAAGATTGGCTTCTTTTTTTTACACTAAATTATGGATATTGGCTGCAAAGTGAAAAGAAATATGGAGGGGGGAAAAATGTGCTTTGTTATATTACATATGCAGAGTTCTCTGTCTTTTCTCATTGTTTATATATTCTGGATGAAGTATATCTGGTAAGTCTAATTTTGTAAAGATTTTTTGATTGTTACAGCTCATCTTGCAGCCCCAGTGTTTAGTGTGTGTTGCTTGTGTGCCAGGTAAAGTGTAAGAGTCACCCCACCAGTTCAGATCAAGGGTGCACCCAGAGGAGTCCCTGATTCCCTAGAATCATCATGCCTGCTTCAAAAACTCAAGCTTTTGTCTAGATTCAGCTTGAGTTAGTAAGAAGGAGTTTGGAAACACCAGCAAATGGAGTGTAGGATGTTAGAGTTCACAGAAGTATTAGGTAACAGAACTAACCTTGGAGGATTGCTTCTTCCCTTGTGAGGACAAGTTGAAAGAGCTGGGGTTGTTCAGCCTGGCGAAGAATAGGCTCAGGGGGGACATAATAGTAACTTATCAGTACCTGAAGGGGGCCTACAGAAGAGCAGACTTTTTAATAGGATATGTGATGGAAGGACTAGGAGTAATGGATGCAAATTGGAAGAGGATAGATTTAGTCTGGAGATAAGAAAGAGGTTGTTCATGGTGAAGGTGACAAGACACTGGAACAGGCTGCCCAGAGAGGTTGTGGATGTCCCCTCACTGGAGGTGTTTAAGGCGAGGCTGGACAAGGCATTGAGCAACCTGGTCTAGTGGGAGGTGTCTCTGCCCATGGCAAAGGGGTTGGAACTAGATGATTTTCCAACCCAAACTATTCTATGATTCTAAGGTGTGGCATTTCACCCTACACCTGAAGAGAGAGAGAGAGGAAGGCTCCTAAAATTAAGAGAGGTTAGCACAGGTCCTAGTAGTGCCCCATGAGGGGACTGAACAAGAGGTTACAAGAATTAAAAATACTTAGCAACTTCTTTCCGTCCTTACCCTCTTGGCTTCCTTCTGCCTATGATCTGGACTTCAAGATGCTCTGCATGTGACATGTTAATTCTTCCACGATTCTCTCTAGTTTCTTAACTTATGTATTTCTTTGGCAGCCCCATCAGCTGCTACCAGCAGGTTTTACCCTTCTGTTCAGTACTGCATAGAAGGGCTTTTCCTTTTGTTTTAGTTGTGCCATCTGATAACTCCCTCCTGCTTTCCTGTGCTGTGATTACTATTGGCTCATTGTGCCTGCTTTTCTGTCACACAGAGCTCCAGCAATGGAAAAAGATTCTGCTGCCTTCAGGTGAAGTCAACTCTGTGTAGTTGCTAAGGTCAAACCTGAACTCTGTGTTTTGAGGGGAAGATTGGACACCTGGCTGCATGTTTTGACTATGGTTTTTGCCTGCCCTTTTGGAGCACTTGTGCCCTTCTGGCAAAGGGTGAGCAAGAGGGGAAGGAAGCTCTTACTGTGCAACCCATTGCCCACAGCTCTGGGCACAGATCTGCCACCACCATAAGGGCAGGCTGGAGCTCCTTCTCTAGTTCCCAATAGGAAGCCACTGAAAAGAAGATTTTGTGTGAGCTTTCCCCAACACATTGCTGTCTGTAACCAAACTACTGTAGAGTTTTTCCAAAGCACTTAACTTTCAGGTTCTGAATTTATTTTGATCCTCATCATCAGTGGGACTGGGAGAGATCTGGTGACCTTCAGCAGATGAAAACCTGTCCTTTTCTTCCTCTCCTAGGATTTTAGATAATGGGCTGTGTGCAATGTAAGGATAAAGAAGCAACCAAACTGACTGACGAGAGGGATGGCAGTTTAACTCAAAGCTCAGGCTACCGCTATGGGACAGATCCCACCCCACAGCACTATCCCAGCTTTGGTGTGACTTCAATTCCAAACTACAACAACTTCCATGCCACAGGAGGCCAAGGACTGACTGTGTTTGGTGGAGTAAATTCCTCCTCTCATACAGGGACACTGCGTACAAGAGGAGGAACGGGTGAGTTTCAAAGTCTTCTTTCAGTCCTCTTAGTAATATCAAACTACAGCAGGGACATGATGATTTGGGAAGAGACATGTCATGAAATAATTCAAAGAAATTAAGTATAAGTGGACCTTCAGCCTTTCCTTTTCTATCTTGCAGGTGCTAGTTCACTGGGAGGTTGAGAAATCATGTATACATGCCCAGTTTGACCAATTGGCTGCCTTGTCCTTCTCCTGGAGGACAGAAAGTGTGGTCTGAGGCACCTCAAGTAGTTAACACAAAACACTTGGCATGGTTGTGCCTGAACCTTCACTTCAAATGCCCCTTGCCTGCATGGGATCTCACATTGTGTGTGAGCACCAAACCAAGAAGACTGATGACTCTACAAACTGAAGGCAGTGTCATGCCCACTGTCTGCATAAAAGCAGAGGGATTAGAGTAGTCAGACAAAAAGCAGGAACCTTCAGTTTGTTTTGCTTCTCAGCAACTGGAGTAGCATATTAGATGTAGCCACATCATCTCTTGAGGCTCTTTTTCCTTCTATTTTGGTTCTCTTTTTTGTGACAGGGTGTTGTCTGTCTTCTTCTTTAGGTGTAACACTTTTTGTGGCGCTTTATGACTATGAAGCAAGAACAGAAGATGACTTGAGTTTCCACAAAGGAGAAAAATTTCAAATACTTAACAGCTCGTAAGTTTTAGGCTTGGGAATATGCTTTTTAATATTTTTAAACTTATAATGTTAACAACCATCTTTGTTTATTTCATTAGTAAAGCCTAAGGTTGGATATTCAAGATGTGTAGGGGTTTCACTGTATGCTTACTTACTTATCTTTGCATTTTGCAGAGCATTTCAATATCGGGGAAAAAAGAACTTCAACCACAAGCAGCTTTACTTCAAATATAAGTGTTAGGTGGTGTGATTCACATTTCACAGTAAGCACACATTCAGAACTGAGAGTACCAGCTCTGTGTTTTACCAGTAGTCACAAGTTCTGCAAGGCATGTAATAACACTTATTGCAATCTGCTGCAAGTATATCTGTGCAAAGCAAGCTAAAAACTGATTAAAAAAAAAGACATTACCCAGGTTTGCATGCCAACATAAGTTTTAAAGCTTTTTTTTTTCCTTTTAAAGTTAAATGTTACAGTCAGAACATAGTAGGAAGTTCTGTTTAGTAAGAATGTAGCACTGTACAGCTGTGGAACAAAATTCACACTTCTATCCTGGAAATCATCAACTTAAAATTCATTTTATGAACTGCACATAGAAAAAAAATCCCTTAGCAATTTAAAAATAACATCTAAAACTTACTGTGCTACTGACCTATATCTGAACATCTTGTAATTCTTGGCTAAGAAGTTGAAAGCTGTCTGTTATGTTCAGTATTTCTATGATGTAGAGGTAAAAATGGGTTAACAACAAAATATATCACTTTCTAGAGACTCTGTGATATTGTTCTGATCTTTTTTTCTTGCACTGTGTGACATTGAGGCAAATTCATCCATGGTGCAACTCCTGTTAGATTTAATAGAACAACTCCAGGGTCGGAGTTGGCTCGATATGCATTAAAGTAAAAGAAAAAGAAAAAGAAATCAGGTAATTCTGTGGAATATTTCATGAAGCCAAAGAGCTTTGATGTAGATGAAAGCACAAAAACTTCAGTTATGACTTGTAGAGGAGAGCAGCAGTTTAAAAACCTCTCTAGTTCTAAATTAGCACTTGGGAAAAAAACCCTTTTTTAACCTATCACCTATTTTTTTGTTCATCTTGACTGCTGCTTCCCAAACCTTGGCACAAACTATGCCATAACTTGAAACATAAAGAAATTCCACCCATTATAAATTCCTTAAATGTGCCAGGTGATGAAATGAGGGGCTCACTGGGGCTTGTGGAGCAATCGTTTTTGGAGTCAGTGGGACATAAGATTCCCCTACCTGTGGTGGGTGGTTGCATTACATGCATTTTGATGCAGGTAATTGCTGCCTCGAGGAAGGTTTTCTAAGGAAAAAAAAATCAAATTACTTTCCTGTAGGATTATAGAAGCTCATTTCTCATCATAGTCAGCTCTGTCTGCTTATAATAAACACATTCCTGGAGAGTTGACAGCCAGGCTGGGAATCTCCGGAAAGCAAGCTTTTCTATGATAATGCATCCTCTGTTTGCTTATATCAGAAATTACATAGAGGAAGCCTGCTTTTTTAATATTCTGCTGATGCTGGTTGCAGTCAGAAAGCATTTACATGCACAAAACTAGATAATCAGGAATTTTTTGAGGGCTTGGATTTTTTTTTAACTCTCAGCGAACAAAATTTCATTAGTGCTTTGGATTAAAAGTTCAAGACAGCAGTTCAAGAATTGGTGTGCAGAGGGATATTCCTGTGATTTGAAGGGCAGTCTGGGGAGAAAGAGGTAACTGCAGGGGTGGGTTCAGAGCAGAGCCTGACTTCAAGGCTGAGGAGGAACACCCAGCATCCCCAGGTCCACTCCTGCACACCCATTGACTACCCTCATCCTGCCTCCATTGGATATCTAACATTAAGAGCCGTGAAAAAAAGCCTGTGTTCCTCCTCCCGTTTTCTGACTGCGCTTTGAGAGATTTAAGCTTCTCTGTCAAAGCAGAAGGGGTTGTTCCTGATGCTGTAAGCACAGACTTTTTTCCTCCCTAGACATGATAAAATATCTCCATCTAGTGGACTCTCTGTATAGCAAGGAGAAGGAACGTGATGATACTATTTATTAAATACAGTATGGCATAATCTCCCAGAAATATTTTACAGCAACATATGGGGAAAGGGTTAGCACTTTAGCTGATAAAATTAGGGACATGGATAGGGCTATTTGCCTGATATAGTGATGAATACAAGATGTATTAAAATAGTGTCAGCTGCCAGCCTTTTGTTCCTACAAAACCTACTTGTTCTTCATTTTTTTGATCTGGAAATGGAAACGTCTCCTTTTTGACTAATCACAGCTGGTTTATAGTTGTTTTCCATAGAGTCCATGCTCCTTCAAACTGTTAGAGTTGAGAATTTAAAGTAAAAGATCACCTTGAAGCAACATTTCCTGCCGGTAATAGCTTAGACAGTGTGTTTTCTGTAACTCCTTCCTTACAGAAGAGGCTAAAATTCTCTGGCCATGCTTGATAATAGTGTTTTATTTAGTGAACAAAGCTCTGTTGGTATGGAGAGGAGTCCAGAAACACAAGAGAAAATTATTAGTAGTAGTGGTAGGAGTTAAACACTGGTGAAACTGGTGCAGAGAATGAAATATAAATTGCTAAATCCCAAATCATTGCAGCGTGTGAAAAGCTGAGAAATAAACTTAGCATAAAACTGCACATTCTACTCCATTGTGCATCATCTAAAGGGAAGTAGCATGTACACACACATGTATGATTAAGATTGATGCCAAGTGTGTGTAACACTGGCATAAGATAGTCCTGCATGAACCTCTCCATATTTAAATATGATAGAATAATGGCTTTCTGTAAATATTTGAAAAAGCAACAAAGTCCTTTTATTCTTTAGATGACCAGGAGAGAGAATCCAGACAGTGAAATGTGATCCTTAAGAGCTGTGTAAAACTCCATGTTGATAGATGGCTTCCTGGTGCCTTTGGGTTTCAGATTAATTATCCCCATACAAGTACAAAATTAGCAGTGGATGTGACAGTGTTCAGCTTGGCAGATTTTCTATAAGATCTCTCAAAGGTCTGTATTAGAATAATTGCTATGGAGATGGTTTTCAATATTCCAGTCCAAACCCAGCCCTCACCAAGCCTGATTTCACTGGGTTGCTAAGCCTTTTGGTGCCATTGTGCTATGTTTGGAAGGCTCCATTGCTAATAACTGCTGAAAATAATAGCAGGTGCAAAGAAATCCATATATATTATTTGGGTTCAGATGCAAAGAGCTCTCTCAGAAGCGTGTCATTGATCTAAGAGATGAGTTACTGTGGATTCTTACACCAGGCAGCTGTGGGTGCTGTTAACAAACCACATCATTGTCTTTCCAGCTGTGTCTCATTCCCTTTTCTCCTCACCTCTTTTTCTGCAGGGAAGGAGACTGGTGGGAGGCCCGGTCCTTGACAACAGGAGAAACTGGTTACATTCCCAGTAATTATGTGGCTCCAGTCGATTCCATCCAAGCAGAGGAGTATGTTTTCTTTTTTTGTTGTAAAGACCCATTAGTCCTGCGTTTGCAGGAGGTTAAAGGAGTTGGGTTTGATTGATGGCAGCAATTTTTCAAATTACTTACATTATTTTTATTTCAGTTCTTAACTGCACTGATAAATAATTAGGTAATTAGTGACAAAAGAAGTGCAAGCTCAGTGCTTTTTCAATGTCAAAACAAAGGAATAAAACCTAAAGGAACATAAGTCTGTTTCCTTTATTCCAGTGTCAGCTAATTTTAGGCATTAAAGCAAAAGGTGCCCTGGCTTTTTCTGAACCAACTCATAAAAATACTTGGAGTTAATTGATGTGCAAACTGTTTATTAAAGAGGGCATGTTGTATTGACAAACTCCTACCAGTGGGTAGGATGCCTACAATGCAAAGAGTAGGCAGCATATTGAGGACATGCCAATCTGAAAAATAATATGTGTATCCATATTATTTCCAGTATAAAAGATACACTGCAGGAGCTTATATACCTTAGATACTACTGTATTCTGTATAGAATTGTAGAATTACAGAACAGTTTGGGTTGGAAGGGACTTTAAAGATCATCTAGTTGCAACCCTTCTGCCTCGGGCAGGGACACCTCCCACTAGACCAGGTTACTCAGTGCCTCATCCAGCCTGACCTTAAAGACCTCCAGGGAGGGGGGCATCCACAACCTCTCCGGGCAACCTGTTCCAGTGTACTCCAGGTTGGACTCAAATGAATGTGAAACCGAAAAAAATTTGCTGCAGGAAGGAAAAATGTACCAAAATTCTGAAAGCCTTGTACAACTGCTGTGAAGTGGTTGCATCTGGTCCTTCTACTGAGGTTGTAGAGCTGTACTGCAGTGAAAATACTGAATACTAATACATCTCTGTGTGAGTCAAACATGTAGTTTACAGCAACCTCTGTAAAAATAGTGCTCTTCATCAGTGATGTGTTTTTCTGCCCTTTTCCATATCTGTTCCTTCCCCTCGTCAAATCTTGTTCTCTGTCAGTCTGGCTTTTGTTGTATGATCCCTACCAGAGAAATATTCTCAGCATCTAATGATGATAGGCTCAATGCTAAGTACTGCTCCACAATATAGAATAGTGTATCCATATTATTTTCAGTATAAAAGATACACTGCAGGAGCTTATATACCTTAGATACTACTGTATTCTGTATAGAATTGTAGAATTACAGAATAGTTTGGGTTGGAAGGGACTTTAAAGATCATCAAGTTCCAACCCTCCTGCCACAGGCAGGGACACCTCCCACTCGATCAGGCTGCTCAGTGCCTTGTCCAGCCAGGCCTTAAACACTTCCAGAGGAGGGGTACCCACAACCTCTCTGGGCAACCTGTTCCAGTGTTTCACTACCCTCACCAGAGAGTTTCTTTCTTATATCTAGCCTGAATCTCCCCTCTTCCAATTTACACCCATTATTTCTAGTCCTTTCATCACATTAAAAAGTCCTACCCCTGCCTTTCTGTAGGCCCCCCTCATGTATTGATAAGCTACTATGAGGTCCCCCCTGAGCCTTCTCTTCACCAGGCTGAACAACCCCAGCTCCTTCAGCCTGTCCTCATAAGGCAGTTGCTCCAGCCCTTTGATCATCTTCGTTGCCCTCCTCTGGAACCACTCCAACAGCTCAATGTCCTCCATCTATGACACAGTTGGTCACCTTAACTTCCCAGAACAGTAAAAGAAAAAAAGGTTGAATGTACTTGAGAATACATAGTTGCCTTCATGCCTGAGCTCCCTGACACTACCTAATAATCCTATGTAGCATCTGTCTTACTACTTCTTATGTTTCCCTAAGGTGGTACTTTGGCAAACTTGGCCGAAAAGATGCTGAGAGGCAGCTGTTGTCATTTGGAAACCCCAGAGGTACCTTCCTGATCCGGGAAAGTGAAACTACCAAAGGTAGGCTGGCCAAAACCATTCTGACTACAAATGAGAAATACATGAAAAAAAAATTGTGCTGAGTTTGTGAAACTGTTTTCAGTGATACGAAGACAGAGATAAATGTAATCTTGCATATGTGTGTGTGTGCTAGGGAATTAGATGTCTGGACATCCCAGGTCTGAGAGAGAGTGTTCAAAGCAGAGAACAATCCTTGTGCAATCTATGCCATGGTCAACTCATGGTATCTGCAGTGCAAGCTGTGCAGAAGCAGGGTGCTCTGCTCTGCTGTCACACCCTGAACATCACACTGCCTCTCAGTGTCTCAACACATGTGTTGAGAATGCAATGACATTGAGTGGAGAGCAGTCCCTCAGAACAGCAGCCTTAGGGCTGCAAGAGTCAGACATCCAATTGTCCATGTTTAGGTCCAGCCATATCTAGCAAGCTTACTGTGAACAGATGCTGGGAATCTCCATTTTAGTTTGGTGAAAATTGCTATTTATATCTGGACAAGCAGAATGTTTGAACCTTCTTGATTGAAAGATGTAAGATAAGGCTAGTATTTGTTTTGTGAAGAGTAGAATATTTTTTGGCCCTTCCCCTTTGAAATGCTTGCCCCCTGGGGAACAAAACAAAAAGAAGAAAAAAAAAAAGATATAGCAGTTTTAAATTCATAGCTTAGCAGTGAAAATATTGAAAATATTACTAATTAATATATTCATTAAATGTTCAATTACATCCATTCCTTTGAAGTCAAGTGGAAGGATGTATCCTCCTCTTTCACTGGAAGAGTTCCAGTTTTCTTGGTGGGGGCTGTCTTTGCTTTTACATTTTGTTCATGAGGCCTGTCAACATCATCTTCAAAGCTTCAAACACATGAAAAGATCTCTCCAGCTCATACAACAATTGAGGAGAAAACCTGCAACTAAGTGAAAACAAACCTGGCCATTTCTCAATTAACTGGCAATCCAAAACAATAGCTGTGGGAAGCATAAGTCACTAAAATTAATTCCATGTAAGTTCTGAAGTCTAATGATGGTTCATATAATTAAAGCACTGACTTGTCAGTGCTTTGATCAGAGCACACTCTGTCAGCTGTAGTTAGCATGCAAAGTGGTTGGAGTCATGGATGGGAAAGAGGCTTAAAGAAGAGAAGCACAACATCCCACTGCTCCCTACCTGACCTATCTTCATATCTGCATTTTGTCATCTCAAATTTTAAGTTTTCTGATATTTTTGACTCCTGCAGTCACTGGATTCATCCTTTGCTGCCTGTAATTACTTTGGCTGACTTTCTGATGCAGAATCTAAAGAGACATACTGCTGTTTCAGACAGTTCATTCTCCATCTTTTCCCCCAAAAGCTTCACCATACCTTGTGTGGCAGTGATGCATTCTCACCACGACAGGCTCTAGATAGGAACAGGATAGGCTCTGACTTGCTATTTTTCTGCAAACAACCTCCACCTGTTTGTTTCTCCCAGCATCAGTTGTGATGTGTGTGAGGAGCACACATTCTGTGTCATAGAATCATAGAATAGTTTGGGTTGGGAGGGACCTTAAAGATCATCGAGTCCCACCCCCCCTGCCATAGGCAGGGACACCTCCCACTAGACCAGGTCACTCAGTGCCTCATCCAGCCTGGTTTTAAACGCCTCCAGGGGTTGAGGGGGCATCCACAACCTCTCTGGGCAACCTGTTCCAATGTTCCACCACCCTCACTGTAAAGAATTTCTTTCTTATGTCTAGTCTAAATCTATCTCCCTCCAATTTATATCCATTGTTTCTAGTCCTCCCATCCGATATTATGTTATTATGTGTCATTCTATTCTCCTCTGAGTTTCAAAACATTCTCCATGGATTTAAAACAAACATAACACTATTTCTCTAAGCCACGTTATCAGTTTGGTCCATCCTGACCATTTCTGATGCAGTGATAGGGGATGTGTTTTGCAGGGTTTTTTACTTGCAAGTCAGGGCTTTTTTCTGGAGGCACACAAGCACCGGGGAAACAGTAATCCATCATAGATGGACTTACAGCAGCAAGCTTAATTTCTCTCCATTTAAACATTGGGCTTTCTACATATTCAGGCTAAGTTTACTTCAAAGCCATAGGAAAAAGGCAAATATGCATGTTTTTTGTCAAACATGCCTGTTTCCCTTCTCATCCTTTAGGAAGGGAAAACATCCTCCTTCTTAAACACCTCCTGGTGCTTCAGTAAGTTTGTAGAAGAAAGCAGAGGGAGCTTGTTGCTCATGGGAAGAAAAAAAGTCAGCTGGGAAGGCTCAAGTAGTGAATTCTCCTGTTAGTCTTCTCAAAATGCCTTACTCCAGCCAGCTATCTTGGGCTTGAGGCAGGAATTGTGACCTAGAATCATCCCTTCTGCTTTAAGTAGTAACAATAATAAAGTTACTCAGGATCATGTTAAAAGTATCATCCTGGATGATTTCAGCGTGAATTTAGCCTTTCCTGATCATGGTTGCCTTCTCTTTTTACTTCCAAAATAAATCATATGGAGCCAGCTTTTCATTTTTTCAATGCCTGGCTTACCCAGGTACTTCATCAGCTCTTGTCTGTATAATCCTTCACCTGGTTTCAATCTCCACCCTCCAAGGCTGTCTGGTTTTATGTTTGTTGTTTTAAAAAATTCATTAGTATGATATATTGTAATGCCATATTTCTACCCAAATTTTTATCAGGCATATCTCTTATATTTGAATTTATCATCAGATAATAATGAATAGTATAAATAACCAACAGCCTAAACAAATGAGTAATGAAATCCATCTTGGAACTTGTTTTCGTCCAGATCTGAGCTAAAGCTCCAGTCCTGCAACTTGATCTGAGGTCAGTGGGGGTCCACAGAGGGCCACCCACACAGCTCTGATTGCAGACCTGGAGCCACAGCTTGTTTACATTTTCCTAAAGAATCTAAAATAGTGACCAGATAGGCAGGGAGCGTGACTAAAGAAAATACAGCTGCTGCCAGTGGATCAAAACTCACAAATTCAGAGTTCTGCCTGGAAGATTTGGAAAGCAGGCTGGCTAACAGCATACAGCCTGGAGTGGTGGTACAAAGCATACACAAGATGTGTTCACAAATCCCCAAAATACTTTGAACTCCTAGCTGAGAGAGATGTATTTACTCAGTGGGAGGTTCTCCTCAGAAAAAATATTCTAAACAAACCGTACTTTTCTACATTCTAGAAATAAAAACCCTGTCACTCCTCTTGGGGTGTCTCCCTTTCTCATAAACTAGAATCATCTGTGGATGTGCTGGCTCTTCTCCTCCTATTTAAAGGGCAAAGAGCAGGAATTTGAGAAGTCCTTGGAGTCAGGGTGGAGGCATTTTCTTCACTACAGCTCCCTCAGTAGTGAAGAAGTCACACAGAAGATGTCACACACCCGCCACTGTGACCTGTTGCAGGCTATCATAGTTGGAGAAACTTTCTCCTGGGGAGACATCCAGGAAAGATCTTGCACCATCTAATTGTGGGGAGTTCTTTAAACCATTTAGATATCTGTAGGTGTTTCTGGAGGACATAAACCTTCTAGGTATGTTGAAAGGACCATAACTTGGAATAAACAACAGTCAGTGCTGTTTCCTATTAGAGCTCTAAGAAATCACTTTTCATGTCCAAAATCATCTGCTAGTGGTTTTTCTTTCCTGCCCTTCCCTGACATGGTTACCATTGAAAGCAGCCTTGCCCTAGATCTCTGAAGCTGCCATTTATCTCCATTTCTTTTCTTTGTAATGTCTGAATTACTTTTGAGTAAAAACAACATTCCTCTGAGCCATGAGTGTCTTCTGTGGTGCTTTTGAAATGGACAGGCTGTTGCTCAGGAACTGCATTATACTGCCAACTGTGGCTTTGCTTTTGAGAACCAACACTTGGGTGTCACTGAATGTAGAACAGAACTGTGCTTCAGATTAAGACACTTGAATGTGCAGGTCCCCATGTAGCTTGCCAAGCTCTCTTTATAGTTAGCAGGAAATGGGAAGGCTTCAATTACTCGAACCTGTGTTATGCCATCGATGTCTGCAGTGCCACAACACTCATACAGGTTATACTGGGATTCAGCTGCCCTACTAGTTATGTGTGGACATCTAAATCAAGCCCATAGTCCATATCAGACAGCCACCGTTACACCTTACACCTAAAAACTAAATCCAGACCCTCAGCTGTGTTCCTTTACCTGGCAATGAGCATCCAGAGCCGTTAGAAATAGAATCTTAGAATCAGAATAGTTCCAATTGGAAGGGACCTTAAAGATCATCTAGTTCCAACCCCCCTGCCATAGGCAGGGACACCTCCCTCTCCCAAAGGCTGCTAAGTGCATTGTCCAGCCTGGCCTTAAACACCTCCTGGGAGGGGACATCCACAACCTCTCTAGGCAACCTGTTCCAGTGTTTCACTACCCTCACTTCTTTCTTATATCTAGCCTGAATCTCCCCTCTTCCAATTTACAAATACTTGCAGAGCATCCATATGGATCAGACAAATGTAAAGGCCCATGGGAAGACTGCCAAGCAGGATGTCCTGGAGCATCTCATGTCACTTGACCCCTGTGTTTAGGCATCAGAATCCCACGAGTAAGCTTTAAAGCTCCAGCACAGATTTCAAAAGTGAAATAAGCAGATCTACTGGTGCATCTTACAAAGACTCTGACATGCAAAACATGTTAGTTTGATTGTTTAATGTTTATTAAGAAGTTCTGACATGCAAAATATATTAGTTTGATTGCTTAATGTTTATCAAGAAGTTTGGGATCCATCTGGGTAACAACACAATACACACATAAAGTCATTATCTCCAGCTCTTCCTATGATAATCTTTGTGGTCCACTGGTCCACAAATACTTGTAGTATTTGCAGTGCAACCTGACACTTGGAATAGAAAAAGTCAATTTAACAATCCAAAGCAGTAAATGTTAAAATGTGAGCTTTAATTTACAGGGAAGTCCTGATTTCTTTCAGAAAAGTGTGAAAGGGACATGGTGTGAAAATCGTAAGAATTCTGTGATACTTCATTGTGTTAAATTCAGTCTTTCTTTTGCCAGTAATTTCTCTTTAACTTTCTGGCCAGCAAACCAAAATCTTCATGTATAAAAGCTTCTGATAATTTTTTGTCTCTTCTTTGCTTGGAACAGGTGCCTATTCCCTGTCTATTCGAGACTGGGATGATATGAAGGGAGATCATGTCAAACATTATAAGATTCGTAAACTTGACAATGGTGGATATTATATCACAACTCGGGCACAATTTGAAACTCTTCAGCAGCTGGTTCAGCATTATTCAGGTAATTTTTCAGAAAATACATGGCACTCTGAAGTATTTTAAAACAAAAGTGTTTGCTTCTCAGCTGATACATATGTAAGACACCCTAAAGAGTCATTTGAGCTCTGTCTCTTGCTTGTTGTAATGCATCTTCCATTATCCCTTTCCCATTACAGTTATAAATTACTTTTGAGTGCTTTTTGCAGTGTATAGCAGCAGAGCTTTTAAAAGCCAGCATTCTACTGAGATAAAGGCTTTGCTTGCCTTCCCTCTTCTGAGCAAACAGAACTGCTGAATTGGGCTTGCACCTCTCAAAGCATCAATTCCCTGTGCAGAAGCAAGTGCTAACATGTGCCATGTTGCAGCAGAGTATTGCTAATAAAGCAAGTAGGAGCTCAGTCACCTAAAGCAATGGCCAGAAGCTTTGCATAAATTACCTGACTTAAATCTTCCCATGGGATTTTATAGAATCATAGAATGGTTGGAGTTGGAAGGAACCTTAAAGACCATCTAGTTCCAACCCCCCCTGCCATGGGCAGGGACACCTCCCACTAGACCAGGTTGCTCAATGCCTCATCCAGCCTG
>VZTY01031358.1:37225-67393 GCA_013400935.1 Turnix velox
TGTGGAGCTCAGTCACCTAAAGCAATGGCCAGAAGCTTTGCATAAATTACCTGACTTAAATCTTCCCATGGGATTTTATAGAATCATAGAATGGTTGGAGTTGGAAGGAACCTTAAAGACCATCTAGTTCCAACCCCCCCTGCCATGGGCAGGGACACCTCCCACTAGACCAGGTTGCTCAATGCCTCATCCAGCCTGGCCTTAAAACACCTCCAGGGAGGGGGCATCCACAACCTCTCTGAGCAACAGCTCCAGTGTCTCACCACCCTCACCATAAAAAATTTCTTTCTTATATCTAGCCTGAATCTCCCCTCTTCCAATTTGCATCCATTGAGTGCAATGTCCAAAGGATTAACATTAAAATTATAATCAGTCTGATTTCAAAAATAAATATGGCAATGTGGGTGTTTCTTTTTGCACACTGTTTGCATATACCCACCAAGATTTTTTTTTTAATTCCTGTTGTTAAAATATGCATTATTCATCTCAAAAGTGCAACCTGCTGTCACTAGTGACTGGTGTTCAACAGATGTAACTTCAAAGCCCCCCAAACTCTGGAAAAATGGTTCTTATGTAGAATACTACCATACTTTTCAATATGATCATTTTTTAAGCAGAAATGTGCATTTTGAATTATTTTCCATTTTGTTTTTCCCTTACTTTAGCTTTTCATATTAACAGATGTTCCCAAATGCTCACTGCTCAAAAACTTTTTGTAATTTTCACTTGGGGAATCAACTTCTCTGTGGGGTGTTTTTTTCTGTATTCTTTGTATTCTGTCTGCTGTATTCTTTATGCTATTCATACTAGACATCTGGCTGTCTTCTCCAACCAGTTTCTGATGGGTGTATGCTGCCTGGGAGAATTTCTCAGTTGTTTCTGGTTTCTTTAATTTAAACCAAGCTAAATAGTGTATAGACCCTCACATTTGATGAAGAGCATTTCATCCACTCTATGCCAGCTGCTATATGCCAACTTTTAGTTTTCTGTGGTCAAATTATTTGGATGTATTTTCCATGCACAGACACAGGAACAAATAGATCTGGAAACAGCCATTTCTGTGCAACAGAACCTCAAAATGATAGGGGTTGGAAGGGACCTTTGGAGATCATCTAATCCAACTCCCCTGCCAGAGCAGGGCCAACTGCAGGTTGCACAGGAACACATCACGACAGGTTTTGAATGTCTCCAGAGACAGAGAGTCCACCACCTCTCTGGGCAGCCTGTTCCAATGTTCTGCCACCCTCAAAGTGAAGAAGGTCCTCCTCATGTTTAGATGGAACTTCCTATGCTCAAGTTTGGGTCCCCTACATAGAGGTATAATCTGTAGGGTCCAGGTAGGGTAGTTCAGGAGGGAATTGTACAAACTCCAGAGGTTTCACCTGTGGTCTTGTAGGTCCAAGTGAACAAAAGAGCCCTTATTCTACCCCATCCCCAACTGACTCCAAACATAAAGGCTGCCTCTAACCTCCTGCCCTGCACTCCAGATTGTGGGAAGCAGGTCAGCACAATGCCTTGTGAGTTCCCACCCTTCTAGGGAGAGCTCAAAGATATCAAACTCACTTTGTAAAGATCAACATGTTTCCTGAAGAACCACAGATCATTTTATTCACAACAGGACTAGTATAATCTGCAGCCCACCCTTCTTCAGCCTTCATCCCATAGCTGTCCAGGCTGGAAGACCCCTCCTATCCAGGCAACTGGAAACCAGCCTATCCAGGTAGCCAGTGTGCAGTTAGGTCTCATGTAAGTAGCCCAGAGTCAGGAGCTGCAAGTGCAAGGTGTACCTTTGTGTAGATGCAGCACAGGTATCCCTGTCCTATAGCACTGCTGAGTACCTGTATAACCCTTAATTCCCTCTTATCCAAGACCTTTCCTACCTGTAATAAAATCAACTGCAGTGTCTAGACTTTCACAGCTGAGATTTACAAACGAAAAATGCTGAAATGCCCTGGCATCAGACTGAAGTCCAGTAAGGACATGTCTGAAGTCAAAGCACCCAGTCCCTAACAGCTGGCCTGTCAAGCATAAGCTGTGGTGTGTGGAATTTAGGCTTAACTGGAGCACCACCATACCAGGTTTTCTTTTTTTCAGCTAATGAAAACAAGGTGTTAAAAATCTCCAGTTGCTTTCTGCAGCTGTCTAAACTCATATGGAAGCTTTGAGTTGTCCCTCTCCTTATGTTCCCATCAGAATTATCTAGAAATAAGACATTCCAATGAGTCAGCTCATCTTCCCTGTTTTGTTGTCTGAGTTGTCTTGCTACAGGGTTGTCTTACAACACAATCTATGTCAGGATGTCTGCAGGGACTTCTCCACCATCCCACAACATTTGTTCTGAGGAGACAGAGCTTGGTGTTGCAAGGAGCTTTGCTGCTTGCCCACCTTGTGATGCTGAAACAAACTCTTCATCTGCCCAGAAAGAAACCTTGCACAGGACAGTAAAGATTCCTTTTGAGTCTAAATTGTGATTGCAGTTCCCCACCTTGCTCTGCTGCAGCTGTTTTAAGATACAAGTGCCTGTCCAGGCTTTATATTATAGTCTCCTTTGTGCAGCACAGCATACTACAAATCAATATGTGTATGTATATATGCATTTATACATATATGTCATTGCTTATATATATGTGTTATATATATAATTCTAAAATTTTTAGTGATTTTTGTCACAGATCAATCTACTGTGAAGCTCTGCAAGAGACAAGTATAATGAACCTGCCCTAAATGACATAGGACTGGCTGTATATGCTAATAAAAGCTTTCTTTAGAAAGAAAAAATGTTTTACAGGACATCTACAAGGCACCTTCTCATTGAATATAGAAAATAGAATATTTCACTGACTATAGAATATAAAAAATTCCATTTTCTAGGATAGCTAGGTGACAGGAAAGTCTGCCAAATTTTCATTGCTGGGATTTGCAGAAAAAGTGAGTCTCTTCTGTGTTTCTTTTACTTCGTTCAGGAGCAGTCCAGTTTGTGATTTGCAGATGGTTACAAAGCTTTGCTGCTCTATAGCATGCCAGTTACTCATGAAGTTATCTTAATGCAGCATTGTGGGAGAAGAGAAATCCTGAGTCCACAAGAGAAAGCGTTGGCGGCCGTCACCTTTCATTTCAGGCTGTGGAAGCAGAGACTAAAAACATTTCCTGTTCTCTCTCAAATGAATATGTTTCAGTGTCCAATTTCTAATCTTCCAGGATGCTTTGTGGTATGCACTAACAGCTGTTGTGAGTAGCATTGTTTTTATGCTTACTGTTTTTGTTTCATGTCACCCTTTTTTTTCTTTCCTCTCCTTTGCTGTTGGCTTCACTTCTGGCTCCATCAGAGAGAGCTGCAGGTCTTTGCTGCCGCTTAGTAGTCCCCTGTCATAAAGGAATGCCAAGGCTTACTGATCTGTCTGTCAAAACCAAAGATGTCTGGGAAATTCCACGAGAATCCCTACAGTTGATCAAGAGACTGGGAAATGGGCAGTTTGGGGAAGTATGGATGGGTATGGAGCAAAATAATTATTCTAAAGTAGCTCTCTGTGTGGGAATTACAAGATGGAAGGTGAAAATGCAGGACAGTGATCCACAAGAAAAAAATTTAAAAAAAAAAATTAGCAAAGCTTAATTTGTTCATAAAAATACCTTTCAAAACATGTTTTTGACTTTGAAAATCTTTAATCTTCAACTTTCACAGTAATTGATAGCAAAATAAAACTGAAATACGGCGTTTCCTTGGAAGGTTGCAATTGTGATAAATTGCTGCTGTCTTAATAATAAATCAAGGCTCACATAGTAATCTATTAATTATACCAAGGAGCCTTTTCCTGCAAGCTCACAAAAACGTCCTCACCTTCAGTATCAAAAAATCAGTGTTTGCAAATGCACTTTCATGCAGCACTGAGAGACATCACCTTCCATCTTTCTATATGCATGCATAATTTTGGATTATAAGTGTTGTTTTTTTATTAATTTCCTCTCCTATAGAGAAAGCTGATGGTTTGTGTTTTAACTTAACTGTGATTGCTACGAATAATACCCCACAAACTGTTGGATTGGCTAAAGATGCATGGGAAGTTGCACGTGATTCATTATTTCTGGAGCAGAAGCTTGGTCAGGGGTGTTTCGCTGAAGTGTGGCGTGGTAAGGCAGAGAATACATTTTTGCTTTGGATGGATCTTTTAAGGCCCTCTTGGCTGAGATAAAATTCAAGTAAAGATCTTAAAGCGTAAAGATTAGAATAATATGAAATGTTAGTCTGTATCACCTCAAACAGTAAGATCTAATACAATAATTCAGGGGCAAACTTTTGTACACACTGGCATGAGAGGTTAGGGAATTAAACTTCATTAATTTCATTGGGTTTATTTGGGTGACAACTCAACTGCTAGATATACTTAGAATCATAGAATGGTTTGAGTTGGAAGGGACCTTAAAGATAATTTAGTTCCAACTCCCCTGCCATGGGGTGGGCCACCTCCCACTAGACCAGGTTGCTCAATGCCTTTAACACTTCCAAGGAGGGGGTATCCACAACCTCCCTGGGCAACCTGTTCCAGTGTCTCACCACCCTCACAGTAAAGAACTTCTTTCTTACCTCCAGCCTAAATCTACCCTCTTCCAATTTGCATCCATTACTACTAGTCCCGCCATCCTATACCCTCTAGGAATGATGTAAGGAAACTTGTAAGGCAGAATGGCTAACTGCAACTGAGTTTACTAAGTAGACTGTTTTTCCCCACATGATTTATCATGGATCAGACCCTGAATTTACATCCACTCTTCTAGTTTGAAAATAGTAGCAAGTATCAGCAAGCTGATATTATCAAGCTGGCTTTCCCATGCATCTACTTCTTTAAGTCTCTTTTGAAATACGTATCTGCAGCAGAATCCTGTAACTCAGTGTAGAGACCAGGGACAATAGAGGCAAGTTTTGCCCAGCCCAGCTGAACCCTCACTTTGAAGACTAGAAATAATGACATTTTCCAAATCCACTGACATTGTCTTCTGCACGTTTTGCCAGCTTTGCTTACTGCCCCCCTTTCTATGGGCCCCATTCTTTTAATGACAAAAAAACAAGAACACTTTAAATTATACATAAATTTTAGTATAGCCATAACATTGAAACAAAATATATAGTGACTCTTTAATGAGAGATGGGCTCAATTTTTGTGCCAAATTGCATTCTATGCAGGCTATTTAAAATGACCAGTTCAAATTTTAAAATGCTTCTTTATGTCAGAGTCATTTGGTGGAGGAGTTTGGCCACTCTTTTTGTTGCAGTGGCACAAAAGTATGTACAGACAGAAGAATAACCAACAGGCTCTCCTGGTTCTTGCAGCTGTTTTCCATTGCAAGACCACAGCAAGAAGCATGACAGCAAGTCTGTGAAATTAATAGAATAGAAATGTAGATATTTATGGAATTTCACAGAATTTCTTTGACTTGTTGCATAGGTAACTACCTGTGTTTTACATTAGCATCCCCAGATAACTGCAGTTTCACCTTCTTGTTCTCCATCTTGAACACATACAAGTGTTCCAAATGGATGTTAATACTTAGTGGTCAGCTTTGTGTGTTGTTACAATAAGCTAAAGTAGAAAATGCAATTATTTTTTTTAAAAAACCAGCTCAACTATAAGAAAGACAGTACTAAATATCTGACAGAAATTTTTTCTGACAGAAACTTTTTCTTAAAGTTATATATGTTAAAAATATGTTAACAGTCCTGAAGTATTATCAAATCAGAATAGATTACCCTAGTAAAAATTAAATTAATAATGCATTTTTTAAAATTAATTTTTAAAATCAATAAAAAATGCATCAAGTAGTAACTAACTACATATGGGAAGAATTCAGAGGGAGGTTTCTGATAATTTTCCATTAGAGAGAAAAATACTGAAACACAAGGAAATTAAACAATTGAGACTGAAATCTGAGCTGAGAAAATAACCCTTTTGTTTGACTTTCTTTGTTTACCTGGAGAAATTCATAAAAGTATTTAAAAATAGAAATTCAGAACGAGCCCTGGGATTTTTATTAAGGCATTGTAAACAGATAACATGTAGTTAATCCTGTTAACCTACCAGATAAAATCTTAGTTGATTAATGCCAGTGCCACAAAACTAGGGTTTTCTTCCTGTTTCATAGAATCTCCTGTACCTCTGCAAAGTGCCTGTAACTGACAGCACTCTGTGGTTTGGAGCTTCAGTGGCTCCAGATAAAACACACTTTCTTTTACCCATTAAAAAAGATTTGAGCCACCCTGCTTGAAATGATGAGGTGAAATTGCCTCCCTCCCATCTTATGTGGGTGAGCCACCAAAGCAAAGCCCTGCTTCAGCTCTGAGTTGGAGGACTGAATGAAACTAAGACCTCATAAGACCTTCTCAGTCACAATGGGGTGGTTGTGGTAGTAACTCAGGACGCTGCTAAAGGTGACAGTACTGGGCTCTGAGATGGCAAAAGAAAATCAAGACATAATGAAGATCAAGTTCACATTGCACACTTTTGGCCAAGACATGCCTTGAGCTCACCTCAGAAGGTGACTTGTGTTGCTGCAGGAATTGCCCTGCAAGTGAGGGACAACTCAGGCAGTGGCTGCCTCCCACCTCTCCTCACCTTGCAAACCAAGGTGGCAGCTGGGATCTGACAATTTTCACAAAAAACAGGCTGGTTTTATGCTCATGATGAAGTTATTTTGGCTTAACTAGTTCCAGTGTAGCAGCTGAGCTGTGGTAACTCTTAATATGTTTCTAACAAAGATAAACCAGGCATATTTTACACATTATCTTTATTGATGGCTTCTTAATTTACAGTAACTAGATCTGAGTCTTCATGTACTTTGTATGCCTTCTTCTATCCTCATGCTTAACTGCAGAGGAAAGATTTTTACATAATGTGGTGAATTCTGGAAGTCTCTTAGCATTGTTCTGCCTTATCACACAGCAGCTCCCTATTGGCAGATTCTGTTCAAAGCCATTTCAGCCCTATTTCTGTAGCAGGGTTCTGGCAACTTTAGGTGAGGGACAACCAGAAGGTTCTAGGAAAGTGGTATTTAATTTTCTTTCCTTTCACTTCACCAGTGCCTCATACCTCCAAAAACAACTGTTAACATAGGTACATAGGGGTTTATTGGGTGTTTTTTTTTTTTTTACTTTCTTCCTCCCCCTTGCCATTTGCCTCAGTAAAGACTCACATAGAATCAATCATAGAATGGTTTGGGTTGGAAAGGACTCTAAAGATCATCTAGTTCCAACCCCCCTGCTGTGGGCAGGGACTCCTCCCACTAGACCAGGTTGCTCAATGCCTCATCCAGCCTGGCCTTAAACACCCCAGAGAGGGAGCATCCTCAACCTCTCTGGGTAGCATCTTGTGGTATGGTGATGTTCCTGCCCCAGCATCAGCTTTCTCCAGCTCTCTCCAGGTCCTTGCACAGCCTTTCAGGTGTTATAGAAGGCTTGGTAGATGATGGCTGGAAAATTATGCAGCCTGTCCACTTCAGTAAAGAAAAAAGTGGGCAGAAACTACATTGTTTTCAGTCAGCAGCTGCTGGGCTTCTGGGGATGAAGAAGTGAAAGAAGAACAAGTATTTGGGTTTGGAAACACACCTAAGTTTTTTAAATTAAATCAATTCAGAATTTGTTACTTGGAAATTTTTCTAAGAATATTTTTTTCCTTGGACTCAGAACAAAACCAAAATGTTAAAATGTCTTGCAAATGGAAAGTTCTGGGTTCATCCAGTTTTGTTATCCAAATCCACGACTGGAGCTGTGTAGGTTTCTGTAGCAATTACTTGTTACCAAGAAATACATAAGATGGGTTTCATCAAGTTTCTTACTCAGAGAGGATTTCAGCAGGCATCAGTGGAAGCATTGTCTGAGTAGGACAGTGGCAACTGTTACAATGGGATTATTATTTTTCAATGTAATAGAAAAAGCCTAAAATATGAGGGAGGCGTGGGAGGAATATAATGATAAAACAACAAGGGAACACACATTTTTAAAGAAATAATTCTATTAAGTGTCCTAGCTAGTTTTTTTCTTGGTTGCATTAGACATCAGGCAGAAAAAGGGGCAGGAGGTGTTTAATCTAACTAAGTGTATCTGCTTGTAGGTACGTGGAATGGAAATACTAAAGTGGCTATCAAGACTCTGAAGCCTGGCACTATGTCTCCAGAATCCTTCTTAGAGGAAGCCCAGATCATGAAGAAGCTAAAACATGACAAATTGGTCCAACTTTATGCGGTGGTATCTGAAGAACCCATCTATATTGTCACTGAGTACATGAGCAAAGGTGAAACCAGAGCTCCTGCTCTTGATAACAGTATTTTTCTTTGTTGATGTTCCATAGAGTTCCAAAGGGAGGTACAGTGTGATGTATGAACAGTTTGTGAGGAAGGAGAGAGGGAGCTGGAAGCTAAAATCACCTCTGACATTAGAATTACAAATTCAGCTCTGAAATGGGACAAAAACTGAGATCTCCTAGATATTATATGAAAATCTGCAGTAAATAGTAAGGGGAGAAATAGATGCAGTCTAAGTACTTCCAACTGCATCAGCACCTAAACTTTCCTGGCAAGTGGATTTGCATTTTCTAGATTTGAATGACATTGTGCACTGCTTCCTATGATTCTAACTTTTCCTGAGTTCATATGGCATCTTCTGTCAGTGTTGACTTGTCAGCCTAAGAGTTCTGTTTCATCTTTCAGCAATCCTGAGTTCTATTGCAAGCACCTCACTCCCAGATCACAGCTTAGTTTTCAGTTTACCCCATTTATCATTTTAATACATGGTTGGGACATATTTCCCCCCTTCCTCTTCCCTTCCCCCTTCCTTTTCTTTAAGCTACTTAACTGATAACATTACAGTAAAATGAGAAAAGGAAAACTTTTGGCTCCATCAGATCTCCAGCAGGGGTGCTGAGAGCAGAGAAAAAAATCTGCTTGCTTTGGAAAAGCAAATGAACCAAATAGGAAACATAAGTTCTCACAGGGAAGTTTCATTGTACGTTGGAGGATACACTCTGAAATCCTAAGTGTATTTTTTTTTCAGTCTATTTGGAGTTGGTTTTTATTTTCCTGGCAGGTGTCTACCCACCTCCCTCCTCGGAGGCATCCAAGCCCTGACTAACTCATTCTTTAATCATATGTCTCAGTGACAAGCATATGTTTTTTCGCCTTTAAAAAAAAATACTTCTTGAAATCCTTCTGAACTATGTGGTTTGTTTTGGCTTACTGTACTAGTTTTTACAGTAACATTTTACATCTTTGGAGCTGAGCTTGAGGCTGACGATTTATCAAGGGAGAAACGCCTAATCATCTGTCTTTTCCCCTTATTTATGAAACCAATTCACTGACCTTATTTAAAGGAGACTGCCACACTTCTTTCTTTGAATACAAAACTGAGAAGGGAGCTAAAGCATCCTAGGCTTTTTTTTTAAATCTACAGGGAACATCCTAGCTTTCTCTTGCACACAGGAGCTGTGTCCTTATTGCTTTTTCAAAAATTGCTTTCATTTGGTCTCTGCTATGTCTCCTTATGCTTTGCATAGTGATCTTCTAAAATTAATGGGTTCATGCCTCTGTTAATGCTAGCCCCTTTGGGCTTACCAGATTCTGGGTTAACCTTTCTTTTGGAGCATTTTGAGCTGGGATTTGATTTTTTCCAAAGCTTGTGTGGCTTGGAACTGAGCTGATGCCATCAGAGATGGGCAGGTATGTAGTTTCAAAGAGCAATGGAAAAGTTAAGATCAGCTTTCTCAGTAATGGCCAGGAAAATTAAAAACAGCGTTGTTTCTCTTCCCTGCAACTCTCTTTTGACTAGTGACCTATTCTTCTGCAAGCTGACCTTCATGTAGAGTGAAACAAGTATTATAATAAGATATAAGACATTGTGGGGCTTTTTGAAGCTGTCTCCTTGAAATATTGCTGTCTTTAATATTGCTGCACCTCCATCCTGATGAAAAGCCAGGGTTTTACTAACTTCTCTCTCTTGTGTCAACTTTCCATTTACAGGGAGTTTGCTAGATTTCTTAAAAGATGGAGAAGGAAGAGCTTTGAAGTTACCGAATTTGGTGGACATGGCAGCCCAGGTCTGTCTTCAGAGCACTGAGCATTTCAATGTGTATGTTTTATAGGTTATATATGTCTGAGTCCATATTTAAATGCCCTGTGTTTCACATTCCTCACAGGTGGCTGCAGGAATGGCATACATCGAGAGGATGAATTACATACACAGGGATCTGAGGTCTGCAAACATCCTGGTGGGGAATGGCCTAATATGCAAGATTGCTGACTTTGGATTGGCAAGGCTGATTGAAGACAACGAATACACAGCCAGACAAGGTACATACAGCAGCAGGAGTGGCACTGAGGGTCACTCCTGTGACAAGGGAAGAGAGGAATGTGGCTTTAAAAAACTTTCTCTCATATGCTTTGAGGTTGCTTTCAGTAAATCCTGAACTCATATTAACTCCTAGAGAACTTCACTGCTGAATGCGTGTCCTAAAGATAATGCCTTATTTAGTTGCCTTCCCTTTAAAAACTGACCACAATGAAACAAAGATGATGAGTAGGATCATAGGTAGGTGCTGTGACAGTATCACAGAATCATAGAATGGTTTGGGTTGGAAGGGACCTTAAAGATCATCTTGTTCCAGTCCCTCTGCCATGGGCAGGGACACCTCCCATGAGACCAGGTTGCTCAATGCCTCACCCAGCCTGGCTTTAAACACCTCCAGGGAGGGGGCATCCACAACATCTCTGAGCAACCTGTTCCAGTGTGTCACCACAAGGAATTTCTTTCTTATATCTTGCCTAAATCTCCCCTCTTCCAATTTGCATCCATTACTCCTAGTCCTGCCATCACATATCCTATTAAAAAGTCCTACCCCAGCCTTTCTGTAGGCTCCCTTCAGGTATTGATAAGTCACTATGAGGTGACCCCAACTCCTTCAGCCTGTCCTTATAAGGGAGGAGCTCCAGCCCTTTCTTTGATCATCTTTGTGGCCCTCCTCTGGACCCACCCCAACAGCTCATTGTCCGTTTTATGTTGAGGGCTCCAGAACTGGACACAATACTCCAAGTGGAGCCTCACAAGAGCTGAGTAGGGGTCAAAATCACCTCCCTTGACCTGCTGGTCACACTTCTCATGATGTCATAACAAAGAGAATATTTTACTTCTAAAAGTCTGAGTGGAGTAATCCAGAAAAGCCTAAATAATTTCTTTTGTAGTCTGTCACCCTAGTATTTACTATTCACTATCAGCCTTGCTGTATTAGTCTATTTTTTTTATTTTTCTAATGAGTCAAAGAGTTGTGCCTCTATACAATGGACCTGTCATTCTGAGCACTATATTTTCTCTGGGAACTTAAAATGTTACTTTAATAGGAAAGCTTTTTTCCAGTGTCTCACGGAGTGCTGGGCATAGCCAACCACTGAGGCACTATAAAAATGTACCAAAGAGTATTATAGGGGTTTTTTTTAAAGCATGTGTGCTCAGACTGAGCTATGACACAGCCTCTTTGTAGTTCGTCTTTCTTTACAAGTCATGTTTAGTTGTCAGATGTTGGTCCAAGTTCACAGGGCTGCAGTTTTGTTCTCTTTCTGTTGGCAGTACATTGTTAGTGCTTGCTCAATCTGTGTCAGTAAATACCACAGCACCCATTTCAGTGCCCAAGCCAAGGAGTGTCCCGTTAAACCCTCTGTGACTCATCAGAAAGTATGGGTCACTTGAGTACTTCATATCCTACATTTACCCCTTCTAGTTGTGAGGGTTTTGCTCCTGACCAGAAGTCCCTCTTTCAACATGGATTTTGCCACAACTTCTTAGAAAAGAGCTGACTCCTTTCTGTGACTTTCAAGTGTTGACAGAAGAAGACAGAGATTTTCCAGCATGCCTTGGCTTGGCTTGGGAGCAGCAGCTCTCTCTCCATTCACACACCCTTGAACTGATGTCAGCAGCACCCAGTCACAGGCATATGGACCACAGGCTGCATCCACCCTGAAAACTCTCCAGTTCATATTTGGATCACAAGGTCTGATTTTTTGGGGGGAAGGCACTTGAAGAACCTGTGGTAGGTACAAATGCAGAGTTTAACCACCATTGGTTTCAGCCTGAGGGTGAGAATTGCTTCTTCCTTGGAAAAATAGTCTTGTGTCATTCTCTCCAAAGCAACAAGAGTGTCTACAGGCTGTGGGAGACAGAAAGCTGCCTGCTTGCCCTTCCCCTCTGTAAGATGAGATGAGTTTTCCTTGAACAAGGAAGCCAGATCCAGGCTGCAAAATGGCTTTGAAACAGTGTCCTGTATTGTCTCCACTTCTGTCTGGTTTATATTGCCATGCCTGTTGTTCCCTTTGGAAACCACCCAATGTAGAGTTTGACATGACTAATTATTTGATTTAATAGACAAGTATGTGACCTACTTCTGGCCAGATGTCTTCAGGCTCCTGATCCCTAGGAAATCCTCTGATGACCTGTTTGTTTCCTGATTTAAATCTCTTAGAATAGTTCTGCCCCCTTCACATGTTAGAAAGCTGTGAAAACCTGCCTGCCTGATGTTGAAGAGAAGCTTAGATTTTTTTTCAGACAATAAAATCACTGGATTTTTGGTAGGAAAACTTTGAGCTGTGAAATATAATACCAGGATGGGCAGGGAGAGAGAGTGTAGTTGTTCTTCCTTCCATGCCAGAAGTCACTTGGGGAGAGAGAATTGGTTTGGCTCTTAACCTGCATCAGTAAGGATCAGGAGATCTGAATTGTCTAGCTTCATCTAGATGATCTCTTGAGGTCCCTTCCAATCCCTGTGATTCTGTGATCTCATGGTGCAAGCATGGAGAAATCACCCATCCTTCCCACACTCTATGGACAAGACTTCCTTCCATTGACCTCAGGGTATCAGGCTTAAGTCCTTCAGAGCTATAGAATTCCTTAAGGGAGAGGTCCAAAGATCTGTAATCACAGGCTTAATGTAGAAAGGTTTTCCTACTTTCACTAATGTTTTTTTGACCCTTTCTTTAGTGGCAGCTTGTTCCAGGGAGGGGTGCGTTTTTGACCAAACAGCACACTCTCAATTTACATTTCATTGTAACTGACCTGGCTTCCAAGCCAAGGGGGCAGCCAGGGTGAGCCTAGGTCCTTTAATTTATTGAGGAACAAACATGGTTTCTAATGTGCCACTGGAATTTTTCTTCAAGGCGGGATTCAGCCCTGGTTTGTTTAGTTAAACTTCAGATTTGAGGATTGCTTGGTGGAGACCACAGTATCAGGAGGAAATGGTTGCCTCTGCTTGTTTCCCATGACCTATTACTTCAGCCTCCAAGGGGATGCATCTGGGGACTGCTGTGTTTATCTAGCTGGCTACTGCTTCAGTGGGAATTTTGACATGGGAGGAGAGCTTGGCCAGCGGAGGGGAAGGGGGATGGGAAGTGCTCCAGAATGGCAGCTCTTCTGGGAGAAAGAAAATACTTTGCCTTATAAAATCTGAAGACTAAAGCCTTTTTGGTCTCTCTCTCCTCAGCAGTCCTTCTCTCAGCTGAAGTGTGTTAGCATGGGGCTTTCTTTTGGTGTCGGGCAGGGGTGGTTTTCTCGAACCTTGCCTAATCTCTTGCTCCCTTCCCCCACTGTCACTTCTGTCTCCGATTAAATATTTTGAAAGGAAACAGATGGGGATGCTTTGAGCCCCAGAGGGGTAGAGTGCAGGATTCCTACACCTGTGTGGGTATTATTCAGCCTGGTGGTAATGTTTTACTGAGCGGGTTTATTTTCTTTTTGATTTGAACAAAGGGGGGCTGACTGCTCCTGATTTATGAGAGGTAAATAAAAAGCAGTTTTCTTGTCTGCACTGCTAGTTCTCAGCAATCCTCAGGAAGGAAAGAGATGGTCACAACACTAATGATTTAAAGTGTGCGACCAGCAGCTATACACTACCATTAAATAATACTCAAAAAAAAAAAAGTTCCTGGCTTGTAATGAGCACTTGGCTCCTTTTGCTTGCAGAGGAAGTGAGTAATCAAAGGGGGAAAACACGCCTGTTAAAGGGACGCCTATTTTAAAGGCTACACTGGTGGACTTCTGCAGCCCACACCACCAGAGCTCGCTTCTTTTGGCTCTTACTGTTGCAACATCTACACTGGTGGACTCCTGCAGCCCACACCATCAGAGCCTGCTTCTTTTGGCCCTTGCTGTTCCAACGTCTACACTGGTGGACTCACTACAGACCACACCATCAGAGCTTGCTTCTTTTGGCTCTTGCTGTTGCAACATCTTTCCTCCCCCCAAACCACTATCAGGCATTCAGTCCCGTTTCCTTCCCAGCTGTGATATTGCTTGTGTCAGATCTGTAAGAGGGCAAACCTTAAAATCTCTACAGGACAGAGCAAAACTTCCCATAACCCCCAACACAGAATTTCCCATGTAGTTCTTTACCCTTACAGTGATCTGGTTCACAGCTACATGGAGCTTTAGCCAAGCACATGGCATTTTTGTGGAGAGCCTGGTGCTCTGCAGAGTTGCTGTGGAAGGGCTGTTACTATTCTAAGCTGTAGCAGCTGATACAAATTTAAAATTGCCTTAATGAAAAAAAGAGCAGAGTTATTTTCCAGGCCTTGTTTCTACTGCATGCACTGGCAGCACTTGCAGCAACGCTGCTCCAAGCACGCAGGAAACAATAAGGATCCTTCTGATGCCTTCCAGACAAGTCAGAGCTATTTTAGGAGCTCTAGTACATGTTTGTAAACTTTCTGATCATTTTTGTCATCTTAACACTTAGAAATATCTCCTTCCTACCCTGCTTAAAATCAAGTGAGGCTTCTTATTTTGATTTCCTAGAAATGAAAGGGTTGGGTTTGGTTTTTTTTCTCCTTTCAGGCTCTCCCCAGTCCTTTTGTAAAGGCTTGGCTCCCAGCTCAGCAGCTAATCAGGTCTCTCTTGTTCGTGACTGACTGTACTGTGGGCTGTAACGTCCAGGGCTTTGTTCTTCCGCTTTGCCTGCAGTTCTTTAGGAAAGCCATGGAGTGGATAGGGAGGAAGGACTTTTGCTTCTCAACAGCCAGCTCCGGAGTCCCAGAGGGGGATCACTCACGAGGCTCCTGCAGAGATGCCATCTGCTCTGTGAGAAGGAGGGTGGCCAGGTCAAGAGGAAGGGCAAGGGGAAGGGGGGCTTGCAGGCAGAGGGTGAGAGAAGCCTTTAGACTCGCAGTTCCGCCCCTGGACCCCCCCTCTTTCAGGGGAGGGTTCAGCCTGTGGAGCCTGCTTCTGATCACTAACGTTTTACCAGGCTTGTAATTTCATGTTCGTTCTCAGAGCACAGAAAAAGTAATTGCACAGTCCCTCCCACACGATGCTCACCATTGCCTGCCAGACCTGACTCGCTTCCTCTTACATGCTTGTTTCAGCACTTTGTTTTTACCTTTTGTGGCTTTCCCTTCCCAGCCCCAGCAGCAATTTGCTGCTGTGCTGTGTTCTCTGGTCTCTCACCCGGGGGTTTGGGGTCTCAGATGTTGGGGTGCTGCGTTGGGTTTGTTTTTAAGGTATGAGAGGTAGCAGTATGGTAGCAATTCTGTAAACAGGATCATTATCAAGCTGGCAGTGGCTGTGGGGCATGAATTTCAGAGGTTTCTGCTTCATCGAGATTTAGATTTGAAAAAACAAAGCTGTGAGGGATTTTCACTCTCCTCAGAAGAAACCATGCTGAGAGTTGTACGTCAAGGTCACTTCAATTATCCCAGCCCCCTCCTCTCCTTCTCATCATGAGACCTGGTTAGAGCTGACAAAGAATTAAAGCAGGGTCATGGATTGATTTTTCCCCATTGATTTCTCCTGGGAGATACCCTGTGTGAATGCCTGGGCAGAGCTGGGCAGAGGTTCCAAAAACTCACAGGTAGGAGGCAGAGCTGGCTGCCCTAAGAGTAAATTGTACAAGCAGCTTTGGCTCAATATGGTTGCAAGCAGTACAGAAACCCAAAAAAGGCTTTACACAGGCTGAAATGTTTCAATAAAAGGACAGAGATAAAAGCTGCAAAGTAGTGCCTTGCTTTGGAGCAAAGACAGACTGTCCTGACCTAATGAACTCAGTGTACAGTTGCTTTGTATATGTACAGTTACTGACCTGTTGGTTTGCAATAAAACAGATTCCAGCAAAAAAAAAAAGAATAAAAAGAGACAAATTCCCCCCCCCAACCCCTGATGTAAAATCTGTCTTTTAAATTAGGAGATAGGCTGCCTTGTCAGCTGGGGTAACTTGGCTTATCAGATTTATTATGCTTGTTGGTAATATGTGTTTTATCTGATGTTGTGAAGCTGTAATTTGTTTGCAGCACGAACTCAGCTTGTTTAATAAGCTGCTGAGACCTGGGCAAGGGGGTGGGTTCTTTGATGGGTGTTTTGGGCCCAGAATGAGTGTGGAAACTATGTGTTGGAGCTTTGCACTGCATCTGGCTTGTGTCAACTGTAGTAATTGTGAGGCTTCAGAGCAGCACCCAGCAGGGATTTTTGTGTTCTCAGTGCCAGACATTAGATGGGAGGCAGCACCTTTGGTAGCCCTGTTGGACACACACCCTCCCCCCCTCCCCATATCTGCAGCTGTGCAGGTGTCCAGGCTGGTGTATCACAGAATATGAGGAATTGGAAGGGACCTCAAGAGATCATCTAGTCCAATTCACCTGCCAGAGCAGTAACACCTAGACCAGGTCACACAGGAACTCTTCCAGATGGGATTTAATGTCTACATAGAAGGAGACTCCACATTCTCTCTGGCAGACTGTTCCACTGTTCTGTTACCCTCACTGTGAAGAAGTTTTTTCTTACATTTCTCTGGAACCTTCTATGTTCCAGCTTGTACCCATTTCCCCTTGTCCTATCATTGGAGGTCACTGGGAAGAGCCTGGCTCCATCCTCCTGGCACTCACTCTTTACATATCTATAAACATTAATGAGGTCCCCTGGTTTCTGCTTTCCCCTTAGTAATAGCTCTGCCATACTGCTTTGCAGGCTCTCTTGGACCATCTAACCTCCAGCATACATTGCAGGGCCAGAAAACCATGATGCAGTTCTCTACTGGTAACCTCTCTGCCAAACTTGCCTTTCCTTCCTCCCCATTTATCATTTCAAACCAAAGCTGAGCAAACATGGCTCAAAATGCAGAACATGGGGGTTCTGTATTGGTTGGTTTAGCCAGAGAATCATCCACAGTAGGGCAACACAGGAATGTAATGACAAGCTGTCCTGCCACCAGAAAATCAATAGCACAGACCCTTTGTCTTTTCCAGCATTGCTCTTCACAGTCCAGTGGTATTTGTACTGGTCTAGCTCAAAGGAAAAAAAGGGATGTGTTGGAATTGTCCCCATTTCTCGCCTACTTTGCTTGCTTCTCATCTTCCTGGATGAGTCGTGGTCCCTGGACACCCTACATACTCAGTGCCACACCAGAAGTTGATGAGGAAAGCAAAAACACCAGGAGATTTGGGGCCACAAAGGAGTCTGAAGAGGCTTATTTCCTCCAAAGATGAGTTGTGTGTTGTGGGTGGTTGCTGCCTTTGGGTCTGAATGTGAAGCATAAGGGAATTAGACCAGGTTTGGCTCAGCTTCTCCAGAAAACACAGCTGATTGAAAAAAAAAAAATAGATTGTTGAATAAAATGTATGCAACAAGCAAATGAGCAAAGCCACATGCTTGGCTATCTCATATACCACCAGCCAGCATCCAGGCCTTCAGGCTACTGGCCAGTCTGGAGCTATTTGTTCTGCTGGCATGGATTTTGTGTACTATCTCAGCTGCACGTATGAGAGAGCAGAGGGCGTTCCTGCGTAAGCCCATCTAAAGCCATACACACCAGATATATGCAGCCTGCAGTTTTTCCAGGGATCAGCAAGAGGTTTGTTGCCCCCAGGATCTGCCAACAGCAGAGGGAGATGGTTGCCAACTCCACATGGCTGCTGTTGCTTGTGGAGCAGGGCCAGCTTCCAGGACAGAGGCTCAAGTGATAGAAGGTTGGTACTGCAGAGGTCTAAGACTTCATGGCCAAGATGAAGATTTTAAGAGAAGATGATGTAGATTTTGAGTCTTGTAAGATTGGCCCCATGAAGAAGTGTAAGTTAGGGGAGCTGAAACCAAAGCTGAGCACCCAAATTTTGGTTCCTGCCTGCATACTAATGAAAATACAGAAGAGGCAAGCTTTTTAAAAGTGAAGAGACACCCAAAAATCCTCTGTCACCTTTGCAAATCTGACCACTGAGGTGTGAATTCTTGACCAGACTTAAGTTCCTCTCTTCAGACACCAGGGATTTGAAGCTTTGTTTTCCATCTTTCAATATTTAGCATGAGGGCTGCTACTGCAGAGATCTTAGGCTGCATGGCCAAGATGAAGATTTTAAGAGAAGGTTATGTAGATTTTGAGTCTTGTAAGGTTGGCCCCATGAAGAAGTGTAAGTTAGGGGAGCTGAAACCAAAGCTGAGCAACCAAATTTTAACTCCTGCCTGCATACTAATGAAAACACAGAAGAGGCAGACTACTTTTAAAAGTGAAGAGACACCCAAAAATCCTCTGCCACCTTTGCAGGTCCAACCACTGAGGTGTGGGTGCTTAACCAGTCGTAAGTTCCTCTCTTCAGATGTTAGTGATTTAAAACTTTGTTTTTCATCTTTCAATTTAGCATAAGGGCTGCTACTGCAGAGATCTCAGGCTTCATGGCTAAGATGGAAGATTTTAAGAGAAGATGATGTACATTTTGAGTCTTGTAAAGTAAGATTGACTCCATGAAGAAGTGTGAGTTAGGGGGGCTGAAACCAAAGATGAGCAACCAAATTTTAACTACTGCCTGCATGCTAATGAAAATACAGAAGAGGCAGACTTTTTTAAAAGTGAAGAGACACCCAAAAATCCTCCACCACCTTTGGAAATCTAACCACTGAGATGTAGATGCTTGATCAGACTTAAGTTCCAGATGCCAGGGATTTGAAGCTTTGTTTTCCATCTTTCAATGTAGCTTGAAGTACCTTGAGCAACTGTGGTTTCTCCTTGAAGAACGTATTTGTTTCTGGGCAATATTCTCTCTTAGGATCACTTCCATGCAGAGCAGGAAAAAATTTTAGCACACCTGATATTTTACTAAGTAAGGATATGAGAATTCTGTGTTTACTTTGTTCTCTGAGTCGAGTCAGAGCACGGTGTGTTGCAGGAGATATGGGGCATCAGGCTCTGGCTGTGACAGCAGAACAGCCCCAGCAGGGAACTGTAAACACTGCCATAACTTCCCTCCCTGAGAGTGATTTGTCCACGTTGTTACACTTTCCACACTCCTCCTGAAAGCTGTAGGAACTTTTATGAGAGGGTGATGAGAGTCAGAGTCAGTCTTTTTTCCAAATTCAAGAGCGTTTGTCACTAGGGATCCGCAATAAGCAAGGCGGCTCTTTTGCCTGTATGTTAATACAAGGCACCAGGGAAATGTCTGCCTATTTTTTCATGCATACTACGAGTTAATTATTACCACAAGACTTTTCTTTAAAGTCATACTGAAAATATTTTCCCTAAGAAAACAGTAAATGATTGGAAAAGCAAATAAATCAGTGTTTAAAGGCTTGTTATCTTACCATCCTTACCACAACTGGCTCCTGCAGGCTCTGATGATGGATGAGCACATTAGAACTGCACGTATTTAAGGCACTACAGGCTTTTCAGTGCCAGGAGCTTAAAGTACACTGTCAAGTTATAAATCACAGGCCAAAGTTGTGCCTCGACATCATCAAGCTGCAAGCAACTAGAATGGCAGTGTTATTTTTGAGTCCTCGCATGCTTCTAATGAAATATTAGGTTTGTTTTCAATTTATGTTTTTACCACATTTGTTTGGTTTGCATTTTGCTCAGCTTGAGCAGGAAAGCTGGGGGGGTGCATTTCTAATAAATCTCACTGCTATTGATACATGCTGACTGTGTTTGACTTGCAAATATCACAGGGAAATGTTAATTTTGAACTTTTTATGAGAAAGAATTTCTATTATGTTGGGCTTGCTGGGCTTTTTTCACTTTTTTTTTTTCCTTTATAAATCTTCAAATGTGAATTAAAATGTCTTAACCTTCTCTTGGAATGTGGGATGAACCCACCCCTTCCCCACTGTGTCTTTCCTTTCTTTCTGCCCTACATGTTCCACCTGCCTGTCCTCTCTGANTTATTAAAAAGTCTTACCCCTGCCTTTCTGTAGGACCCCCTCAGGTATTGATAAGTTACTATGAGCCTTCTGAGCCTTCTCTTCTCCAGGCTGAACAACCCCAACTCCTTCAACCTGTCTTCATAGGGCAGCTCCTCCAGCACCATGGAGGAACATCTTGTCTGCAGCTCTGTCCTGAACATGCTGCAGAACACTACAGTCAAACTGATACTTTGATTCTGTCTCTATTCTGATTAAGTCTCATTTTATTCTTTCACTAGGTGCAAAGTTTCCCATCAAATGGACGGCGCCAGAAGCAGCGTTGTATGGAAGGTTCACAATAAAGTCAGACGTGTGGTCCTTTGGCATCCTACTGACAGAGCTGGTAACAAAAGGGAGAGTGCCATACCCAGGTAAGATAACAGCCCTGCATCGTCTGGGGGAAGGAGTGGGAATGAGCCATGTGCTTAAATTGAAACATTTATTTATTTTCACTGGGCTCAAGGGAGGATGGTTACCCTGTGTGATTTCTGCAGATGCTTGGAAATGGCCCTAACTGAAAGCCAGTACGTGGTGGTGATAACAGTGACAAAAGGACAGAAAATCCATCATATTAATTTCTAATTTTTGTAATTGTTCTCAATGGAATTAATATACTTCCTAGGCAAATCATGAAATCCGTGTAAAATTACTATACTGTGGACCAAATAGCTCTCCATAGCATTGCATTTGCTTCAAGATACCGACAGTTAAATTCCCAGAGAGGCATTACACCATTTATTCTGTCAGTCTGGTTCTCTACAGGGCTTGAAGTCTGTCTAAACGTCTGGCATTACCAGATCTCTCTTTTATAGACTCTTTGAATTCCAAACCTTGCTTTCAAGGTGGATGGGAAGGAAAGAAACTAATTGTGTAATGTACAGGCCAGAGCTCATGGTGGGGTCACAGTGGGGCCAGATGCTCTGCATGGGGTAAGCAGAGGCCCCATGGCTCATTGTTGAAAAGCTGCCAAGTATCGAGTGGATTAAGATTTGTAGGAGGGGTGATTAGATCTGCCTATGCAGAAAGAGCTTTTCATTCTCCTGCCCCCCCTTGAAGACTGTAGGCATTCAGGTGAAGAGGAACAGAGGGAGGTGAAAGCAGTGCCTTACATGGAAAAGAATTTAATCCCTTCCTTTTCTCAACAGCACAAATGCTGAAAACAAGGTATCTAGCTGCATCTGTACTCTTCTATTATTTTTTTTTTTCAGTGACTCTAAATACTCACTGGTATGAGTGTGTACACTGCAGCAGATTTAATGGAAAGTGCCCTAGAGCAATTTCAATTTCCTAATCTGTGCTATGATTAAGTAGTCAGATCCATACGTCAAATGCTACAGGAGAAGCATCAAGGTGGAATTCTGTTTATCATCTGGAATCTTGCACTACTTCAGAAGACTGAGCTCAGCAAAACTAAAATCACAGAGTTTTACCAGTGACTGCAACTTTGCTAGTGCCTAGCACTCAGTAGCTGATTTTTTTGTGAAGAGAATATGGGAGCTGGAAGGCTTCTTATGATCAGCAGTGAATTTTGGCATGATTAATAGGGAGCAGATAAGTGAGGATGTGACAGTGCCAACAGAATGAGGTAGAAGAAAGCTACCTCATGTTTTTATGTGGAATGGATGAGTCCTTCTGCATGGCACTTCCCCATGTGGTGAAAGAGAAGTGGGTGTTGCTGCTCCATGGAGTGGCTGTGTCAGTCACAGGCACAAAGGTCTTGTTGCCATGCAGATTACTGGCAGTGACGTGGCACAGCCATGATTTCCACGGGTTTATTGCGAGTTAGGAGTAGACTTGGCACAATGTGCAAAGGTCAAAGACAAAAAGATGTGTAAGACTTAGTCCATATGGTGTTTTTTCTCCAGGGGTGGACAACACTCCCCCCTGAGCTGCAGGAAGAGAAAATTCTTACTCATTACCAGCAGAGTGGGTGCATGGGGGAGCTTGAACCAGTCAGGAGAGAGTTAAGGGGATTTTTTTTTCTCCCCTGAGCTCCACAATGATGTGGCAGAGACATTCAGTGACTAGCCTTCTCACAGACACACTTGCATACACAGGAAAAAATTATGTTCTGGGCAAAAATGACCATCTAAGCCCTTTGTTAGCTCACAAATTTGTAACTGACACAATCTTGGCCACTGGTAGCAGAGGATGTCTGCATTTCCCAAGTGTTCCTTTCCCTCCCTGATGGAGAAAGAGGCACATTTAAGTGCTTGCAATATATAACTTCTTGTAGGACCCATGACAGAAATCTCAGGCATGGTCTATGTCCTGAGCATGTGGACAGTTTTATTATGTGGCAGTCTGAGCACATCAAAGACAACTAGCGGCATCTCTTGGCTTTCAGAGATGTCCTCCCCCATCATCCCTCACTGCATAAAGCCCTCAAACACTTTAAGCCCTTCCAGCTCACTCTCCCCCACCCATGCTGGGAAGACATGAAGTAGCTGGAAGCAACATTTTTGTGTGTTACATACCACAGAGACAGCAGTTTTCTGGATGGCCATGTGCTTCCTCAGTTACACACTGCCCAAACTCTACACTAAGGTCCTTTCTCCCCAGCAGGACTCTCACCCTGTCAGCCAGGTGGCCTTCACCATCCTCATCATCACCATCACTCCCCTCTATGTCAGCTTCACCTAAGAACAGCCTTCATTTTAAATCTGAATTTCCATAGTCTTAGGAGATTTCGATTTGAGCACATTCCCCAGACCCTACTAAGAAAGCTTTTATAGGCTGAAGCAATGGTGGAGGAGAACTGGGACCTTCTCAAAAGGATCCCTTTGCATATGAGTTGAGAAGAGTGTCTAGATTTCCCAAGGCGACAAAAACTCCCTGAGCTCCTCACAAAGGACTATTTTCCCCTGACACAGGAAGGATCATCCATCTCCTACTTCATGCTGGAGAAAGGAAAAATGTCTTGGAAGGATAAGGCTTTGTAAATTCAGGTCCCTGTCTGAGGCAGGGAGTAGGGTTCAGATATATACACATGCTTTTTCTGCCATGGCTCTCACAAGGATGAAAAGATGGGAGTTCAAATCACCCTGAGGCAAAACTCAGCCCTCCTGACCCTAGAAGACAACCTATAGGTGAGAGAATGCAGTCAGTTAGGCACTGCCAACCACTTCCACACACAAGGCATTTGGATTTGCAGGCTCTGGAGAGGGTCAGCCTTGAAATAAAGAAGGTCATGGAGCTGTCACTCTGCTTCAATACCCAGTTTCTGGAATAGTTTTGTGCTTATTTTCCTGATGTTCCTGCTTACAGCTTGTATCAGCCTGAGGGAGCAGGGAGAGGCCCTGAGACAAAGGGATTGCTGTCTCACTTGACAGGATCTTTGTGTTATTTATAGCACACCCCCCAATCCTGTGGCAACCATGGCCACAGGGCACTGTACCTCATGCCTTGGGAAACCACTCATTGTTTTAAGCTTATGTAGAGGTAGGAGAAGCACAAGAAGAAGGCAGGCAGCATAGAGGAGTGCAACAGACTGTGTGGAAGAGGGCTTGGCATTCATTGTCCCCCAGTTTTCAACAAGTTCCTGTCCTGATGTCCTGTTTTGGAAGACAGGCTGGACCAGTGGTGGTATATGGGAGCTATAAAGATTTTCTTGGCAGGCAAAACAGGCTAGTTTATAACCAAGCCTGTTCCAATCCCAATGGATGTGATGAACCACTGTGATAACTAATTTATTGGTGCTTTTTTCTAGCTTTCCCTAATGTTTTCCCAGTCTTTTCACAAGGAATAAGCAACTTTCACAGTCTTCCTGGGCATTGAGGTTCTATTTCCACTTCTACAGTGGGGAAATAAAAACTAGGTATGTGCAGAAGAGGAGCCAAGATTAAATGCCAGCCTGCTTAGTCAACCTTTTTCACTGCCTGTTTCTTTCCTCTCACTAATTCTTGGATCTTAGTTTTGGATTTTTAAATGGAATTTAGGAGTAGGAGTCTGCATTTCTTCAGCAGTAGTCAGACATTTGGGATTTTTTAACATGTTACCTCTTGGATAAGCAGAAATCTCAGCTGCATTGAACTAGCACCTCTGAACTTGCTTCTTCTGCTTTCAGCTGCACTTGTCACATCAAGACCTTTTACATTTTATGTCAAGTGTGACAGCCACCACGATGCTATCCACACTGGTGCCTCTGGCCAGTTTGGGTTGCCAGCAGCTCCATAGTCCCAGGGGAGCTGTGCTCAGCCTCCTCATCTCTGAGGAGAGCACATGATACAATGTCCAAGCCTGAGGCTGAGTGTACATCAGTGTTTGCTGTAACCATGGCAGGTAATTAAGGAGAAATGCATACTCAGCATATAGTGCAGATAAGCTCAGGGGGGTTTATTTGTAAGCAGGAAAGCTCTACTTAGAAATGCTTTTTCTCAAAGCTGCATCTCTTACACCAAGCAAATAATAACAACTGTCCTCACTGGACTTTTCATTTCCCATAGATATCTACATAGCCTATTTATTAGCTTTGGATGTGGGGATGTTTCCTGACTTCTGGGAGAGCAACGTTGCCCAGATCTGTGCTATTTGCACATCTGCTGTGCTCCATCTAATCACAGAATCACACAATATCAGGGATTGGACAGGACTTCAAGAGATCATCTAGTCCAATCCCCCTGCCAGAATAGGAGCACCTAGACTATGTCACACAGAAACTCATCCAGATGGGTTTTGAATGTCTCCAGAGAGGGAGACTCCACAACCTCTCTGGGCAGCTTGTTTCTGTGTTCTGTCACCCTCACTGTGAAAAAGTTCTTTCTCAGATTCCTGTGGAACGTCCTGTATTCCAGCTTGCACACATTGCCCCTTGTCCTATCATTGGAGGTCACTGGGAAGAGCCTGGCTCCATCCTCCTGACACTCACCCTTTATGTATTTATAAACATTAATGAGGTCACCCCTCAGTCTCCTCTTCTCCAAGCTAAAGAGACCCAGCTCCCTCAGCCATTCCTCATAAGGGAGATGTTCCAATACCTTCATCATCTTTGTGGCTCCTCAGAGCACTCTATGGTGCTTTCTAGTGTTTTCTTTAGCTGCAACTGGAAACTTTACATCCTCTTTAATGTTACAGTAACTCTTACTACTGCAGCTTTTAAGCAACATTGCAGTTCAGTCCCTAGGCCATATGGCAGTGCATTTTTATTATATTGAGCATTAAAGAGACCCTATCCTGTGGCATCCCAAGACTACTGGAGAATGCACCAATAAAGCTGGATGGTGGGAGGTAATTTAATTTTTACTCCTCTCAGGGAATAAAAAAACTAATGCAAAAGCCATCTTTTGGAAATTGGATGTTTCCTTCTTGCTCCATATGGTAGTTCTTGGGACATCATGAGCACAAACTGATATTCCAAGTAGGTGAAATAGCTGCAGTTTACAGAAGAATATTGTTGAATAATTTATTCCACAGATTTGAGAATTTTAGGATAAACTTTTAAGAGGTCTAGAAGCATACTGTAAGCAGAATTTCATTTATTATTTACTAAAATATTTGAAGCTCTTGGGTGTTCATTAGGAGAGAGGAGTGGTACAGACTGCTCAGATATTCTCTCCGTGGTGTTAGAAGTGCAGATACAACAGGCTCCTGCCAGCAAAAGAGAAACATTACAATTTGTAGGATAAGAAAAGAAAATCTAGATAATAGATTTGCATATTTAAGTGCAACTTTTAAGAAGTAAAAAGTATACCCCAAACACTGCTATTTTTCAGTCTGACAAATAAGTCAATTGATTTTGAACAAAAAAAAATTTGAAACTATTTTTTAAAATTATCAGCACTTGTCAAAACTGACAGAATTTCTTTGGCAAATACTAGAGGCTGTAGCCTTTACTAGCTGTATGAATTCCAATAAGGAACGTGAGGATTACTTGGTTTAGTTTCATATCTGGGTTTTACTGGGAGGGAGGGGAAAGGAAAGAGGATAATTTTCCTAGATTATACCTTGATGAGACAGCCTGGCTTGACTGACTTTCCAGGGACAAAACATGACTATGATTTCAGACAGCAATGTCTCTTTCATGTTCTTTTTTCTGCTTTTTTTTTTTTTAACAAAGGGAAGCAAAGAGCTGTTTATGTTTTTCCTCCCCCTTCTGTCTCCTCAGGGTTTTTCTTCCAGTACACAGATCTTGTTATCAAATTTCAGAGTGCGTTTTGCAGCACTGAGTAATATGCTGGATAAAAAATACCAAACATTCAATTTCTTCAAATAACAAATCAACTGGGAAGGACTTTTTCAGCTGCTGTTGCTTTCTACCATGTTGTACTTTTGCACTTTGCCAAAATAAAAGCAAAGAATGCAGCTTGTGGTTTAGGTACATGCAATAGATTGGTTTCTGGTAACACATTTAGTATGTAAGGGAAGCAAAGCACAGCACAGTTCTTATCCCAAAACTTCATAGAATCATAGAATAGTTCAGGTTGGAAGGGACCTTAAAGATCATTGAGTTCCAACCCATCGGCAGGGACACCTCCCACTAGAGGTAATTCAGCTCATTCAATATGAAATAAGTAGGTTTGCAAGTTTTCTTCAAAACACAAATTAATGAAAATAATATTGAGAACATCCCATGAGAAAAATGCCCATTTTTTTTTTTCTTGTAGTATTTTGAAAGGCCAGAAGGTTTGGGTTGATGCCACCTTGGGTTGGTGATAACTAACAGTCCACTAGCCTTGTTTTGTAATTTAGAATATGTTTGAAAATGTTCTTGTGAGTTAATGAGGAAGACCCAAATGTTTGTTCACTGTGTGGCAAACTTTTCTGCTTTGCTGCGTGCCTGTGTGGCCAAACAACATTAGTTTGGAATCAATAACACAGGAGAACCTTAACTTTATGCAGAGTCTGATGTCTACAGAGGACCATTATTACTCTGCTTCCACCATTCTGTGGAGTCCTAACCATGAACCACCTTAGGTGACATACAAAGTGTTTGCTTCTACATCTGACAGTGAGTGGGTACAGGTGATAAATGAAAGACAAGAAATCAGTGTTTAAGTGCTGGTCTGCAGGTTAGGAAATGCTGTAAATGGGATATCTAACATTTCCTTTTGCAATTATCACCGCTAAAGGGAACAGTAAGGAGAGTTGATAGGAGGATGAGGCCATTTTGTGGGGAGTTCCTTCCAAACAGCATCAATTCTTGTTTGATAATGGAAGGTGCTGCAGTAGGCTAACTAGAACTAGGAACCAAATGAGAGCCTAAATGCTGGTGAGGTGGCCTGTGAGAAGCTTTGAAAGTGAAGACAAGCAGCTTGTATTTCACAAAGTACCTAACAAGGAGCAAGTGGCAATGTGTGGTTACAGAAACAGGCTAGGAAAGTGATCTTTGCAGAGACATTGCAAATAGATATCAGCAGGAAATTACCCTGTCAAGATAAGAGCAAAAACTGTTTTGTAAACCTAACCTGAGATGGAAATATAGATGTGGATGGTCAGGAGAGGCTGCATTTTGCAGATGCTTGTTTTAAAGCATCTTTAAATACAGCCAGGACATGAGAACATGGCACAAAGACCAAAGCAAAGGATGCAGTGAAGTTGCCAGCCTAAATGATGTGCAGTGTAAGGATATTATTCCTATTAGTCCAGGTGTAGAGTAGACAAACAATTCTGTATTTAATGGTGATTTAATTATTTCTCACAAATATAAATGTACAAAAAAAATAGGTTAGAGGGAAGAGATGACTCCCTGGGTCCTTCAAGTGGGACATAGAACAGAGTGGAGGAGATGGGGAAAGAATGGTGCCATGGAAGCCAGAGGGAGGGTAAGCTAATGGGAAGAGCAGCATAAAAGGACTGGTTTCTAGATTTGGTCATGGAGGACCTTAAGTGTCCCTAAAGAGCTGCTTGGCAGGTGAGACAGGGGCGTGAAGCCTGCAGATATTTTTCAGCAGAGGACTGGGGCAGGGTTTGCCAACTGGCAAGGTACAAAGCTTGCAGTCAATGTGCATGCTTTCTCTGAAATACTTGTTCATGCCTGAGGTGCTAGTCATACTCACAGTGGTGTTAAACAGCCAAAAGGATTACTGGAAGAGCTATTCAAACTAAAGTTGAGGTTGACTGCAATTAACGTGCAGTGAAAAAAACACTGAATCAAGAGTGGAAGGGGCTGCACAGAAAAGACAAGGTGGCAAAGGACCTGGCTTGCTTCTCAAAAACAAATGGGATATAACATTTTATCTTTTCATAGAATCATAGAATCATAGAATAGTTTGGGTTGGAAGGGACCTTAAAGATCATCGAGTTCCAACCCCCCTGCCATAAGCAGGGACACCTCCCACTAGACCAGGCTGCCCAGTGCCCTGTCCAGCCTAGTCTTGAACACCTCCAGAGAGGGGGCATCCACAGCCTCCCTGGGCAACCTGTTCCAGTGCTTCACCACCCTCACTGTAAAGAATTTCTTCCTTATGTCTAGTCTAAATTATTAGAGAGAGCATTAGTTCTGCAGCAGAGCTGTTTTGTCTGACAATTGAATTGTCTTCTGAGCAACTTTGTTTTCTTCTGGGTTGAGATGTAACAGTGAAATACTGTAGAAACAGTAGTAACCATCACAGTCTGAGGGAGTACAGAGCACCAGCAGCAGTAACTGTCTGAACTGGCAATGCTGCTTGGCATCCCTGGCAGCCTAAAGTAGCAAAGTTGCAGCATAACCTAGGACTAGAAATAATAGGTGTAAAATGGAAGAGGGGAGATTCAGGATAGATATAACAAAGAAATTCTTTACAGTGAGGGCGGTGAAACACTGGAACAGGTTGCCCAGAGAGGTTGTGGATGCGCCCTCTCTGGAGGTGTTTAAGGCCAGGCTGGACCAGGCACTGAGCAACCTGGTCTAGTGGGAGGTGTCCCTGCCCATGGCAGGGGGGTTGGATCTAGATGATCTTTAAGGTGTCTTCCAACCCAAACTATTCTATGAACCTCGCAGAGCCCTTCAAGAATGAGTAAATGCTGCAGAAACTCACCTTAAGTTCTAGAATTTGGAATGGTTTTTGTTATTTTCTTCAACTGCTTCACATAATATATTTAATGGCTACTGTTGCTGGGAAGGGAACATGCCACATCCTGCCCATTGTGAGTAAGCCAAGAGGGTAACCATGGGAGCAGCAATTTAATCCTCACTGGATCCTAAAACCCTCCACTAAGAAAGAAAATAATCCAGGTTACCTTGCAGTAGAGGAAGAGCCTAAAGTGGATGTTGAGGTGTTTTTGTTTCATTTGTCTGACACAAAATAGATTCATATGGCCAAGAAAACTATATGTATTTTAGATATACACAGGTTAATTTTTGTGTAGTTTAATAGTGTGGATTTGTCTGCCCTTTTACAGGCATGAATAACAGGGAAGTCTTGGAGCAGGTAGAGCGTGGTTATCGGATGCCATGTCCTCAGGACTGTCCCATCTCCTTGCACGAGCTCATGATCCACTGCTGGAAAAAAGACCCAGAGGAGCGTCCCACTTTCGAATATTTGCAGGGTTTCCTTGAAGACTACTTCACTGCAACAGAACCCCAGTACCAGCCCGGTGACAACCTGTAAATCCCTGGTCTCCAGACACTGTTTTGAATTACCAGGTGTTTTCCTCAGCCCTGCCCCCACCTGCCCTTCAGCTTCCAACTCCACGATGGGCTTCTTCAGAGCGCAGCATCTTCCAGCACGGCCATGCACAGGGAGGGGCTGGAGCTGGGAACTTGTGCAGCCCTGGCCTATGACCACTTGTCCTAATACTCTGAATGTCCTGGATGAAAAGGAGAGAAAAACACTTGGTTTTTTTCTTAAAGACTCCGAAACTGCATTGTATTGATGTTATGTAAACTGCAAAACCTCTGTTCATTGTAAATAGTAACTCAGTGCCAATAACTGATCCTAGTGCTTTCCTTTTTTTAAAAACGCAAAACCTATGTGATTTTAACTAGTCTTCTTCTCCTGATTCAACTAAAAGTATTATTTTCCAGAAGTGGCCTCTTTGTCTAAAACATTTTTTTTCATGTTTTAACAAATAAAATTTAAAAA
>VZTY01031358.1:67741-119688 GCA_013400935.1 Turnix velox
TAAAATATATATAATATATATACATACCTGTACATACAGTATATGGGTGCTATTGCAGAGGAAACTCATTTGGAATGGAATGAATCCTGCTGCAGCAGTACCCAGAAAGCGATAATTTTACTGCAGACATGAAAACACTGGTGGGATTCTGGAAGCCAGTGATCTAATTTTTTGGCTTTTGCCAAGCATGATTTTTTTAAATTGGATTGCACTTTTTTTTTTGTTTATGATTATGTACCTGTAGATGGTTGTAACTTTGCTCTTTCAGGAACCATGTGCTGTATTTACAGTAATGTTTCCAATGTTTGACAAGTGTGTGATGATTTGTTCTTGAAATTAAAAACGAGCATATTTAAGGCAAGAAAATTACACCATCACCGTTTGAACTGGAAAATTGAAACTGCAAGGACTTCTTGTATCAGAACATGTATGCTGAAATGTTTTGAAAGGATTTATTAAACAGTGTAACCACATTCAGATGGTCTTAAAAAAAAACCATAGCATTTTAGCCATGTCCACCTGCTAAACTGTTGGTCACGCAACTAGGAATTTTCTGTTTTATGTGTAACATCTTTCCATTGTAAAATAAGTGTGTTAAATGTCCTGTACTGCTAATGAAATTACTTTCTCTGTGTCTGCAAGTTCTCCAGTGGAATTACTATGCACTTCTTTACATTTCATGGGGGATGCACAGAACAAAGTATTACATTTTCAGTTGTCTGTACCAGCCTTGAATTACTTACGTTTAACCAAAAAAAAAAAAATTCCTTTCTATCTCTATTGAGTTTTTAATACTGAGTTGCAAATTTAAAAGTCTTAATTACATTTTGTTATGGCTTATTTGCAAGTTTACATTTTAAAACTGTTTAACTTTCTTAATTTAGTAATTAAAAAAAAAAAAAAAGAAAAAAAATCAATGACAAAAAGCTCATTTTACATTTGGATAGTTGTTCTTTGGTTTAACCTGTGGAGATAAGATAGAAACTTTTAACAAAAGAGTGTCATGCCATTTGGGGCATCATATTTCATAGGAGTGTGCAGACCAGTTACCTATGGGACATCATTTGCCAAACTATGAAGTCTATATGTTTTTAAACAGCTGGAGTTCAACTGCAAGGAAGATGGTTGAATGCTTAGCTAGTCTCTTATTTCTCTGTTCCATGAGCGATTTATTCTTTAATAGTTCTGTTGCATTTAACGTGAGTACTTTTACAAGTGTTGCAGGAAAGGGTTTTCTCACTTGTATTGCTGTTATTACTTTAAAATACTGCAACTGAGTAAGACTTCCTGACAGTTGAAGCTTTTTTTGACTTATTTAATACTTAGATTGTGAATTCATACTCTGAATATTCATGCATTTTTCTAAAGGGAACCTTCTCCCTTTCCTGAAACTAACCCAATATGAATTGTGAGTTCAAAGAACAAATTATCATTGTTGTTTTAATATTTTCTATACAAAACATTGATTGAAAATCTGCTTGCAAGGGGAGGTTCCACACATAGCCTTTCTTGAAGTGTGGATTTATATGACAGCAATGTTGCTTGTTACCAGATTTCCATGACAAATTGGTTAATGTTTTACATGTAGAGTCTCTAAGTAACGTCATTTACCCAATAGACTCAATGTTGTTGTACCTGTAGCTGTGAAGAACTGAGGAGGCCACTGTTCTTGCTGGTCTTTTAGCTTCCTCTTACTACTTACAAAGCAAGTCGTGGTCCTCTTTTTTTTCCCACAGCTACCCCCCTGCCTTAAAACATCATCCACTGAACTGAGGACTCCATAGTAACCCAGCAGGCTGGCGAAGCCAAAATGTCACGTACTCAGCCCAGAGCTTGGTGGCAAAGCAAGGCCATTCTGCCAAGGTCCTCAGCAGCCTTTGCTTTGCCACCAACTCAAGTGCAGTTTCCATCTGTAATGTGGGATGAGCCTAAAATGTTAGTTCTGCCTATGTCTCTCGTTGGGAGTAAGACTCATATGGGGCGTGTTTGGGGTTTTATGGCCTTTACTTCTGATTCTTGGGTTTGTTGTTTCTTGTATAGCATTTGGTCTTCTGAGTACCACGTTGGTCTCTGCCACATCTCTGCCTGCAGCTGGCTTGTGCGCAGACTGGTGCCACCGTCGAGTGGCAAATCCAGACCATTTCTCATCGGTAGCTCTTCTGCTTCTTTTTCTTAATGTTGGGAGTTTTGATGTTTGGGTTTTTTAATCTCTCAAATAAAAACATTAGCAAAAATTGAAACAAAGTTGTTAGCATTTTTGCTATAAATTGATTTTAAAAAATGCCTTTTCTTGAGAAGTGTGTATACACCACAGATAGCTGCGTGGTGACTGTTAAAGTTGAATTGCCAGGTTAAAAATCTCATGTTTCCTCCAGGAGTTTTTTGAGACACTGGAAGAGGTTGCCCAGAGAGGCTGTGGATCTCCCTTCCCTGGAAGTATTAAGGGTCAGGCTGGATGAGGTATTGAGCAACCTGGTCTAATGGGAAATGTCTCTGTTCATGGCAGTGGGATTGGAACTAGATGATCTTTAAGGTTCCTTCCAACCCAAACCATTCTGTGATTCTATTCTGTGATTCTAGGAAGATATCCTATACAGATAAAAACAATTGGCCAAATGCTTCCACCACCAGCCTGCTTGGCTCTCAACTGGTGTAGTGGTGGAATTTCAGGAAAGGTGATCTACCAGCAGCCAAAAGGACTCCCAGGAGGTGACTCAGGCATCTCTGGACCAAGCTTAATCCAGCACCAGTCCAAGAAAACATGACAAGTGGAATTACAATGCTACCTCAAAAGGGACAGTTTGTATGATTAATACCTGTTAACATATTTCTGTGTGAAGGAAACAATGTTAGTCTTAGTCCAAAGGTGCAAAATTTCTGAAGTTTGTCAAAGGCATTAGCATGCCTTTCTTTGGCTTCTGCAAACAGTGTTCCATGTGACTCTCTGATTTAGATTTAATTACCACCATAGAAAGGCAAATTAAATACAAAATTGAAAAGTGATTAACTGCTAAAATTACAAGAGTAATCATAAATGGAAAATCTATCCTCAGTGTGAGTGTTTCTCCTGAAGCCTCTAGCCCGGAGAGGACAACCTGCAGACGGAGAAGGCAGATTGCTAAATGTGTTTGACCTTGCCACAATGCTTCAAGGTGAGTGGAAAGCTGCTCAGTTTTCTTTTAATATGCACCATCCCTTTCTCAAATACTGCAATAAAGAATGCAGCAGACTAATGAATGTTACCACATTGTACCCGAGGGGTTTAAGGGCCTCACATGAGGCTGAGCCCAAGCATGCAAGAGCTATTAGGAGATATACTGTAGCTCCTCTTCTAACACATAGAAAATATTCATTCATCAAAGGAGGCTTTTCCTGTCTAATGGGAAATTACCACCAGCAGTGCAGACAAAAGGTTATTTATTTTCTCCTGCCGTGTCACTTTGAGGGTCTGTCTGTCTTTCAAGAATAATTGAAGCCTGTTTGTAGCTCAGAAATCTCATTGTGTTCTGCAGTCTCAGTATAGAGCAGTGATTATAATTTCCTGTGACTCACACAGAGGAAAATTTTATCACTGAAGGGGCTCCTGTCAATTGGGCCATCATTCTCTGCCATCTCAACTAAAGAAGGGGGCACTTCAATTACAGAATTTCCTGCACAAACCAAAACCAGAACTCATGTCCTTTTGGTAGAAAAGGAAAAGGGGCCCCTTGCCAGGATGCCACTGGTGCAGTTTGTCAGTCTCTCCTTCCCACCACTTCTGAATTTGTCACAACTTCTGGCAGCTGAAACCAGGTTACTGAGATTCATTTTGAATGTTAGAGAGGAAATGCCAGATTCATCTCAGTCTGTGAGCTATCTGCTGGTGATTTTTAATACAGCCAGTGTTCTCATGTGTGTGTATATATCTGTATCTCAAAATGCAATTTGCACACAAAAGCATCTATCAAACAAGCATCACTCGATCTCCTTGTACTTGTCCTCTGCAGCTGGATGCTTAGCAAAATTGTAAGACCAGGATGTGAGTAGAGTGGAGGACAGAATGCTGTTAATAACAAAAGATTGTCTCCTTTTATTTTCTTTTTCCTGGCTCCCACTGTGTGATCAGTTATAATCCCTATTCCTGGGGATTCCAGGAGAGAGATCAGTAGCAACAAGAGCTGCTGCTGCAGCCCACTGGTCCCTGGCTACTGCAAAGAGCAACCTGAGGCTGATTTCAAAGTCATGGAAGGAAGAAGGAAGATATTTCTCCATGGGGTTTGAGGCTTGCACTCTGAGTATGCAGGAGGGTGGAAAGGGGAGAAGAGTGCTCTCCCAGGAAAAACAGATCATTAGCTGCCAGGCTGTGCATCATGCTGTGTAGAGGGAGATCCAGATGCTGCAGCAGCAGCTGTGCTTGCAGCTCCTGTGTTTCAGTACGTCCAGGGATTTAGGTGATCAGATTAGACAGAGCAGGGCTGGTGAGCCTCAACTGCAGCCTCTGTTACCAAGTGTAAATATCTTCCCTGTTACGGGAATAAATAGGAGATATTCAAGATGGGCATAAAAGAAATAATCATGAGACTGGTGTGCTCCTGGCTGAAAGGCAAGTGCTGACCAGATGGGAGTTTGATTGTTTGGTTCATTGTCGGGAATGACACAGCATTAGGCTCTGTGAATAGCCCAAAGGGGGAAAAAAAAAGAGATTATCTCCTTCCTCTGGGGCCGTGACAGAGCTTGTTGAGGTCTCTTTTTTAGTGTATCAGTGTTTGTCACCAGGCCCTTGCACCCAGAGCCTTGTGAAGTTGCTCAGCTACTTCCTATGACAGCACCACACAAAATCCCTGAGCCCTGTAATGGGTGATTTACATCTGGAAACAATAAAAAAAGGAAAAAGTATGCAGGGAAGATTTCTGACCATGTTGCAGCTTTGCTCTTTGACCCACATGCCTGAGGCCTGCCCAGAAGCCCTGGCATCCCTTTTGCTTTATTCAGGGCAGCAGTTCAAACTCTGGGCTGCCTTCCAGCTCTGCTACACTGCTGGATTTTCCCAGCTTGCATTTGCTGCTTGTACTGGGAAGGGGTGCTGGGACCATCCCTGTTGCTGGGCCAGTCTCTCAGAGGGGACCAGTGATGCAGAAGGGACTCGAGGCTTCCCTGTAAGCCTTCTGGGCTCCTAGAGCTGCAGTGCTCCTGGCTATTGGCAGCAGCTTGAGCACAACTATGTGAAGCTGCAAATGGGGCTTGCAGTGACTTTGCCCAGAGAGGTTGTAGATGCCCCCTCCCTGGAGGGGCTGGATGAGGCATTGAGCAAGCTGGTCTAGTGGGAGGTGTCCCTGCCCATGCGGGGGGGGGGGGGGAGGGGTGGAACTAGATGATCTTTAAGGTCCCTTCCAACCCAAACCATTCTGATTCTGACTTGGCGAGGGCTGTGTTGACACAGCCAGAGTCCCCAGCCTGCTCCTGATGCTGCAGAAGCAGATGTTCCTAAAAAACCAGCGGCAAAGTGCCAGATCCGGAACCACTTTGCATCTTAAAGACAGAGGTACGTTTGATCATATGAGAGCTCAAGAGTTCCCTCAAATTCCCATGCTTCCCAAACACAGCGCGACCGCCAGCTGAGTTTTGTATATGACCTCTTCTACATCCAGCCTATAAAACACATACCATGTACTGAGCATTTGTGTATGCTACACATCCTTTGTTCCACTTGGGTGGCCTTCTCCTCCCCTTCCCCCCACCTCTCGCCCCGTTACTCACCCACACAGCTTCCCTCATAGTTATTCTAGACGTGTCACTTCCAAAGGACTGCATGTCCCCGTCCGGCAGGGAGGGGGGATTCTGTTAATTGTCAAATGTTGAAGTGGGTAACAATCAATGATGACTAATTGGAAGCAAGGGGGAGTAAAATAGGTATTACTTAGCTTCTGTTCTTAATTAAGAGGATGTGTAACACTGCGAGGGGAAACCTTAAGAAATGGCAGGAGGGTTTTTGTCATTATGCAAGGTTTAATTAGAAGCACTGCAAAAGCTAACATCTAGGTACTCTCTCCTTTCAGGTGTCTCTCCAGGGCGTGACTGAAAAATGCCAAAGCAATAGGCTTGAAAAAAAAAAAAAAACTAGAAAATATTTTGCCTAGCAATCTAAACAGCAGGACATGGAAGAAAGGTCTCATTTCCCTCACAGTGCTAAAGCAGAGAGGGATGAGCCCAATGCAGAGGACCAGAGTTAGAATGTCACGTGCTGGGACAGATGGGATTAAATGCTCATTGCAATGTCTCCAGGTTAATTCACAGCAGCAGCATTAAAAGTGAAGCAATGTTGCAGTGCTATATTTGAACAGTTAATCATTTTGAGGCAGAAGCTTTTATGATTTAGTTCCCTGAAAATATAGATGTGGTAGGAAATGCAAGAAGCAGCACTTCACATTGACATAATCTTCCTAATCAAAAAAGAAATATTATGGCTCCTGAAGGGCTAGGAACCACCTTCTGTAAAAATGCTCTGTGTTAGATGCTTTGCCAATGAAAACAACTCATCCTGCACTTGAATATTAATCTGTAGTTTCTGTGACTGGCCGGATATGACGCATCACGTTCTGCTCATAAATAATGTCCACAGGAGATACTAACTTTAGGGAGCCCAGAGTCTCATCTGTCTGTCAGTGAAGCCAGTAGGAAGCCTTCAGAAAGCAATTAGGATAGCCTCAGTTTTGGGATGTGGAGAGGTTTTTGAAATGCTGATGTAAACTTGGATACCTGTTCTCTAAATTTCATAATACAAAAGCTAGTTAATTGATAGCAACTTGTACAACACTGTGGGTGAGTGCTTAGATTTGGCCTGGACCTCATCTCTGCTTTGAAATACAGTCAGCAGACAGTGCTGTTAATATGGCAAAGAGTATCTCTGAAGCTTTTTTTTTATCCTCAGGCTGCTAAGAGAGTACATAAAGCTCAAGTGAAAGGAACTGCTCCAAGTACCTGCTGTTTAGTGGGATTTGACAAGTTGAAGAGAGGACAGAGACTGGTCCTTTGACTGCAGACACCATTAGGTCTCTGAACATGATTTCTGGATCTGGAAGTGCTCACACAAGAAGACAGATTTCACAGCATATTCTCCAGGCATCGTGTCCTTAGGAACCTGGCTGCTCTGCCACATTTGTGGCATTTGGGCCACAAATGCCACTTCAAATGAAGATATGTGAGAGTGGTCAGGATGGAAATGATCCCAGCAGACTGGATGAGACAGCATTAATTCCCAAGGGCATTTCTAGAAAGCCAAGTGAAATGTATATGGAGCTAGTAGAGGAAGCCCAGCGAAGGGCCACAAGGATGTTGAAAGGGCTGCAGCTGTATGAGGAAAGGCTGAGAGAGCTGGGACTGCTCAGCCTGGAGAAAGGAAGTCTCAGGAAGACAACATCAATAAATACCTGGAGAGAGGGTGCAAGGAGGACAGCTCCAGGTACTTTCTAGTGGTGTCCAGTAACAGGATCGGAAGCAGTGGGTACAAACTGAAGCATAGAACATTGGGAAATACCTGTTTGCTGTGAAGGTTACCAGAGAGGTTGTGGAGTCTTCGTCCTTGGAGCTATTCAAAACTCCATTGGTCATGGTCCTGTGAAGCCATCTCCAGGTGTTCCTGCCTGAACCAGGGAGAGGATGGACCAGATGACATCCAGAGATTCCTTCCAACCTCAGGCTTTCTGTGGTCGTGTGTGATTCTGCATGGAAATAAAAGCCTGAGGCTTTGTAGCTTCTCTGTCCAGCCATGTCATGGATACTTCAAACACATGTCAGCCCTCAGGCACCCCAACAGGCAAGGACCCTGGCCAAACACAACCAGAGCAGGCTGGTGCAGACCACAGTCACAACCATCCTCCCCTGGCCAGGAGAGGTAGGTGGTCATGGTTGTTTGCTGGGTGTTGCAGCTTGGTGTCCAGGGTTTGACTATTGAATGATGGTAGAAGATTGTCCATAAACATCGCTAGCAAGGGAGGCTGATCCACTGCTTCACCCCATGAGGATCAGATGTCCCTCAGAGCAGCTCTCCCTTGCCATTCCCACCTTGACAAGGCTCCAGTTTTGTCTCCTGTGTGATTTTGAGCCCTCCACTCCTCTTTCCCACTGTGGTGCATAGGCTGGAGCAGGGCCATCACAGTTCCCAGAAGGGAGGCCAGCAGGGGGTTCAATAGCAGCATGGCCACCAGAGCCAGTTTTGGCAGGACTGACAATGCTACCTGTCAGGGTGCTTGTGGTGCAAAACAGAGCTGCTACACTTCAATACAAACCTTAGAATCATAGAATAGTTTGGGTTGTAAGAGACCTTAAAGATCATCTAGATCCAACCCCCCTGCCACAGGCACAGACACCTCCCACTAGATCAGGTTGCTCAGTGCCTCATCCAGCATGGCCACTAAAGGGACATCCACAACCTCTCTGGGCAACCTGTTCCAGTGTTTCACTACCCTCACCATAAAGAACTTCTTTCTTATATCTAGACTGAATCTACTCTCTTCTAATTTACTTTCATCACATATCCTATTAAAAAGTCCAGAGGAGGGCCAAGAACATGGTCAAAGGGCTGGAGCTCCTTTCAGCTCAGAAGGGGATAATAAGAAAGACAGGCTGTAGGAGTTGGGATTCCTCTGTCTGGTGAAGACAAGGCTCAGGGGGGACCTCATAGTAGCTTATCAATACCTGAAGGGGGCCTACAGAAAGGCTTTTGAATAGGATATGTGATGGAAGGACTAGAAATAATGGATGCAAATTGGAAGAGGGGAGATTCAGGCTAGATATCAGAAATAAATTCTTTACGTTGAGGGTAGTGAAACTCTGGAACAGGTTGCCCAAAGAGGCTGTGGATGCCCCTCTCTGGAGGGGTTCAAGGCCAGGCTGGATGAGGCACTGAGCAGCCTGGTCTAGTGGGAGGTGTCACTGCCTATGGCAGGGGGGTTGAACTAGATGATCTTTAAGGTCCTTTCCAACCCAAACTATTCTATGAAAAAAAATTCAGGCAACATGTGGCAGCAGGGAGACGTGTCAAACAGGAGGTCAGGGAAGTGCCGTGGGCTGGGACACGCAACTGCTTCCAGCCGGCACAGCAGAGGCCGCTGCAGTGGATGGAGACTGGCAGGGAGCCCACAAAGTGGCCGGGATGGCACACTAAGGACTTGTCAAACCCGTCGTGCTGTGCCAGCAGCGCTAACATTATTTGCCTTTCATGAGCTGTGCAAATAAGTAAAGGTTGCAGCCTGTCGGAAAAGGGAGCTTCTGCTCCATGAAGGTGCAGAGAGGAACTTGGAAGTCTAGCCTAAAAGACAAAAAAAAAGAAAAAAAAAGACAAAAAACCAAAACAAACAAGAAATCCGTGTTTTTTTATTCTTTATATAGATCACGTCCGTCATGTGATTGTCTTCACTAGTGTGAATCACAGTTGGTTTAACTGTCTGGCACCGACAGTAAACACCCCGGGACTGAAAGCAAAGGATGGCTCTGCCTGCGAGGCACACACTCTGCGGGGATCATCACACCAGGCTTCCCCTCACTGTTATCTGCGGGGGTCAGGCAGAGGCAGCGGGGCTTCCTCCGAGCTAGAGCAGGCAGCCACACAGAGTTTTTTAAGCCTCCAAGTGTCACTGCCCCTCGGAGGTTCCCCCGCCGCCGCCCCGTGCCGTGCCGTAGCTGTTGCCGTGCCTCGCCGAGCCGTGCATGCCTCTTGCACTTCCTGCTGCCGAGCCAGTCCTGCCGCTTACCTGGGAGAGGCACGGAGGCTGTCGTAAAAGGAGGAAAAGAAAAAAAACCCAAAAAACTACAAGCCCGGCCGGCTTGAGGAAGGAGAGCGGGGCGAGGAAGGAGAGCGGGGCACGCCAAGAGAGCGAGGGGGTGCGCGGGAGGCACGTCAGCCCTCCCGCTGTCCTCGGCCAGCCCAGCGCCAACCGCAAGGTAAGGAGTGTTGGTTGGAGGTGCTGCCTATCTCGGTCCCTCTTTGTAACGAGCTGCTGACCCACTTCTGCCTCTCAGGGAGGGGGGTTTTTTGTTTGTTTTTGGTTTTTTTCCCTCCTTCAAGTTGTTTTCTCTCTTCCTTTCCCCCCCTCCTCCTTCCTCTCATGTAATGATAGCCTGAGTTTCACAGATGGTTACAACATGTTTCAGCCATTTCACTGCAGTTTTGTTGGGCATTTTTTCTCTTCTTTTCTTCTACTTTTCTTTTTCTCTTCTTTTTTCCTTTCTTTTTCTTTTCTTTTTTTTTCTCTTTATTTTTCTTTTCCTTATTTCTTTTTAAATTGGAACGGTTATGGGCACACACCTGGTGTGGAAATGTCGCCCTGCCTGGCGAAATATTGCGTAGCTGCCTGGCAATGCCTGGCAGCCAGGCCTGCTCCTGCTCTCGCTCCTGCCCTGCATGGCTGTGCAAGCTGAAGGTGGTTTGTTGGCCCACAGCCTTCTCCTTTCCTCTCCTCTCTCCTCCTTCCTCTCCCTAGTACAGGTCCACAGACCTGGTGAGGGCCAGGTAGGTGGCTGGAAATCATGAAGAAAACAGGACCCCATTTGGTGCCATGCCCCGTGGCATTGGTATGGAAACAATGGGAGCGAGCCAGCAGTACTTCTTTTTAATTAGAATAAAAACAGCACTATATAAAACCTACTCCCATTTCACACAGTAACTGATTGTTTCAGGACATGGGTTTTACTGGGCTAGTGTTGGCTGGGCAGTGAGAACAGTGTTTCTGGGTTTTCATCACCCCCAGGAGCCACCAGACTAGAAACTCCCTTCTCTCACAGACTGAGGGCAGGTGGGTTTGAGGCCTGGCCTGGCCATGTCTCTGCAGCCTCAGGTGGGTGGTGATGCCCCACCTCCACCTGACAGGGCTGTCACAGCAGGTGACACTGGATAAGGTGGGTGCATGAGGTGCAGGTGACAGGGCAGGTGGCCCAGCAAGCACTCAGGCAATGTCACCAGCTGCTGGCAAGCATCTGCTGATAGTGCTGCTGCCTGCCATGCCTGCAGCGTCTGAGGTCGGGCATGCTCTGGCTGAGTGAGCACCAGCAATGTCTTGAAGAAAGCGCATTTCATATATTTGATTTTTTTTTTTTTTAATAGGGTTGGGTTTTCTATTTGTATTTTTAAGTCAGGAAGCAAGGCATGTGCAATTATGGTGTTTGTGTCTGTCAGTGACCTCCACCTGCAGCGGTGGCCTTTGAAGTTCAGCAGAGGGTACATGGCTGAAAGACGTGTAGGTTTCATAGAGTCATAGAATTACAGAATGGCTTGGGTTGGAAGGGATCTTCAAGAGCATCTAGTTCCAACCCCCCTGTCATGGGCAGGGACACGTCACACTAGGTTGCTCAATGCCTCATCCAGCCTGGCATCCATGGGGGGCATCCTCAACCTCTCTGGGCAACCTGTTCCTGTGTCTCACCACTCTCACAGTAAAGAACTTGTTTCTTATATCCAGCCTAAATCTCCCCTCTTCCACTTTGCATCCATTACTCCTAGTCCTGCCGTCCTGTACCCTATTAAAAAGTCCTACCCCAACCTTTCTGTAGGCCCCCTTCAGGTATTGAGAAGTTGCTATGAGGTCCCCCCTGAGCCTTCTCTTCTCCAGGCTGAACAACCTCATCTCCTTCAGCCTGTCCTCACAAGGAAGGTGCTTCAGCCCTCTGATCATCTTCGTGGCCCTCCTCTGGACCTGCTCCAACAGCTCAATGTCCTTATGTTGAGGGCTCCAGAACTGGACACAATACTCCAGTTGAGGTCTCACCAGAGCCAAGTAAAGGGGGTTTCATTTCATGAAAGCAAGTGAGGGAGGCTGTTCTCACACCAGATGAGGGAGACAAGTCAGGTCCCCCAGGCTTCCCTATGCCCTCTCCCCACCAATGCACCCCACAACCTTCACACCGTTGAGCAATTAGGGTTGAGAAATAAATCAGCCCTGCAAAACAGTGGAGGTTCTCCCTTATTAGGAACCAGAGGCTCTACTGTAAGGCAATAAGCTATAGCAATACAGGCCCCAGATGTTCCTGGGATGTAGGATAGCTCAGTTTGGGGATTATTCAGTGGCTACAGGACATTTATCAGCATCAAAAATGGGTGGGAAATAATCTCTGGCAAACAGATTTTTAAGGATACCTCAGATCATTGCAGACATTTTCATAGTTCACAAATGCTAGAAGAAAACTGCCTCTATGTGAGGTGCCTGTTTGGATCCTGCTTGAGGGTGTTGCCCTTCTAGTTTCTTACTACTTGTTGCCTAGCATTCTTAATTACATGCATATTAGAGTCTACACTAAAGAGGCAAAAATAATCAAATCTACACACTAGCCTTTGTGCCATGGACTGCCAAGTCAAGAGACATTAGTGCTGCTTAAAGGGAACATGATGTTTGCGATGCAGACAAGGCTGGATGTATGTTCTCCTGGTGTATCCCCATGGTTTTCCATGCCATGGCTGCAGAAAATATGGAAGAGCAACTGTGTAAGTCAGTGTAGAAGAGAAAGGTTGATTTCATATTCCTTCTGTACTTTTTCCAGAAGTTATAAAAACAAGCATTACCTGCCCTTAGAGGGCTTAAAATCTGGGCTAGGAACATGGCACATTGCCTTTGTTTTCACTCTGAAGGGTTCTCAAGGGAGAGGGGTTGGCATCCATGATGACAGCAGCCAAAATTCTTTGTGGTGAAGTGTGAAACTCTGGAGCTCGAATTTTCTTGTCTGTGTTTTTTTGAGGTTATAGACCCTCAACAGTTCCCACATTTTCACTTGCTCTTCCTAAAAGGATTTCTCTCTGGGGTTTTTTTGAGGACAGTTGTGTCTATAGAGAAAGCTGCACTTAGGGCAAGTGTACGTCCACATTCAAGCTGATATGAACCCATGACAAAAGCATTTGTTGCAGCCTCAGTGTTTGCATCCCCAGAGTAGTCTGCAATTTCAACATCCAGTTCCTCCTACCCTGCAAGTGGATTTCAGCAGCACCAGGGAGCTGGAAGGATTCAGCCAAAGTACACAGGAATTATTTGGAAATCAAGAAATTCCTGTTCATCCCCACCCCTTGTGATCTCAGCTTTGCCTTATTCCATACCTGTGCCAGTACTGGTGAATGAAAAAACCCTTCCCTTGTGTGTTGTGCACCAAGGAAGATGAGGTTTCTTTCTCATTCTAATATTTTAATTTTTTAACAATGTAGATAAATACAACTTTGATCAAAAGAGCAAGTATTTTTCCCCTCTCCAGAAGTGACAGGGAGCACAGCTATGCTAGTCTCTTCTGCTTCTTCCTGTTTTCTAATCAAAAACAGACAGATGATTAGTGTGTGTTTTGGGACAGATCATCCTGACAAGCCTTTGTGCTTGAAGACAGATGAAATACCTGTTGGATTTTGAATCAGACACAAGTGAAAACTGCATAGATGAGCCCAACACCCCCTTGCTTCCATCAGATGTTTTTTAGGGAGTTTGTCTCTTGCTTCAAACTTGGGTTCTCAGGCCCATTTATCTTGACCTGAGAGAGAATTTTTTTCCCTTCCATTTATCATTTCCCTCATCATTCCTAGGAATTGCCATCACCAGCAATGTCTGTCCAATGAGGTCTGAGTGGCCATCCTCTCAGCTCCATAGCAGGAGCAATGGATGAACCTCTGTGGATGTGGAAAGCCTCTCAAAGGAGCTTGGATGGGTTTTTTTCCCACCATGTTACAAATGACCACCCAGAATGGTCATTTGTAACATTAATGAATGTTACAACAGTGGGTGTATGAGATGAGCAGAGGAAAGAAGGAGAATGGGTGTTTTAAGGAGCTCCCTCAATGTTTTTGAGGACAGCCCAGGACTGGCTGTTCTGTCCTTTCAGGAAGGGCCTCTTCATGTGATTACAAGCAGGAATATAGTCAATATCTCCAGCTGGTTATCAGTAATCTTTTGCATAGTCATAGGTGTAGGGGGGATATTAAATTCTCACAACTTTCTGGCAGTATCATGATCCGACTTGAAGCTGCAGTGTCTTTGGAAATGAAATTGAGTGTGATCTGTGCTCTGCACCAGTCTCTGAGCCAGAAAAGGGATCAGGATACATGTTTCTGAGGGTATTTCAATATGCTGGAACATTCCTTTATCCTAATTCTTTGACACAAGATACCTAAGTGAGTGATTTTTCTGTCATGTGCATAAGCCCAGTTGCAGGATAAGCAAACTCAGAAAGGCAATGAAACTGTGGTGCAAAACAACATAAAATGCTGGGATAAGGGGCTCAGTCATGGATTTTTTTTCTGAAAGCCAAGGATCTTCAGCACAGCAGAAACAACATCCTGAAGCACTGGTTTTAGAGGCAGATGTTTCTGAATCATCTATAACATTTCCAGCAGTGTGGGGATTTCTCCCGGGAATTCCCATCCACATTCCATTGCCAGCATTGCCTAAAAAGTGCTCAGCACATCCTGGGGTTAATTTGGCCTTGAGGACATCTCTAACAGACAGAGCTCTGCTGTTGTAACAGCTTCTTTCCCTGAACAGAGCTACTGAGGGAGAAGGATGAAGTAACTTTTCCTCCTTTGTAATGATGTTTAAACACCAAAGCTTCTGAACCCTTGATGCAACCTACCTTGGTCCCACTGGAGCAGGGGCTATGCTTGGGTATCAAAGCCAAGCTTTTGCTGCTCAGCTATCCTGCAGCAAGTTCTAAGGAAAATCATATTTAAAAACTAACCAAAACAAAAAACCAGAAGCTTTTGTAGGCAAAAACAAAGGCAACGGAATCAGGTCTCTGTTCTGTCTGACAAAATCAGTTTTACTCAGGCATTTGGATTAATTTTCACAGAGTTTAGTTTGTGTTATGCAGGAAGGAAATAAGGCTGTCATTTAAGTTGATATGAGTGATAAAGAGATGTTTATTCTTTCAGAGGGCTAAACTAATCAGAAAGACGTTTTTAAACTATTCTGAAATACGGCATTTGAAGAGTTTGGTAGCTGATCATTTACAGTACATTTTAATGAGGTCTTAATATCCCTCCTCCAAAAGGCACAGTGAACACACTGAACAACAAACCTGAAGAAAACAAGTCTGAAGTTTTTCTGTCATGCACTACATTCACACAATCTGTGCACAGTCTGTTTTGTAGATAGCCAGATGTTCACAATGGAACTGAAAAAAATAAAAGAAGGCCAAAAGCTTTGGAGGTTGTAGCCTCCAAAGGAATTTAGTAGCTTTAAAATCCCATCCGACACCTGATCCAAAACGTACTGAAGTCGGTAGAGAGATTCTCATTTGTTTCATTGAGCTCTGGCTTGAGTTCTTGGGGTCTCCACAGAAATCTCTTCCTTTTGTTACGGTGCTAAACTAAGGGCTGTTGAATAAAGAGGATCTGAATTCAAAGTCTTTCCCAGCATTTTGATCTGACTACTTCAGAGATAATCAAAGAAGCACCTTGTTGTACTGCGCATTTGCTTCTGAAAATCCACACTTGGGTGTTTGCTAAGGACTTGGCATAAGAAAGAAATTCTTTACAGTGAGGGTGGTGAAACACTGGAACAGGTTACCCAGAGAGGTTGTGGATGCCCCCTCTCTGGAGGTGTTTAAGGCCAGGCTGGACAAGGCACTGAGCAGCCTGATCTAGTGGGAAGTGTCCCTGCCTATGGCAGGGGGAGTGGAACTAAATGATCTTTAAGGTCCTTTCCAACTCGAACTATTCTATGATTCTATGACTGTATCTAATGGGGTGGGATGCCTGGCTGCAGAGCTGGAGCTGTAACCCTGAACTTCACAGCTGAGCTTGCACTTCATGAACACCAGGACGAATTTTGCACGAGGAACCAGTTCACTGGAGGTGCTCAGGGAGGGGGATAAGAGTCTACAGAATGATTTGTGTTGCTTGAATGTGCGTCATTCAGCTAATGAGCAAACGGACAGAGATAATGACAAGTGGCAGCATGTCTGAGCAGGGCCAGGTGATACCAGGGTCAGGTTTACCAAGCCGTTTAGACAGATGAGCAAAAAGCAGGTGCCTTGCCGGGAACTTGACACCTTCAACTTCACAGGCACTTCTCTAAGTCTGGCAGGGGACCCCTCAGCAGCTTTACACCCCGAGCCTTGTAAATATGATCTTGCTCTATTCCTTCCTGGTGAGTCATCACCTCAGGGCAGTCATCATTAGAGCTGTCATCTGACCAAAGCTTCCAGCTAAATGACGCTTTGCCACCACCATGGAGAGTCCTCTGCCGATTGTGAGAGCTCGAGGTTTTTCCCTTTCCCATCACATCGGTTGTGACTGTCAGAGAACCGTGACTCAGCGAGTGGGGCCGGTGTTAGTGAGACAGAGTTAGTGGCACAGAGGAAATGGGATGCAAACCGCAGGGAGAGATGTGTGATGGTGGCTGGCCGACCAGAAGCATTTCAAGACCGGGTGCTTGTATGGGAAGGAGCTGGTTTGGCACCAGACCCAAAGCTGTCACGCAGGGAGCTGCAGCACGTTGTCTGTGCTGGTCCAACTAATAGCTGCTCTGAGGACTTGCCTACATGGGAAAATTTACCAGTGTAATTATCCCACTGTAATTATCCCAGGATAACTCTCCCTTGTGGATGTGCTTATTGCAACATAGGATGGGTGTTTTGAATGTATGGTATTAAGTTACAGGGGAAGAATGTTTATATTGCAGCCCAGCAGCAAAGCAGTTTTAATCCAGTTTTTATCCTATATACCTGAAATTTTCTATGCTGGAGGTACTTTCAAGGGAGAGTACGTGTCATTTGATCAGATCAGCATAAATGTAAGGTTCACTCTTGCCCTGTAGCAAAGGGCACATCATGCTTGTACAGAATCGCTGTGGGAGCCAGAGTAAAGTTTGGGACACTGCCTCGTTTATCCTGTTGAACTGTTTTTAATCACAGAATTACAGAATATCAGGGATTGGAAGGGACCTCGAGATCATCTAGTCCAATCCCCCTGCCAGAGCAGGAACGCCAAGACCAGGTCACACAGGAACTCATCCAGATGGGTTTTGAATGTCTCCAGGGAAGGAGACTCCACTACCTCCCTGGGCAGTCTGTTTCCAGTGTTCTGTTAATGCTGTGGTCATTTGAATGGGTTCTTCATTTGACATTTCTGTTCAAGCTACAGTGACTGAAGTTGGGAGAAACCCTCGTGTTGCTAGAACTTCGTCAGACTTGTTGTGATTTTGAACTTTTTTATCATGCTTTCAAGCCTGATTCTGTTGCCAGTTGCTTGAGTGCTTAGTCCATTCTTCTCTGATATTTCTCCTACTTGGGATTTTAGGTTCTCCTATATGAAAGAAGGAAAATGGCTGGTGAAATTATGAACACTGGGCGTGTTTCTCTATACTCCTTGGTAACAGACAAAATTTGCTCAGAACAAACTAATAATTTGAAATAACCAGCTATGTGATAATAGGCTGGATTGAGTGGTTTGATAAAATAAGCAGCAACACTTGAAAGTGAACTCTGGAGTTGAAATAAATCAGCTAGGTGTGTGGTGAAGTTTACATTTGAGACATCAGTGTGAAGGTATTATTTAAAAGTCCAAGGCCAAGTGCAAGGTCCTGCACCTGGGTCAAAACAATCCCAAGCACAAATACAGGCTGGGTGGAGAGTGGCTTGAGTGCAGCTCTGAAGAGAAAGACTTGGGAGTGTCAGTTGATGACAAACTCAACATGAACCAGCAGTGTGCACTTGCAGCCAAGAAAGCCAACCAAATCCTGGATTACATCAAGAGGAGTGTGACCAGCAGGTCAAGAGAGGTGATTTTACCCCTGTACTCGGCTCTGGTTAGACCCCATCTGATGTATTGTGTCCAGTTCTGGAGCCCTCAACATGAGAAGGACATCAAGCTAATGGAGCGGGTCCAGAGGAGGGCCACAAAGATGGTCAAAGGGCTGGAGCAACTGCCTTATGAGGACAGGCTGAAGGAGCTGGGGTTGTTCAGCTTGGTGAAGAGAAGGCTCAGGGGGGACCTCATAGTAACCTATCAATACCTGAGGGGGCAAGGCACTGAGCAGCCTGATCTAGTGGGAGGTGTTCCTGCCTTTGGCAGGGGGGTTGGAACTCAGTGATCTTGAAGGTCCCTTCCAACCCCAACTATTATATGATTCTGTGATTAAAATAATTGCAAGTGACTGTGTTGCCTGGAATATGCCTGAGCCACACATCCAGTCCTAAGCAGCCTGCTCTTTTGCCAGGTGCAGAAATTACCTCTGAGACAGAGTTCATGTGCTTTTCATCAGGAACAGTAAGTTCCAGAAATCCCATAAAAGTGTTTGTTTTGTGCAATGCGATTTCCAGAACTCTAACTGGTATTTCTTTTCCAGTCTCTGAGATAGAGTTATTTTGGGTTTATTGCCTCTGTGAAACTGTACCATGTTCACAAGAGTACTTTCTCTTATTTTCCAGTTTGCTGAAAAATCCTGGCCTCACAGTGAGGCAACTGACTTTCCAGTGTGACTACAAAACTTGGAAATGGCCTCTGTGTCAGGTTAGTCAAAATTAAGATTCTGTGATAGCCACACTCCAGCTAACCCTCTACTCTTTTGCTCTGCCAGAATTCAGCTGGACCTTTCTTGCTGCTTTCTGAGACTCTTTAAAAATATATATATAAGTGTAAAGAATAAATACTTATCTTTTTCTTTGAGTATTCCAGCTCATGGTCACTGAGTGGTGACAAGCATTTGTCTCTACGACTGTTCATCTACAGGATTTTTTTCTCCCACTTTTGCAGGCACTTTAGTGGGTCGAAGCATTCCAGTTGAAGTGGATGAATCCATGCCATGGTCCCCATTACCTGAACACGCCTTAGAAAATGCTTTGCAGCCTTCTGGAGAGGATACAGAGAATGATGAACCTCAGAGACTGTGTATCTTTCAAACACCTCAGTCTGGGTCTGATTCATCATGCCTCTGCGGAGCACCAGCACATCATCAATCAGCACTATCCATGGAACAGGACAGCAGCTTATGGTCAAAATACCCTGATGGTGATGGACGCTCCTCTTCCCCTGCTGAATCATTAGCTGAAGTATTTTCCTCCAAGATGCACCTTGTAGCTGTGGACAAACCAGGCATACAGCCAAGATCACAGCTTTCAGTTGACACTGGGCACAACTCCAGTAAATCAGAGCAGAACTCATCTAATGCTCCTGAGGACCCTCTGGAGGAGAACAGCCAAGGAAGTTCATGGTCACGGCAACCCTCAGGCAACAGACCTCCAGCAGAGCTGGGGACTGTGGACACAGGGTACAACTCCCAGTCACGAGACATCATGGGCATCAGACAACTGGAACCCCCCTTACCGCTGGTGTCTGTGGTGAACCCCCAGGATCTCCCAGGGCCACTGATTTCCAGAGAGTATTTTGGACCTGAGGATCAGCACTGCCCTATGTGCCAGCACTTGCCCTATCCCAATGCCTCCTCACAAGCCCATGGCTGCTTTAGGCTCCCCTGCCCAGCAGAGCAGCACCCTCAGGGCCCATGTAAGTAGCACCACCATTCACCCCATAGGAGGTTTTCTGAGTGTATCACAACCATCATTCATCAAGCCAGTGCTTTCTTGCTGTACTTAATGGGAATGCATGACACACAATTATTAACCATTTAAAACATCTATTTTCAGTCCATTGTTTATTTCCAGATTTTCAGGTCATGCAGCCAGACTCTCTGATGCAGAACCTCTGAGCCAGATAAAAAGTTGAAGAGATCACAGTCACTCATCAAATGAAAGCTAATGGTTTTGCTTAGAAACTAGCCTTTGTCTGTCATGCTGAGCATACACAACCTTCTCCCTGCTGTTATTTCATATTCTAGTCATTTCCTTCCTCCTTGTATCAGTCATTCAGCAGCCTCCTATACCGAGTTAATTCCTGTTGTTTTCATAGATTTCCTTGCTCCCACTCAAATCCCCGAAGTTGATAATTTCCTGCTAGAACCAGACTGGGAGATTGCCCTTGATCTCTGTAAATAGTATCTCCCAGCATTATGACCAAACTCACCCATGTGTTTTATTTCTATGTGAAAAGAGTGCGACATCCTTCATCCTAATTTTTCTTTCTGTTGTCAGCTGAAATGAAAGCTCATTATTTAAAATGGAACCCTCTCAGCTGCTGGTGAACGCTGACGTGACTCCATCAATATGGGTGTTTTGGAGACTATGATGCAGTTTACAGCCTGCTATTAATTAGTATTCCTTTTCAGGCTCTGAGATTTTTATCTGTTATGAACTGAGCTTTGAACATTCAACAGCAGTATCATTGTTCTAATATAATTTATATTACATTAGACTCACAAGACCCTGACCCGTTTTGGGCTGGCTTTGTAATAAAAAAGCTGAAAGCCTGTTCCAATAATGCTTTTTTTTTTTTTTTTAACCTTCTGTTGACTCCACAGCATTTATGTTACATTTGCTTAAGGAGTTCTGTCATTCCATCAATGTGCTGTAATTAGATATATGAAAGGGAGATAGCAGATCCTTGGTTTTCACCTCTGATCTTGGGGATAAAGGTGGAGAGACTACAGATAGATTTTCATCTGCAGCTGACCATTTGCAAAATATCCTCTTAAATTTTTTTCTGTACCTTCTCCTTTCAGTTTAGCTTTTACCAGACAAAGAACTGATTGCACAACACCCCTCACTGTTTACCTCCATTTGCCTCCTTCTCACTCCAGCACAGTGAGAAGTAAGACATTTACTGAATGAGGCCATTTTGTTTTGAAGCATGAACTCTGGGAGACTTCCTCTAGAAAAATCACTACCATTTCAACCATACCCAGAGGGCAAAAAAGGCATAAAATAAACTCAGATGGCTGGAGCTGATTTGGTCAGGACCATGAAAGCTGGCAACTGCACTCCTGTTTCTCACATGCTCCGTACAACGTACAACGTAAATCACCTCAAAACAGCTCCTTGTGTTCCAGATAATTGTTGGGCAGTGGCAACCCACAACAAAGCTCTGGAGTCTGTGTGTTACAACACCCCTCTCCAGGGGAATAGCAATTGTAGCCGTAGGCTCTAAGCTGGCTCTGGACACCTGCTATTTGAGACACAATGGCAAAACTGCTTCTGAAGTCAAAGAAGTCCTTGCAGCAATGCTGTGTGCCCAGGGACCATTTTTTCAGATGTTTACATATGAGAGCTATCGAGGTGTGTGGGCACCCATGGTTGGCCACATTGTGCTTCTTAACAGCAGTGGCTGCATCTACTGAGATACTGTAGCATCAGATAAATCCAAAGGAAGCTGGTGAAACTTTGGCCAAAAAGCCCTAATCTCCCAGAGCCTGCCACCTTCCCTAGAGCTGGTCAAGAGGAACCCATGGGAAAGCCATAGTTATTTCAGCTTTGTTCTCCCAGCTTCTTTCATCATGTCCTGTTGCAAATATTTTAAAAAGGGAGCAGGAAATTCTCTTAAAACATTCTCAACAAATATGAGAATATTGTCATCATTTCATCGAAAATCTCTTTGTAATTGTAGGCTTGGTGGTTTGGGCTTTTTTTCAAGTATTGCTCCTGGAATTGGACTATTGGACTATTTCATCAAAGCTTTGTTTTCTTTCTATTTTTTCCCTGCCCCTTTTGAAAAAAAAAAAAAAAAAAGTCCTCATGGCTGCTAGGAAAAGGGAAGCATGATCCCAAAATAGCTAAAAGGATTTAGAAAAACAATCTAGAGGGGGGGAAAGAGAGTGTTTGAGTACTGCATCTTTCAGAGCCAGCTCATAACGCCATAATCATGCAGTGCTAATAAGCCCTGCCAGGCTGGACTTTGATCTGTGCAGCAGCTTGAAAATTCACAGAGCTGCTGCCTAATGAAAACTGCAAGCAGAAGGACTGAAAAAAAAAAGAAAAAAAAGAAAAAAAAAGAAAGAAATCATTTTCCCCATTTGGAAAACAAACAGTTTACATTGCTTTCTCTTTCAGTTTATGCCAGCAGTTCCAACAGTTCCACTGTATGTTGGTTATTAAAGAGCATTACATGTGAGTGGCCAGCAACACTAAGGTTTTCCAGAATTACTTGAGCAAGAATGTTACTTTGGGATTCCTCCCCTCCAGCCCCTGGATGGCAACAGGAGCAGCAGCAGGGCTTTAAAAGGTCACCAGGGAAAAATTCATACAGGGTGAAGCAACAAGAGAAGAGATTATTTTTTTCTCTTTTCATTTACAATAATCACAGTCTGTTTAGCCTTAGTGTTGCAAACTGATTTGTTCCAGGATTTTGCATCTGCTTTCATGGGAACATTGGGATGATTCATTTTCACAACTGAATGCCAAAAAGAAATTAGGAAAAAAAAAGAATAAAACCAAACCAAAAATAAACAAAAAACACTGAGGAATGGTAAGTACAGGAGCAAAGCAGCCCTTAGCCGGTCTTCTTTCAGACCAAGATGCCTGCAGATGCCTCCAAAGTGCTCAGTTTCACTAAATATGAAGGAGATCCTCTCTGAAGTTCTTTAAGTCCAGGGTGGACAAGACACTGAGCAGCCTGATCTAGTGGGAGGTGTCCCTGCCTAAGGCAGGGGGGTTGGAACTTAATGATCTTTAAGGTCCCTTCCAACCCAAACTATTCTATAATTCTATGACTTGCCTGGAAAGGAATAAAGGAGGCAAAAAAATACTGGCTGAAATTATAGTTGCTGCCTTTCTTTTCTCGTCCTTGCAGATGGCAGAGCTCCTTACCATCATTTTAAACAGACATCACAGACTCCTGTTCCTGGACCTGGTGTGAGAGTTATCCGCCTGGCCCAGGAAGTCATCCCAAATTACTCAAACCTCCGTGCTCCCAAGGGCACTGGTGACCGACCACCTCAAAGGATATGCTCCTCCCCTGGTCCTCCTCGATTCCCGTAAGTATGCCTTGGGGGTAGGAGGGGGAGTTTTACACAATGGAATTTTTTGGGGTTTCAGGCAATAATTCTAAAGCATTGTAATGTTAGCATGGCCGGGCTGCGGGGGTACATGTGAGATTCTGGGTAGTTTTCTTTACTCACTGTTTTACACCCAGCAGGGGCCTGACCTTACCCTGGAGAATTCAAGAGCCTGTAACCCGATATGTTGATACAGCACACGCTGTAATGCAGGCATTAAGGAAGATAAATGTTTGAAGGTTAAAGGGATGAAGGCTGGAAAAAGATCTCTGCCTGAAATCTTAGAGCTCTCCTGCTAGAGTGCAAAGGTCAATTCTGTGTCCCACATTGGTCCTCAGCTTTTATTGGCACTCCTCAATCATTGGCTTCCAGTGGTTTCTTTATCTCTTCTGTAGTGCAGAGAAAAAGGGAGAAAATCTCATCCATTGCTGGTATACCCCTATGCTGCAATTTGCAGCCTTTTGCTAAGTTTTCTCATGTAGTGAAAAACCCACCCTACATCTCTCATTTCTCCTTTGGGGCTTTTTTGACTAGTTTTCAAATATTAGTTTTCCAGGCATTGTATCTCTCTCTCCTTAAGTACATCATTAATAAATGGGAAATACTATCCAATCAGGGTTTTCTACAGGCTCAGAACCCAAACTGAAGCTTCAGGCACTAAGCATCTCTGAAAAGCAAACATTTTGTATTTCAGTGCCACAATACTTTTGGAAGTGCTGAACTTGGGGGCATTCGTGTTTGGAAAATGGCCACTTACTTGACATGGTCCTGGCAGAAAATTACAGAATCAAAAAATAGTCAGGGTTGGAAGGGACATTAAAGATCATCTAGTTCCAACCACCCTGCCATAGGCAGGGACACCTCCCACTAGATCAGGTTGCTCAGTACCATGTCCAGCCTGACCTTAAACACCTACAGAGAGCGGGCATCCACAACCTCCCTGGGCAGCTTATTCCAGTGTCTCACCACCCTCACAGTAAAGAACTTTTTTCTTATATACAGCCTAAATCTCCCCTCTTCCAGCTTGCACCCATTATTCCTAGTCCTTCCATCACACATCTTATTAAAAGTCCTACCCCAGCCTTTCTGTAGGCCCCCTTCAGGTATTGATAAGCCACTATGAGGTCCCCCCTGAGCCTTCTCTTCTCCAGGCTGAACAACCCCAACTCCTTCAGCCTGTCTTCATAAGGGCTTTGCTCCAGCCCTTTGACCATCTTTGTGGCCCTCCTCTGGAGCTGCTCCAACAGCTCAATGTCCTTCTTATGTTGTGGGCTCCAGAACTGGACACAGTACTCAAGGTGGGGCCTCACCAGAGCCAAATAAAGAGGCAAATTGGGAGAACAGAGGGGACAAAAGAGGGCAGACAACTGAAATCCTGCAGTGCTCAGGCCTTTGAAAAGTTGTCATAGGTGTGGCAGAGATAATTGCACTGAAGAGTTTGTATGAAAATGTAACAATACTGATGTACAGTGCTATCCTTTGCTGTAGCAAAATTTAAAATCAGAGTCCTGATTTTTGGCACGTTTGTTTGTTAGATAAAGTGAAGTTTTGGGGAGCTCTGCAGATTAGCCACAGGGTGTATTCTTGTGGCCACAGATGAGGCACGTGTTGCTCTTCTTGGTACTTCCTTCTGCTAAAAGAAATCCCCAGAATATGTGGGGTCTGTCCTGTGGCTGCGTGGCTGGTGCCTGCATGCTGTTTCCAGGAACAGCAGTTATATGTTGGTAATATTTGCTTATAGCGTATTTTGTAATAGAAAACATCTGTACCAAAATGAATAAACCAAATCTTAATGTGACAACAGAAAACATGCTGTGACCAGCCTGTCATCATTCATTTAAGGAAGGCAAAGAAAAAAGGAAGAGAGTGGGCTTGATTGACTAAATATCACTGCTCTGGGGAAAGGCACTTGGAGAAACCTAACAACTTGTCCAGCAGATTCAGCCCAGCAGATTCAAAGCACACCTCACAGAAACCTATATAGGTTCCCCATCCTATTAACTGAATCTGCGAAGATGAAGGATACTAGGATAAGAACTCCTAAACTTCCTAAAATCATCCCTTTCTCTTTGTTTAAGGTGGAGAAGACTTTAGGCAAGGTTATTGCAGGTCCAGAGTGAAGATTCCTAACACAAGAAACCCTAGTTGGGTCCAGCTGCTGGTCAAGAAATGAACTTTGCTCCCTTTATCAAAACTCTGAGTTTTTTTCCAAAACCAGAGACCCTCCAATGTTGTGCCACAACTGTAGCTGAATTACCCCATTCCCCCTTTTCCTGCTGGCCACTTCGTGCTGTTCTTGCTGTGCTGCGTGGGACATTTTGAGAGCAGCTGAGGTACCCTGAAGCACCCTTTAAATAATGGGAAGGGGTTACCCAGGTGCCATCCTGTTCTCATATGCAAGTAACATTATCCTCACCATGGCATTATTTCTCACTCAGAAGCAGCCTTTGCTTCTGCTGATTGCAAACTGAGCAACTTTCAGCTTTGAGGTGCATGGATTTCCTGTGGCTTATATTGTTTCTGCAATAAATGGAGTCTTGTGGTAGACTGTCATCAAGGTATCTGTTCAAAAGATGCCTTAATAACTAGGAAAAATGCTGAGCCAAGCATTTCTACAAGCACTTCTTTTACCAAATATGCAGAAAAAGTTCTCAGTGTGCTATTATAAGAAAAAAAAAAGTTAATTTTTACCTGAAAATTACTGTTTTTTAAAATCCTTCATTGTTTTTCTTTGTAGAAACCAGTTATACAACCAACCACCTAATGGTCAGCTCCCCCCAAAGGCGTGTGGCCCAGATGAAGCGTGCTGTTGTCCTTCTGACAATTTTCCATCTCCAGCTGCTGTCCCAAGACCTCTCAGTAACCCTGCAGCCAAGGGAACTCTGAGAACCAGCAATTTGCCGGAGGAGTTGCGTAAGTGGTTAGCAAATTTGTTCCATGCAACATTTCAAAGCCCAGCCTAACAGCTTTAGGTGGGAAAGCTGCAGGGGGGGGGAGAAAGGGGAAGCCAGGGAGAACATTAAGACACATAGACAACAGGAAAAGAAAAAAAAAAAGTGTGTCATCACATCTGTAGGGTGTGAGTGTTTGTGTTTAGTGAGATGGAATTATCCCCTTGAATCCTTAATTATTTGTTATTTTGTTTACAGAAATTAAATACCGTTTAGATTGCTTTCATGGCTTCTTGCTAAACAGGATTCCCTCTGAGGCAGGAGGCACTGAAACTTACAGTAAAAGAGCAGATACAAACAAAGCCCTCAGGATAAAGCATTTCTGCCTGTCCCAAACTAGACAAATATGTCAAGTCTCAGCCTGAGTTTCTCCTTGACTTGGTTTGTGGAGAGATCTTTTGCCTGGGAGCCCACACTCTGGGGGCTGAGGGCTGTATAAGTGCTGAGTGAGGTGTTTCTCTTGTCACCAGCCCCTGAAATGTTTTCACCCTTCAACTCTTAGAGGAAATTCAGATTTCAGAAAACTGGCTTCCTTCTCAATGCTGTGCTGGCTAGTGAGTGAGAAATACCATTACTCAGAACCCTCCCCACCTCACCTGGGATTTTTGATTTTTCTTTTATTCTTCATTTTGCCTATCACCTTTCAAACAATCTCTCTCGCTTGTAGAAGTGAGTTATGATGCTGGATAGATCCTACTTTATTAGTGTGTAGCAGATAGAAGAATTACTGGATAAAATTGTCACTTGTGATACAGGCACAATTGGTTTCCATTAGCCTGCTGGTTTGCCCTGACCAGCAAATCCAGGATTCTTTCATGAGTAAGAAAACTCCTTCCATGCTGGCAAGGGCAGCTGAAGACATTGCTGTCATCAGGCATCCATCCCACCTGCACAGGAGGTCAATGCTGCTGTGGGGTGAGGCAGTATGGTATGTGTAAGGGCTTCTCTACCTCTCAATCAATGAAGTGAGGTGAGGGCCCAGACTCACATACACCAAAGGGCTGGGGAAGAAGCAGTCGTGGAAGCTGGGCAGGGTGAGGAGCACAGTGATGTTACCCTCAGCAGTTCCCACTTGCCAGCAGCAAAGCAAAGTTTCTGGATAAGGGGTTGAGTTCAGCCCCCAGTGCATTCCCACATCCGTTTTTGTGAGTAATCTAAAGAGACATGGGTGGGCAGAACCCTTGGTGCAGTGAAAAAGGAGGGCTATGGATGTCTCACCTTCCAAACAGTGTCTTCTCATGCTTTGTATATTCATATGAATTCTCTCTCTTAGGCAAGGTCTTTATAACTTACTCGGTGGACACAGCTGTGGAGGTTATAAAATTTGTGAACTTCCTGGTTGTAAATGGATTTCAAACTGCTGTAAGTATTCCTTCCAGGCAAAATTTATTTTCAACCCTAGGAGAAGAGAGACGTTTTTAAGAAAGCAGAGGTGACACACAGCCCATTTGAATGTTTCTCTGTTTCTCATTGTAGGTTAAAGATAAGAATAGAATGAACTAGCCTTGGCTCTAAAAGTTGTATCTTAAATGATTTCTCATTTGCTCCTGTTGTGGCTGAGTTATATGTTTTAAAGTGTGTTTGAATAGTGACCCTGGAAAATTCCACTTTGTGGCACCAGATACCACATGGCCAATAGTATGAGGCTTTGTGAGCTATGCCATTAACATTATCTCATATTTGATCTGTAATATCAATATTAAAAAGGTCAATTTTCCTGTTCATCCCACCACAGCTTTTTCTTTTTTTTTTTTTTGCAATGCTATTACAGCTTTGGTTCTTCAGATGTGAATACCTTTCTGCTGAAAAACGATCTAAAATCAGTGTATCTCATGCAGCTTAATGAAACAGACCATCTCATGGTTTCCTTTGCTTGGTTACCATTTTAAAGGGGCTTCTAAAATAACTGGCATGAAAAGGTCTGTGTCCTACTGTCTGGTCTCATAAGCCATCCATATTTTCATTTCACTTCTTACAAGTTTGCTTTATCATAACAGCCCTCTCTATGGGATCCAGTCACAGAGGCTCTAGGATTCAGTGTTCATCAAAATCTTGATTCTTACTTTTTTATTTTAAGTGCCTACGCTGTCTAACCTTGCAACCTTCACTCTTTGGCTTCAGTTCAGGAAAGCATTTGAGCAAGTGGGTATCATTAAACTGAATGAGACTCAGTGGGGGGCTTTGCACACACTTATTTATTTTCAGGAATCAAAGATTTTTTCCAGAGACTGCAATTATACCTCTCTCCAGCAGTTCTGTACTATGACCAATTCATAAGAAAGCTCTTGGCACCACAGAGATATGGAGTAGAAGGCTCATTAATGGCACTTTTGCTGGACAAGGCCTTTCTTGGAGCCTGATGCAGAATAATAAATACAGCAAAATGTCCCCAAAGCAGGGAAGCGAATATGCTCTCTACTTTCAAAAAGGGGAAAAAATGAAATTTAGAGCAGAGGAAGAATCTTCTCTGAAACCTTGGAGAAGTTAATACTTACTCCATTGGTCATGGACAGTAATTGCCAGTTTCTGGGCTTACTGAGTAGGCAGGAACTGTTTGCTATATTCAGGCCTGTGAATCTTTCACCACTCTTCTCACTGAAATCCAGAATACTGTATCCAGTATCAATGACCTGAATGACGTTCCACCAGAACCCCTGAAGCTGCAACTTGACACTCAGTGCATATCCTTGCAGCCTGAGAACAGCAGACATTATAGAATCATAGAATAGTTTGGGTTGGAGGGGACCTTAAAGATCATCTAGTTCCAACCTCCTTGCCATAGGCAGGAACTCCTCCCACTAGATCAGGTTGCTCAGTGCCTTGTCCAGCCTGGCCTTGAACTTCTCCAGGGAGGGGGCATCCACAACTTCCCTGGGCAACCTGTTCCAGTGTTTCACCACCCTCACTGTAAAAGAACTTCTTATCTAGCCTGAATCTACCCTTTTCCAATTTACATCCATTATTTCTAGTCCTCCCATTACATATCTTATTAAAAAGTCCTACCCCTGCCTTTCTGTAGGCCCCCTTTGGGTACTGAGAAGCCACGGTGTGGCCCCCCTGAGCCTTCTCTTCTCCAGGCTGAACAACCCCAACTCCTTCAGCCTGTCCTCATAAGGGAGTTGCTCCANGACCACTCCTGGTCAGAGTGACTCCTGGACTCAGTGTGACTCCTGGTCACACTTCTCTTGATGCAGCCCAGGGTTTGGTTGCCATTCTGGGCTGCAAGCACATACTGGTGGCTCATGTTGAGTTTTTCATCCACTGACAATCCCAGATCCTTCTCTTCAGAGCTGCACTCAAGCCGCTCTCCACCTAGCCTGTATCTGTGCTTGGTATTGCCCCAACCCAGGTCCTTGCACTTGGCCTTGTTGAACTTCATGAGGTTGGCATGGGCCCACATCTCAAGCCTGTCAAGGTTCCTCTGGATGGCATCCCTTCCCTTCCATTGCACCTGTACAAGTACAGAAGTCAGGCAGCCATCCATCCACCGTCTCGAGATCCAGCCCAAATCTGGACTGCAGAGAAAGAGGAGTTGTGCACATACATGGTGCATGTGTGATATTTCTTTCCTGAGGGAATGAGATATGAATGTTAGAAACTAGAGAAAGAGAGGGCACCTTTTTGGTGCCACCAAATGGGGCAGTGGAAAGGCAAAGGGATGTTCATCACAAACTTTCATTCTCTTGCAGATTGATGTATTTGAGGACACGGTACGAGGTATTGACATCATTAAGTGGATGGAGCGCTACCTAGGTGATGTATGTAAAGGCAATTTAACCTTGTTTCATGGCAGAGGTGACCTAAGGAAAATGGCTGAATTATTCTAATGGCCACAGGAGCAGAATCAAAATGTGAGACTCTACCATGCCCTTCCCTGCCCATACTGAAATGGCCTCTGCCAATGTAGGGCAATGTCACTTACTTCTGCATCTTGTGGTCCCAGAGCTCTTTCTTTAAGAAATGAAGTGCTAATCCTGGCATTCCTGATAAATTCCAGTGCTGACTGTTATGTTCAGCCTGAAGCTGCCATTGGACAAGTTGTTCCTCTGAGTTGTGGGGTTTAGCTATGCTTGGTTAAACTTGTATCTGCATTTCATCCCAGGCTGCACAACAGCAGCTAATGTTCATCCTGCTTCTCACCTGTAGCATTTACATTGCTGTCTGGAACCCCAGAAGATTCTTCTGGATAAAAAAAATCTCATATGTAAACTGGAAATTGGTATTCTTTTAGTCTAATGATAGATTTGTGCTCATCACTTTGTATCTATTTAAGCAACGAAACAGAGATTCATAATGCTGCCACTGCAGTCCCTCTTAGCAGAAACTTCCTCTGAAGTTCAAAGGAGCAGTGAATGCCCTTCTCCTTTAGCTGTTCTGAGACCCAACACATGCCATAATGGGGTGGCTTTCCTTGATTTAATGCCTTCTTGTGTAGCCACAGTTTGGACAAATCTCCATGGTTCAGGAACAGAATGGCTCTTCCCCAAAAAGTGGTGGGCTCTCTCCTGCCTGAGCAAGGAAGTTCAATGATCTGAGAGAGCACTATGCAGGTTTCTTCAATGATCTGAGAGAGCACTATGAAAGTTTCCTACAGTTGTCTAAGCAGGACACCTTAGCTCAGGGGAACTAGCATGCAGGCATAAAAAGCCAGCTTGGGGCTTCTGCTGTGGCAATGCAGTTGTGTATTTTCAGGTGAAATTCAAGACAAATCAGGCTTGGGTTCACCAGATATAACAGCAACATCGAAACTAGGAACCAGGGTGAATTTGCTTTTGCCAAGAACATGATTCTGACTTAAAATACAAACTGGTAGAACTCCCTGGATACTCCTGCATTATCAGAAGGAGAGACCAACATATACAGAGAACATTTCTCCACCTCCACATGAGGATCCTTCTCTGACCCAGAAATGTCAGCTCCTCCACTGGCTGTAGAGGCAGTTCCTAATTCTAAAACTTGTTCTAAAACGTGTGAGGAAGAAGGGACTGCTTGGACACAAGCAGGGGGATGTGTGCAACTGGTCATGTCTCTGCAAACCCTCAACATCTGTAAGTGCTTACACACATGTCAGGCACAAGCAAAAGTAATTCTGGAGTATGTTAAGTCAGTGTAAGGAATAATGGCTCCTCACCGTATTTGACCCTGTGGTGGGGCAAATTCCCTTGATATTGCACAGAAGGAAAGAGTTAATTAGGTGCCAGGCTGACTATGAGCCACAGAGCTGGAAGCCTTTCACAGCCTGACAGTGTGGAGGATGAAAGACAGGCCCCTAGGTAAACACAAGCAGAGGGCTTTTGCCTGCTGAGCCTCTTCACTGGCCCATCCTTAAGGAGGAGAAACATTTCCCAGATATGAAGGATGGTTCCTCTGTGAAACCTGAGCTCAGGGAGGGGGGAGGGCTGGGATTAAATAGTCACAGTCCTATCCTGGCTATCTCAGTGAGGCTGGGAACATTGCCTTCACCCCTCTCAGGTAAGGTGGGACAGATCCTGTAGCTAACCCCAAATCTACCCATGGTACCCACAACAGCCATCTCTCTGCAGCCATTTCTCTGCACACCTCACTCCTAAAGACATCCATCAGCAATAGAAGTTGCTGTTTCTGCTGGTAAGAACCCTGGATGTAGCCAGGGCCACAAAGAAAACTGCTTTTAGTGGCTTTATGTACAAAAAAAAGCCATAGATAGTTAAATAGATGCACTTTTATATAAGCTGTTGGAAAACACTGAGGTCTGAATTTGAAGATAAAACTTCCCAGTGTATGCACATAGACACTCTACACTGATAAAAAGTAGATTTTCATTACAGGGCTTCCAACTGCAAACTGGTAGCTGCTAATATATCTCTTGACATTTAGACTTTCTATATTATGAGATATTGTGAAATAATTAGGAGAAGGAGCGTAAGAATTCTCCTGTATTTCCTGCCAGAATGAATGGGACCCTCTCGTGCTTGCCAAGAACATAAAGATCACTTAAAACACAAACTGGCAGATTTCCTCTCTGCCTCCACCAAACAGGCTGCCTTTCCCCATTTCATAAAAGTGCTTTTCTCCCCAACAGAAGACAGTGATGATAATCATAGCAATCAGTCCAAAATACAAACAGGATGTGGAAGGAGCTGAATCCCAGCTGGACAGGGATGAACACGGCTTACATACTAAATACATCCACAGGATGGTAAGCAAGGACGTGCATTTGCTGTTTTACAGAGACTCTGTCTCTTCTTCTCACAAGACAAATCTGTCTCCAAATGGCAGGTTCTTTGCTTTGTTTTCCCTAATCCCCATAGTTAAACACCCCCCTTTGGAATTCATTAATCCTCCCTCTCATCAGCTCCGTATGCTCATTAACATCTGCTAAGAGGTTCAAGGAAGAAAAATCCTATTAAACGTACTCATCTTATTCCTCCATATTCTTTATTGCTTGATGCTTTTTTTTCCTCCTCCTTCTTGAGCCTATCCTATAGCCCTGAGTACAATCTTATCTAACACTGCCTGACCTTCCTCCCTATGAACCAGCCCCTGTTGCTTCTGCCATCCAGTGACTGAGGTCATTTCTCAGGCAGCAGCAAAGCTGAAAGGTTCTTGGCAAAGAACAGGCCAGATCTTCAAGAAGTGGGGGGCATGGGGACTCAGGGAAGCAGAGGACTCACTAGAGGTCACAGATGCCCATGTCTGTCATCTGTCACAGAATAAATCTTTAGCCCATAAGAGCCCACGGAGTCATGAATATTATTCTTTTCTCCCTTGGTTTGCTGCTTTTCTCACCCTATCACCCAATATGATCCCCTAGTTTGATCCAGCAAAGTTCTCAGAAGCTGTCACCAACAGATAAGCTCTCAGAAGTGATTTCCCCTCCTTGAAGGGAAGGGGAAATCCTCCTCCAATGAGGAACGCCTGCACCTCATTGAGCTGGTGTACAGGGACAGGAGGGTGAGACTAAGCTGGGTCCTGGCTCACACATGGAGCAGGGACTCGGGGACATCCAGGCTCAGTTTCCTCAACCCAAATTGAAGCTTCAGGCACTAAGCACCTCTGAAAAGCAAATATTTTGTATTTCAGTGCCACAATACTTTTGGAAGTGCTGAACTTGGGGGCATTTGTGTTTGGAAAATGGCCACTTACTTGACATGGTCCTGGCAGAAAATTATAGAATCAAAGAATAGTCAGGGTTGGAAGGGACATTAAAGATCATCTAGTTCCAACCACCCTGCCATAGGCAGGGACACCTCCCACTAGATCAGGCTGCTTGGTGCCTTGTCCAGCCTGTCCTTAAACACCTCCAGAGAGGGGGCAACCACAACCTCTCTGGGCAACCTGTTTCAGTGTTTCACCACCCTCACCTTAAAGAACTTCTTTCTTATATCTAGTCTGAATCTCTCCTCTTCCAATTTACATCCATTATTTCTAGTCCTTCCATCACATACCTGATTAAAAAATCCTACCCCTGCCTTTCTGTAGGTCCCCTTCAGGAATTGCGAAGCTACTATTAGGTCCCCCCTGAGCCTTCTCTTCTCCAGGCTGAACAACCCCAATTCCTTCTGCCTGACTTCATAAAGCAGTTGCTCCAGCCCTTTGATCATCTTCATGGCCCTCCTCTGGACCTGCTCCAACAGCTCAATGTCCTTCTTATGTTGAGGAATCCAGAACTGGACACAACACTCCAGGTGGGGCCTCACTAGAGCCCAGCAGAGGGGCAAAATCACCTCTCTTGACCTGCTGGTCACACTTCTCATTTAGTGTCCAAACAAAATGATACCATCAGCAATAGATCAAATCACTTAACAGAGGAGCAGTTTAAGTAAATAACAAATGCTTTTACAAATAGGATTCAGATGCATGCAAATAAAATTACTGTGTTGCTACAACAAATCTGGTTATTTGTTCTGTTCTAGATGCAGATCGAGTTTATACAGCAAGGAAGCATGAACTTCAGATTCATCCCTGTGCTTTTTCCAAATGCCAAAAAGGTAACACACCTTTACATACATGGATCTATGCTTGTCACCTGATCAAGCACATATTATTTTGGCCATAATGCACCAGATGAAATCTTAAAACGCAAGCTCTCGACTTCCTGGTTCTTAATATCCCACTAGTAATATTCTAAAGTTGTGTTTTACATGAAAAGTTTATAGTTTTCTGTATGTACAAATTAAAAGCATTTCATCCACAATATAAATCAGTGCACAAATGTATTTCTGATGATGAATGCACGACTGAAACTCCAATTGTCTTGAGCATTGAAAGAATTTAAATGGAGAGAGATGATGTATCCAGCAAGCATGCTTTTTATATTAACCCTTTTGTAATTTTGCCCAGATGTACTGCCGATGAGTGAGATGGGAGATATTTATGACTGATGTGAAGTGAGGATCTGGAAGAGGGTGGGTTGAGAATATAAAAATAAAGAGGATAATAAATATTAAAGTCCTAGGCCATTGCTTGAACTTTAACGGGCCCATCAAAGGCAAACTATAAGGTCTTTTAGGACTTACAATTTCATCTGAGCTTCTTCTTACTGGTTTTAAATATTCTTTAGAGAATAAGAAATGAGTAAGGCAACAGATTTCTATCTCCTGCTCACTCTGAGGGAATGTCTTGGATTTTTACAAGGCCAGAAAAGTTAAATGGCTTCAGTTATAGTTGAGAAACTGCATTCTTCCCCAAACACAGAGTGGTTGTTTGTATTCGAGATCACTTTTCATCCCTAAATGCTGTGTGTGGTGTCAGGGAGCTGTCATGTTACCCCTAGGTGCAGCTGCCTTTTGAAAAAGTATGGAAAGATTCTTTGTGTTTCTTTGAGTGACCTAATTTTGGAACATGAGTCAAAATTCAAACAATGTTATCAATGATTGTAGGGGTTGTGAAGTCCCGCGGCGCTCGTGGATTTTAGCATAACAAAGTTTTTTATTTAGGCACCGACTTAATATAAGCCCAGAAATTCCAAAGTATGTCCCTGGGCTTGTAAAATACGTGAGGTCCTTTGGAACAAGTGGTACCTCTGGTATTTCATGTCATCCAGCTCCCTTCTTGAATGATCTCAGTCCAGTACTTGCCTCAAGTGTGAAAAGCCAAGAGACAGCACTGGTGGGAAGTGGGCAGCCCAAAGGCAGGGAACCTGTCAAGTGTTTCCAGCCAGTTTTTGCAGCTTGATGTGGGGGAAAGGGCAGGTCTGCTCCTGTCCTTGGAGACTTCTTGAGTCCCTGCCATGTGAGCAGCCCTGCAGCTGCTTGGCATTTGGGAGGGCTGCAGAGTGAAGTGGCCCAGCAGGCACTGTAGCTGCCTTTGGGCTTGGAGGCAGACACAGGAACAATAAACTTAGATTAATTTTGGCTGAACTTTTACCTATCAGAAGGCTATTCAGCATATAAGCAACAGGTCCCTTGGAGAGACCTATAAAGAATTTCCAGAGTTGGTTTATTCAGCTGCTGCTATCAAAGCATCAGGCTCCAGGCAGCCTTCCTGTCCACCCCTCTGTAGTCCACATCACCCTTCAGTTTTACAAGAGGTGCCTTTCTCATCGAAATTATGCAGATCAGCAGTTTCTATTCCCATTAAGCTTTGCTGTCTTTCACCACACATCAACCTCCATCTAACTCATTAATGATAATACAGCTGAGGATATCATGGGTGGAAGGAGAGCACCAGCCTGAACAGCTTGTGTCTGTGGGCAGTTAGAGGAAGTGAGGTACCTAAAAAAATGCCATGTGTACTTACAATTGGATGATTCTGATGAGCAAATTACTTTCATTTTGTCTTTTTTTCATACTATCCTTTACATGTTCAAGTGTTAATATAGCTAGCAGTGAGAAAGAGCAGCAAAGCAGGATTTGGAAGGTTTCATCTGGAGACGTGGCTTTTAGATGAGTTAAGCTCATACAAAGCACACCATAAAGCACTGCTGGCATGTGATGGTTAGTCCACCTCCAACAGGAAGGGATCCATGTGGTCCAAAGAGTGTTCATTAGGAAACTGAATAATGAGGGAGGAAAAGCAGAATATGCAGTTAAGGTGGAACTGCCCTTTCCAGCTTCCCCTTGTACACTGCTAAAGGAAGCCTGGGTCATGGCTGGTTCAAGGCTTGAATCAAGCTAGAATACATAAATGTGTCCTCCTGACCTGGTCAACCAATGAGCAAAGCACTAAGCTGTGATTGCTGTGATTGCTGGAGGCTCCCTCTGGCAGAGCAGAAGCAGCCAGAGGGGTGAGGGGAGCTGGGTCAATGCCAGGGAAGCTGGGAAAGCTCAAACCTCACTTGACTGACCTGGCCCTGGACACATAGCCCTGTCCTCCACACTAATACACTCCACCCTCTTCCTACCAGTTTGATCCTCAGAGCTGACAAATACTCCCTCTATAGCTTAAAGGCTAGATGTAAGAAAGAAGTTCTTTATGGTGAGGGGAGTGAAGCACTGGAACAGGTTGCCCAGAGAGGCTGTGGAGGTGTTTAAGGCCAGGCTGGATGAGGCACTGAGCAACCTGGTCTAGTGGGAGGTGTCCCTGCTCATGGCAGGGGGGTTGGAAGTAGGTGATCTTTAAGGTCCCTTCCAACCCAAACTATTCTATGATTCTATAGAGAACATTTTCTCTTGGCTTACAGATACACAGACAAGTTAAAAAACTTAGCAGGGTGGTAATAATTTTCCCATTCCTCCCACTTACACTGACAGCCAGTGCCATGTGGCAAATAAAAACCCTCTTCTCACATTCTCTGCCCTCCTCCTGGATCTAAATAGCAGCTACAGTTGCCCCTTTACCCCTGAACACCTCCCTCAAGTGAAAATTATGTTCAGAGTTGATTAGTGTCTAGGTGCTTTTTGCACTGAGGTGTCCCTGCCCATGGCAGGGGGGTTGAAACTAGATCTTTAAGGTCCATTCCAACCCAAACCATTCTATGATTCTATGATTCTATGAAGGTAGTTGCAGGAGCAGTTGTGGAAAAAAGGCTCAGAGCCTTAAATCCCCACTCACCAGTTTCTTAACCTCCTATACATTTACCTTACTAATTTTCATCTTTTCAAGCTTAACTAATGATTTCCCACACGGACTTACGTGAAATGCTTTATTGTAGTCCAGACCAACTCTGTTTACTGCATTTCTTTCCTCCAAAAAAAAGGTAGTTTCTTATCAAGGACAGAGAGAGAGCTCATTTGGTAAACCCTGCTGTATTTAATTGCATTTCCTTCCATTGCTTTTAACAAGATTCAGTGAAAAAAAAATTGTACATAATAAGATGGTGCAAGCAAACACATTATCTGTCTTTTTCCCAGCAACATTTGAATCTCTTGGCCAATTTCAAACAGCTTTGTCAAAGGAGTAAGATTAAAGCCCATTCCTATGGAAAAACAGACTTTCAGGTGGAAGAAAGAAATATTATTTATGTTCCCAGCAAAGGACTCTTACCATGGTTGGGCAGTGAGCTGGGCATTTTAGAACCTCTACTTTGAGGAGCCTGCTGGTCAAAGCCTTTACTTCTCAGCCGCTGGAGAAAGAGGAAAGCCAGGCTTGATAAATACCTCTGCCACTCACCAAGCTTGTTCTAGAGCTTAGGTGAGGTCAGACTAATGGGTCTGTAGGTGCCTGTGTGACTTACCTCCTCCTCCTTCTCATACATAAATCCTATAGACCTAATGATGAGGTTGTATCAATAACCAGAAACGACTCCCTGAGCAGAGGAAATGATGCAACTCTGTTCCTACAGCTATACATGCCAAGGAAAAAGAAAGCAAATTTGATAAGTGTGAAGTTGGTGACAAAAGATTTGGACTGCAGCTAGGTTGTTTGCTGGCAGGCAGGACATGTGCTTCCCATGCCAGGGCATCCCTTGGAAAGGTACCAGAGATGTGGTGCACGTCAGTAGCTTTAAGCTCTCTTCTCTTGGAGCTATCTCCACCGGTTTGGCAGGGACTGTGCTATTCCTAACAGGGGCCACCTTGGGAAAACACTGCCATGCTAAATAAGATGTGCTGAGAGCAAGTGACAGATATCTTGACTGCTCATGTTGCTTACCCGCTGTGTCATTTTGGCCATGTTCTGGTGCCTCCAAACTGCTCTACCAAACAGAAGTCTCTCCATCTCCACAGAGGATACAAGCTGGTCTTGATCAGTCTTGATCAGTCTTTGACCCTCTTTTAATCAATGATACAATATTAGCCTTTCCTTTACATAGGGAAGCCAACCAGGGCTGTAGAGATATGGGACCATGAGGTCTGAGCAGGCTCCTCTCCATCAGCCCATTGTCACTGTCCAGGGCCACAGTGATCCCATCTTCATTACATTAATAGCATTAGCAAATTCTTCTGAAAGGCTGCATCTTTCCAAGGATGCAGGGAATGGTAGATGTTTGACTCCCCTAATTGGGAGATGCATTAACCTCTCCTCAAGCTCTGCATCAGCATTAGCCTCCCATTCAGGAGGTGATCAGAGGACATCATGCTTGGTGAAGGAAGGTGCAAGATGAGGGGAGGAGAAGGCTACCAGGATGATAAATGCTCCCCTGAGGTCCTGTCCTTTTCCTATTGATTATCATCTCGTGGTTGAACATGTTGTGTAGTTCCTTCAACAGCTACTATGGTGGCAGCCCTTTCTTGATAGGGCAGTGAAATATCTCCCTTCTCAATGTTCATTTTCACAAGGCTCTGGATGCCTCTCAATGAGATCAGATCCCCTTTGAAACATGGTGAAATTAAGCAACATGACAGCAAAAAAAGAGACAGGCAAGCTGTGAGATCACATGAAGTTCATTTATTTAGGAACCCAAATACAATTCTGAAGCCAAATGAAAATTTCTTCTTGTTATGGGGAGTGAATCTTGCTTGGCAGCCTCTGATGGAATCTGCATGGTTCTGGTACAGATTCGGAATGATTTATGGGACATTTTTTTCCCCTCTTTTCAGGAACATGTGCCTACCTGGCTGCAGAACACTCACATCTACAACTGGCCGAAGAATAAGAAGAACATCCTTTTGCGGTTACTGAGGGAGGAGGAATACATTGCTCCTCCAATAGGACCTTTACCAACACTCCAGGTTGTGCCATTATGAAGGTTATTACTTAAAGTGCACGGCAAGCAGTTGTTAAAGGGTTGTTCTTGGCAGGGAGCCAAGGCTCTTCCAGATGGCTCTTTTTGATGACAGAAGACACTCTTTCTGCTAAGGGAATTGGTTGTCTTGGGTGACTCGGGCTCGGCTTGTTCTCTACCATGTTAAACATCCATTTCTGAAGCTGGTGGGGGTAGAACTCTTTTCTCTGGATTTTTAAATAAGCTGCACACATGGAAAGAATGCCCGGTTTTATTCTAACATCTGTTTCTAACATATTCCTTTATTAGTCAATATAGCGACCAAATACCAGAAATAAAGCCGCAATAAGGGTAAAATAAAAAATTACATCCCTCCTTTTTGCTCAGGGCTTCTCTGAAGATATCCCTGCCTTGTATAGCATTACTGAACAGTTGATTTGTACATACACTATTAAACAGCCTTTTGCGAGGCTACCTTCTATATTGCGTCAGCTTTTATTGTTGCTGGGAAGAACGGAGGAATGGGAACTGTTGGGTAATGCAAGTTGTCCTTCGCCTCTCTTGCATAAAGACACTGTCTTCAATTAAGAGGTCTCATATCTGAAATCTCTGGAGTTCCATTTCCTCACAGCTTTGGCCCCAACACCTTCAGCATGTTGCAGCAATATTCCACAAAAGGAGAGAGCTAAATACATGGCAATGTGTGTGCTGTCAGTACCATGGAATGCTGCAGTGTTGTTTTTTTTTCTTATAGCAGGCCTTTAGCTTCATTACTGCTCTTCGGCCCTTATTTAAAACAGGGCATGTCAAAGGCCAGCTGGCATTTGGAAAGCCAGCAACTCTTAAGAGAAATAACATTGGCTCCTACAACTTGTATGCAGGATGGAACAATACAATAATCAAAGATGCTGGAAAGCTACAGGGTGTTGGCAGCCAAGAAGGCTCAAAACCATCACATCTGCTGAATCAGAATTATAGAATGGTTCAGTTTGGAAGTAACCTTAAAGATCATCTAGTTCCAACACCCCTGCCATAGGCAGGGACACCTCCCACTAGACCAGGTTGCTCAGTGCCTCATCCAGCCTGGCCTTAAACACCTCCAGAGAGGGGACATCCACAACCTCTCTGGGCAACCTCTTCCAGTGTCTCACCACCCTCACCGTAAAGAAGAGAAGCTCAAAGTTATGCAGTGCCTACAAGCTTCATGGAAATAATTACCTGCAGAGGGACAGGCAGTGGGGACAGGGGTTCAGGCCTGTGGAGGTTTCTTCCCAGAGGTGGGGAGGTGGCCACACAGCACTCACAGGAGTCACAACTGGTCACCCAGCTGCTGGGCAGGGCTGGTCTGAGAAAGGCTGGAGGAGAGAAATCCCTAAGGAACGAGGCTGTGTCAGTTTTCCTGCTTTGCAAAGCAGCATATTAGGGAGCGCAGTTAAGCATTCAGAATGATTAGCAAGCCTGGGTAGTAAATTCCTTTCATCATTTTGGCTGTCATCCTAAAATATGTGCTCTAGATTTTCCACAGATTTGCTTGGTTTGGGCCGGGGAATTTCATTAAGTAACTCCTGCATCATGTGCTACACAAGGTTGCATTAAATGGTCCAGTGATCATTTCTATTCTTCTGTTCCAATGATCCTTTTCTGAAAAATAATGCCAGCAATGTGAGGAAGAAAAACTAAGCGTTGGCGTTTAGGAATTACAAAGAGCCCAATCTATTTAACTGCTGGGGCATTCTTTTATTTATTTTTTTTAATTGAATAACAATTCCCAGGATTCATTGATCTTTACATTAGTTAGAGCATCCTTCAAGGACAGAGACCATGATGGGGAGAGTGCGAGTAATGAGCTAGCAGCCTAGTGAATCATTTCCCCTAAAGCTTTGTATTTGTAGAGAGACAGATGGTGAGAGCTGTGAAGAGGGAGAGGGAGGAAGAAAGCCCTGTTTCACTAACAACAAAAGTGGGGATAGAGGACAGAGAGAAAAAAAATAATCAGCAGGTAAGGCAGAAGCTGAAAATGCACAGGCATACCAACGTGTTCATGTTAAAATAGCTAAGAGCTGTGTGGAAAATACAGGAAAGAAATCACAGAAACAAGAGCTTTGTGGCCAAGATGGGGAAAAGTTACCAAGGGCAGCCCTGACAATATATTTGTAGATGAACTCGGGTCAGTTATTAACTTTCTGTGCACATAATGGAGAAGCAGCTGGAAGTACTGAAGTCTCCCTCCTGCACCCAGGCTGGCAGTACCAAGCTGCTGAGCTGCTGAGGTACCCACAGAGGCAAAGGGCATGGCTTCAGCAGTGACAGCAGTGCTGGGGGGGCTCTCTCACACCACCTCTACATCTGCAAGGGTTGTGTGGGAAAGGAGATGCACTGTCCCTAGCATGCAAAACAAGCTTAGTGAAGAGAAGGTTCAGGGGGAACCTCATAGAAACTTATCAATACCTGAAGGAGGCCTACAGAAAGGCAAGGGTAGGACTTTTTAATAAGGTATGTGATGGGAGGACTAAATAATGGATGCAAATTGGAAGGGGATAGATTAAGGATAGACAATAGAAAGAAGTTCTTTACTGTGAGGGTAGTGAAACACTGGAAGAGGTTGCCCAGAAAGGTCATGGACACCCCCTCTCTGGAGGTGTTTAAAGCCAGGCTGGACAAGGCACTGAGCAGCCTGATCTAGTGGAAGGTGTCCCTGACTATGGCAGGGAGGTTGGAACTTGATGATCTTTAAGATCCCTTCCAACCCAAACTATTCTATGATTCTATAAGCAAGGCAAAAGAATAACATCCTTAACACTGGGATGAGTGCAGCATTAAGACAGATAATTAAACACCAGCCTGCTTTGTGGGCTTGCCAAAACTCAGAGAACATGAGAGAGTGCAGAGATTTTTTTTTTTTTTAATGCAAGACACCTGTATGACAAAAACAGGGCTTTAAGATTTTTATCCCACATTTAATCTAGATTGGCCTCTCCAGCATGGGAAGTGCACATCAGTTCTGGTACAAAGTTAATTGAATAAAGGCTCGCATACAAAACATGAAATGCTGCCCTAAGAGCTTGTTTTCTCCCAGTAGACTCTTTAACTGTCATCATTTGGTACCATCTAACAAAATAAAGCAGCAGACGGCCCTGCAGCCTCTCTGGGACCAACTCTAAGTCAGATAAAGAAGCTGGTTCATTAGAGCAACCCCACTGAAGGGTGACTTGCTGAGTGCGTGCCCTTCCCTTGTCTCCAGCTGGTGACAGGGCTGCAGGCCCTGGAGACCCAGGCATCTTAATAAAAGCAGCAGTCCAGGCAGACAACCTGGGCAGTGTGGTCAGGGAAGATCCACAATGACATGTACTGATGGAGGAAAAGGAGTAATGGCCATAATTTATCACACTTCTGGGTTGTCAGATCATAGAATCATAGCATAGTTCGGGTTGGAAGGGACCTTTAAAGATCATCTAGTTCCAACCCTCCTGCCAGTGCCAGCGTCCCCTCCCACTAGTCCAGGTTGCTCTATGCCTCATCCAGCCTGGCCTTAAACACCTCCAGGGATGAGGGGGCATCCACAACCTCTCTGGGCAACCTCTCCCAGGGTCTCACCACCCTAATAATCAAGAATTTCTTTCTTTTCTCTAGCATAAATCTTCCCTCTTCAGATTTGTGTCCATTACTTCTAGTCCTGCCATCCTGGACCATACCAAATAGTTCTACCCCAGCCTTTCTGGAGCCCCCTGAAGGGGGTATTGAGAAGCTACTCTGAGGTTACCCCTGAGCCTTCTATTCCCCAGGCTCAACAACCCCAACTCCTTCAGCCCGTCCTCAGAAGGGAGGTGCTCCAGGAGGTGCTGGTAGAGCTGAGGGGATTTCTGATCTGACAAGGGAAGGGAGAGCAAGAAGGGGGTGCTACATGGCCTTGCAGTGCTAAAGGTAACAAAGGAAAACCCCTCTTTGAGCGTTTCCTTGCCCTCACTGTGCAAAACAGGTGCACGTTATCTTCCAAAGCAAACATGCCTCTTGTTACACTTGGGCTTTAGTTTAACAGGTTCCTCCATGCCCACAACTGCAGGACTCTGTGACTGTTTAACATGTGCCTGGGAAACAGATCCCACCAGGAAGGTCACAGTTTGCAGCAGTCTGCCCCTTCGCCACCCTCTGTCACAGCCACACCACATGAAAGCATTCCCTTAACACCAGGTTTGCAGTGTCCATGGACTGGTGCTGCCTCTTCTCCTCTGTCCCTCACATGGGCCTTCTGAAGTTCAAGGCTGGCACACAGCACATCAGCACTGTCAGAAATCTCACTTCAGCTTGAGCTGTGTCAATAGAATCATAGCATGGTTTGGGTTGGAAGTGACCTTAAAGATGACCTAGTTCCAACTCCCCTGCCATGGGCAGGGACACCTCCAACTAGATCAGGCTGCTCAGTGCCTTGTCCAGCCTGGCCTTAAACACCTCCAGGGAGAGGACATCCACAACCTCTCTGGGCCCTCAACCTCATGATAATAACAGACAAAAATAAAGAATGCACCTCATTGGGTGTAAAACCCTGCAGGACAAGCTGTTGTAGAAGGGAGAAAGGGTTGACATAAATCCTGAAGTGGAGCAGGCATCTTCCCAGCACCTAGTTTGCAGGTTGGGCAGATGAAGTCCTTTCTGTTGTATCGTACCAGTCTTCTCAGGGAGGGGAAAGCCTGAAAGAACCATAATAGGTTTTCTGGGGCTGCAGAAAAGGAAACTGTAATGGCAGGCACAAGTCAAAAACCAATGATTAGAAAAGGTAATAATAAAAATTCACAACCAGCACCACCTGTGGTGAGCTTATTCTGGCTGTATTTCATTCTTTGCATTTTTCCACTTTTTTCTAAAAGACTGTGTTCTGGAAATATCTTGGAGGCTTTCTTCAAAGCTACCTCTCTTTACTTGGGCTGACAGTCCTTATGACATGCCTGTTTTGTTTTTCATCAGCTACTTCCAGTGCATATCTCCTAAAAGTGCTGCTTTGTGATTGGCATGTTTGGCATCCCAAAGTGCTCTTGCTCAGGATTTCCAGCAAGCAGCAGGTGCTGCGGTCCACTGTTAAAAACCCTGCAGTCTTCAAAGGAAGCAATTTAGTGAGAAAGACTTCTGAACAGATAACACTACTGGGGATTAAGCTGAACAGCCCAGGAGCAATGAGTGCATTGAAGAGTCTTTCATCCCTAGGCTGGAATGGGGAATTGAGCCCAGACCAAACTGGCACAGACCAAACCCAGCCAGGCTAGTATCTGGTAGTATCACTTCCATTTCTCATTGGGAGTTGTGTGCATCTCACTCAAAAGTGTAAATGCACACAGCCTGATGTACACAACATCCATCACAGTCTTTCTCACAAGTCTTCCCTCAAAGCAGGTTGTGCAGTGACTGAAATCCAGCCTCAGCTGCAATACAGACACTACTGGATCCTAAATGATAAATTAACAGTACACAGTGGACAACTATTTCTCTTTACAGCAGACTAGAGACATCCCTGCCAACAATGATCCCAAATGCTCGATGCTGGCTTTCCCCAGGTACGGGGCAGTGGGTCAGGCACTGGAAAATCATTTGGAAAAGGAAGGATTATTTTCTCCACTTTACTACTGCATTGCTGCAGTCAGTAGAAAGTCACCAACTCACTCTGCTCCAGTCTCCTTACCTAAAAACACGAAACAATAGTAAACTGGCCACTGGAGATAAAGTTATTGGAAACTGACTGATTAAAGCACTACATACATACAAACAATATTTGTTTTTATTTGTCCATACTCCTTCCAGCCTTACAAGAGAGACACTTTTTTCTTGAAACACCGGCTGTGTAGAAGCTGAAACAGCAGAAAGGCAGCAGTAACACTGTCCCAAAAGAGAGATGAAGGGAGGCTCTTTAAAGAGGCACAACAGAAACCAAGAAGACAGACAGGGAGTATGACAAAGAAATAAAAAAAAGGGAATAACATAACCAAATTGAAGGAAGCAGCAAAACCAACCAGCCAGCACAAAATCATCTTTTTTGGCTACATATTCAGTTTAAAAGAGGTAAAATAATTTAGCATTTACTGATTTTAAAATGGAGTGGATAAAACCAGGAAATTGGGGTTTTGTGTTCTAACACCAGTATATCAGCAGTCAAGAGACTGAAATCTGCATCAAGATAAGATAGCCAGGTAGAAATCATACGGAAAACAAAGATAAAGCATCACCATGTGACTTTTCCTGTAACACAGTGAATGAAAACTGCACGTCTCAACCCTTCACATCTATTGATGTAGTCCAGACTCCTTGCTCACTCCAGATTGGAGTTAATTACTCCCAGGAGTAATTAACAGGTTTTATTTTAAAGCTGAGGGCTGTCTGGACTTCACCATTTCCTCATGGCAGTGCCCAGACAATGGCATGAATTTTATGACCGAAGCAGGTCATAAACTGGAGCTACACTAGAGAGAAAGCATCATCCTCATCAAATTTGTTTGGGGGGTTTTATTTCTGTTGCCAGTTTTTCTCAGTAATGCACATTTCCCTGTTTTTAATGTCTTAGAGAGTAGCTTCTCTCGAACTTCCCAGTGTTCCTCGTCCCGGTGGTAGTTTCCAATACAAAAAGTGGTTCATCTGGGGCTCAGCCTGTGTGTCCCTACATAAAACCAACATTGAATCCGATGTGACCCTGTACTGCCATTACACAGGACTGGGAAGTGAAATAAGAAGCACAGAATACTATTGTATGGAGATGGGGTCATGCTTGGGAAAATCATCCAGGGCATTTCGATATTAAGGTTGGTCCAAGCCTACATCTGTGATACCCAAATTGGCCTTTAGGAGCTGGCGCAATCATAGGCTTTTAGGAGACATTGTGAAATAACATGAGAAAATCCAGTGAGTGTCAGAAAATCTGGAGTCACATTGCTTGTGACAGAGTTCAGTAAAGTTCATGCCTCTAAGGAGGCAAAGCAGCCCCTGATTTACCCTGCTCCCTGTGACCAGACCAGTTCCTAGGTACATCACAGGGAAACACATTTTATCCTACCAGATGTACAGTGTACAAACACAGGTTGCAAACAGAAAGTCTGGCTTGTCAGACAAGTCTCACTATCTCAAACCCTAATGCACACAGGGATTTAGCAGGCTTTCAAGCCATTTTGCATCAGTATAGACATCAGCTCTGCTACTGTTAGGTAGTTTATGTGCTCTAGCCCAGCTAAAAGCATGGTTTCAGCTCTGATTTCTCTTTTTTTCTCATATGCTTCCATTAGTTAAACCCCTAATCAAAGGAAGCAAATAATCACCCCTGCATCATCTGTATTTTACAACACTAGAGCCGACTACATAGATAGCTGCCTAATGCTGAAAACCAGAAGGCTGTTCTTTTAGAAGTCTGACCCTATCTGGGATTTGAGTGGCTGACTAAAACCCTTTGCAAATTATCTGTCACTTCTTTGTAAGCCCTGCTTCCTTTCTTTATGTCTGAATTTGGACTGGGGATAATGAACTTCCTGTATCATAGACCAGGATACAAGGAAACTCATTGTACGCTCACCAAGGAAGAGCATATCAGTAAGGAGCTTATAAGGCAGCTCTGAAGAGTCTTGTTAGAATGACTTATTCTCCGAGTTTCAGTGGGTTTGATTAAGTGGATCATGTGATAAACACTTATAATGAACTTCTTTAGATGCTGCCAGGGGAAACCCAGCAGATAAAATGCTGAATCCCATGGCATTGCTCTCTGCATAACAAACTGATTACAGACACGGAAAATCATGCAATTCACTGACTGCTTCTCCTGCTCAGGACAGCACAAGAGTGTTATACAATTTTCTCTCTGCTGCCCCAAATTAAAATACTCTTGCTACCAGTTCAAACTAGTGCAGTTTTCCCCCTACAACTCACCAGGCAGATTACAGCTTGATGTAATAAATCGTGAGCAAGTCTAGTTAACATTCTGAGTATTTTCTTATCAGAGAAAGCAAAACAAAACTAGAAAAAGGCAACTAAACAAAACTGAGCATAATCTCCCAAGTAATGCAAGCTAGCTTGATTTGTTTAAAAAAATACAGATGCAAATCAACCTGAATCACCATTGGGTAAGCCTCATTTTATTGTTAATATTGAGAGAGGTCAAAGAGTGGGCCATGATCAAGCACATCTCTTGAAGAGCAGCGTATGCCTCTCCTCATGCCCCATTAGTGGCTTTTTGCTTCTTCTCAGCAGCACATCCACTTGTCTTTATCCAGCTTTCTCAGTTCCATATAACAAGCTACAGTGCCTCAACAAAAAGTATCCTGGCTCAGGGACAAATCATGGGATGTACTTGTTCCTGCCCTGTCAATGGGCATAAATTATGGTGCTGCCTCTCCAAGGCCAGTGCTGTATCCCTGACTTGGGTGTCAGCTGTGGCATGTGTGATGGATGGGATGCCTTTAAGAAACTCTTCCTGGGACTAAGACAAGGGAAAGACTACAATCAGCTCTTTTTCCTGAGTAGCAATACTCTTGTGCTCCTGCTACCATGGACAAGAGCTGTTTGCAGTAGGACCTGAGAAGCAATCATAGAATCATAGAATAGCTTGGGTTGGAAGTGACCTAAAAGATCATCAAGTTCCAACCCCCTGCTGTAGGCAGAGACACCTCCCACTAGATGCTGCTCAGTGCCCTGTCCAGCCTGGCCTTAAACGCCTCCAGAGAGGGGGCATCTACAACCTCCCTGGGCAACCTGTTCCAGTGCTTCACTACCCTCACCGTAAAGAACTTCTTCCTTATATCTAGCCTGAATCTCCCCTCTTCCAGTTTACATCCATTATTTCTAGTTCTTCCATCACATATCCTATTAAAAATACCATTGTGCTCCTGCCATCATGGACAAGAGCTGTTTGTAGCAGGACCCACATGTTAGGTGTGATTAAAATCTCTGTACAGATACACAGAAAAGGGCTAGGAGCTTTGCTGGCACTTTGAGGTGTCAGGGCAGATGGGGCAACTATTTCACCAGGGCATGGCACTCCTGAGGATGTGTGCATGCATCATGATGATGTACACAAGTACTGGGCTCTAAGTGAGGTTACTGGTTTTACTTGGGATTTCATTCAGCAAAGGGGCAGTGGGGGCACGCACAATGTCTTTCCTTATTGCTCCTTACTGACAGCCCATTTCTCCCAGTCCAGATTCCAGACCTTACAAAGCTGTGGCCAAGATGGCAGAAGCTGCAAAGCCAGCCCCTGGTAATGCCTGTCCTCAGACAACCCCACTCTGTATCATCTCACTGAGTAATCAGCTTTTTAAGGTCACTGGGTGAATCACCTTAAAGGGAATTGCTTTGGGAGTTCAGGTGAGTTCAGGTTTCTCCCAGGAGGAACAAGAGAGTAAAGGGTGGTAAATGGCATGTCACCTCAGCACTTCTGTCCTGCACATCACCAGTAGGTCTGACCTCTGTCAATGATATGTGCTGGAACCAAAATGGCACTGCTAATTCCTCTACCACACTTATAGCCCTTCTTTCCCCTCCTGCTCTGCTGCTGTACTGCACAAATGCTCAGCCTGGCACAGAAGTGCAATCACTTGTGCATTGTCATTATAAAGTCTGTGCAGCCACAAAGCTGCTTTTGCACAGCACTTGGGAGAATGATCTTGTTTACACAGTATCACTGAATATCAGGGATTGGAAGGGACCTCAAGAGACCATCTAGTCCAATCCCCCTGCCAGAGCAGGAACACCTAGACTAGGTCACACAGGAACACATCCAGATGGAGTAATAGTCATTACAGCAGAGGAAACCCCTATTAAACTGCTATTAAACACTTAAAATGTTCTGTCATCCCCACTGTGAAAAAGTTCTTTCTCAGATTCCTGTGGAACCTCCTGCATTCTAGCTTGCCCTCCCTGCCCTGAGTCCCATCATTGGAGGTCACTGAGAAGAGCCTGGCTCCATCCTCCTGACACTCACCCTTCACATATTTGCAATGAGGTCACCCCTCAGTCTCCAAGATAAAGAGACCCAGTTCACTCACCTCATAAGGGAGATGTTCCAATCCCTTCATCATCTTCCTGGCTCTAGGCTGTACCCTCCACTCCAATTGCTTCTCATCCACACAGACACCCCACATCACCTGTCTACTGCACTGAGCAGCGTTACACCACCTCACTGACTACCACTAGACACACACACAGATACACTAACAGCCTTGGCAAGTGAGGTCCTGTGCTTGCAGTTTACACAGACAGCAGAGCTGGCCCACAGGCAAGGAGCATCCTTGAAGTACAGCACTGACTCATCAACATGCTATGTGGGATGCCAGGCTCATCACACCTAGTGCAGCTGTTACAGAGTCCTAGGGATGAAACATTTGCCAGACGAAGAACACATATATGAATATCAAACTGACTTGTCAAATGAATCACAGCATCAGAGCAGCTGGGGAGATGCCTTGCTCCCTGGCTTTATCCATCAGAATATTTATCTGTTTTGAGGAATGGTCCAGCGGTCATGGCAACTCACAGATGTCCTAGGGGATGGGCAAAACTGTTGGGTTTTTTTTTCAATCAGTCAACCTGCAAATACAGCTGCAGCTTAAAACTTACAACAAGCTCTGTGTATCAGCTTTCATACACACCATTATTATCCATTAAGTTTCCCCAGGTCATGTTGTTTTTCAATTAATGGGACTGCACAGGTGTAATCGAAGGGATGATACCAATCAGCTCTCATCAGGTGTGATGGTGCATGAGAAAGAGGTCCTTATCTTGATCTATTCTATAGCCAAATAGAATTCATAAATCTAGCAGAAAGAAAAAAGGTGTTTTAAAGACATACTTTCCATGCAATCAGCAAGAATCAATAAAAATAACAATCCTGCTATTAGACTCATTCATCAGAGATGAACAGAATCCTGCAAACCGAGTGAAAATTTGCCCTTTAAATCATTTTGTTTCCACTTGACTAGGAAGACTCCTGGAAAAGCTATCTCATTGTACTTCATCACATTTTGGTATTTTGAACTGAACATACTCTCCCAAAGCACCCCCTTTAATTCGACATGCAAGTTTGGTGTATATCAGATTAGAATGGATATTGGATGTGGAAGGATTTTTCTCTCCCACTCCACATTTAAAACAATTCAGGTAAAAATAATTTAATTCCATGAAGCAACTGAAAAAAAAAAACCTTAGTTTGATTTTTGTGTTAAATTTGTGTGTCCCAAGCTCTGTGTGCCTGGATTTAAGAAATGGAACCTTTCTAATTCCTCAAGAACTAAAGATTTTTGAAAATATGAGGCATGCTGAGGCCAGGTATTCAAAGTACAAAATGATGCTACAGTACTTTTTTATTTCACTCATCTACTACTTCCACCTAATCCTATGGTAAAGGTCTATTGTGAGACTTTAATATTTAAATACTTAGCAGCCAAAGAGCATCAGCAAGCATTAAGTAACATTTCTTTGTGACTTACTAGTATTTACTATGTCTTTCTCTTATATAGGCAAAACAGATAAGGTGTCTGTGGTTTTAAACCACGGATTCTAACTCATCCATGGCCTAGTTTGAAATTCTGAATTAGATCAATTTGGAGTCCCATTTGGTAGCTGCTTTTTTAGTGCTCTCATACCTGTATGTATTAAATATCATCCACAATTTCCTGTGTAGGCCTGTCCCTTGGGACTGAGAACCTGGTGTACACAACTCATAAATAAAGCTAGTGAGACAAGAGCAAGAAAAAGTATAGCATACTTCTGGGAATCACTCCAGGAAAATAAATAAGCAAGATGGCACATCACCCCTACACACAGCTGGCAAAGGTAAAATAACACTTGGGTGTGATCATTACAGAAAATAAAATAATTCTGAGTTCATATGTATGTGCTGGCCTTCCACTGAAACAAAAAGCCAGAGGTTAGACCAAAGCTGACTCACAAGAAAATAAACCTGTGGGTAACAGTTGTAGCTTATTAAAATGAGTTGGTGGATCAACCCTGAATTTTATCCCTAGCTATGAGAAGGATCATGAATTCTCTAGGAATGACTGCCACAATTTGTCTCCTATCTCTGCATTTCATGGACTCTTTGTATGGCATATACTTGCTTTTAAGAGCCCATCTAATTTCTAGGTACCCCTCTCCCTAAATAGTCACAGACAGCACGACCCTTTACAAAGATAGTATTGAAACACAGCAAAGAATGAAAGAGGAACAACTGTCTTATCTTCTATAATGGGTTTGTATGAACACACCCTCCTGTTTCCATCTGTGCTTTTCTTTTCGTTCATACAAGTAGGATATTACATTTATTCTTTAATTACATTGACTCTTTCCTCAGAGCTCATTCATTTGCTCCCTTTCTGCCCCCATTTTTCATTTTTTCTATTGAGTACTTATTTCTCTATCAGGCTTTGCACTATCTAGCCCCCAGGTTTGTTTTCTGTTGATATTTATGGAAAAGCTGAAGCCCCTATGTATAAGGTATGACAGCAATCCAACTGCTGAGAAATGCTCATTATTTCAGGCTGAATTGGCAGAAGAGACATCCTGAAACGGACCTGATTGTAGACAGATGTCTACCTGTGTTTTGCTTGGCTGTAATTCCAAAATGTACAGAATTCTTTGAGAGAAAATGTATTTTCTTGCCAATTTTTATTTTGTTGTGGATTGGGCCACGTTTTTGCTTTTAGTGCTGAGTACTTACTGTCTCCTTGTAACCATTTGCTTCGTAATTTTGCTTGGATTCTTAAATGTGGTAGCTGACAGTAGAACTGCACACTTCTTGGGCAGACACAGCTTGAAATTAAGTTGTTTAACGATGACATGTTTCATTAGAAAGTCTTTCAATTTGGAGTTTAAGAATAAAATCTTAAAGTAACAACTTACACTATTCCAAATGTGTTTTGGTCAGGTACTCTTACTGATGCATGGGTTTTAAAATCACTTTGTCTTTTGTATGACAGAACATCCTTTTGCTACCAGATATCATAAGTTTCACCTTACAAAGAACTATAGGAAAGTATTGTGTCCAGTTCTGGAGTCCTCAACATGAGAAGGACATTGAGCTGTTGGAGTGGGTCCAGAGGAGGGCCACGAAGATGGTCAAAGGGCTGGAGCAACTGCCCTATGAAGACAGGCTGAAGGAGTTGGGGTTGTTCAGCCTGGAGAAGAGAAGGCTCAGGG
>VZTY01031358.1:119746-137523 GCA_013400935.1 Turnix velox
TGTTTAAGGCCAGGCTGGACAAGGCACGGACCAGCCTGATGTAGTGGGAGGTGTCCCTGCCTATGGCAGGGGGGTTGGAACTCGATGATCTTTAAGGTCCCTTCCAACCCGAACTATTCTATGATTCTAAAGCTTTCCATGCCTTTGATGGAATGAAAAGTTAGTTACTATATAACACTAGGAGTTCAATGAGAAGTATGTATGTGTATCTGCTGGAGTTGTACATTTGCTTATGGGACTGTGGGGCCTGATACAGCTCTACAGCACATGAAAGCCTTGAGGCCCCTTGAGATTTTAATTTGGGCAACAGCACACTCAGTGCACCTGATGTGTATGAGAATCCCAATGTGCAGGAGTATAACAAAAAAGAGAAAGGGGACTGTGAGTGATAAGCACTGATCAAATGCTGACAGGTAACTCATTTTCTGCTCTCCTCCTGGCAGGTATCTGTACACAATATAAATGCATATTTTTACCACAGTGTACTCAATAACAACCATTGGCCTCTTTCACAGCAGACTGAGATTTTTGTGAGGTTATCGTGGGTGGGAACGATGCTTTATATTGTATCCCATCAAGAGTTGTTAATATATTCTACATCACATCAGCTAAATTAGGAAGATGGAGCTTCACACTGATGCTCTGCAGACGTCTAAGACAAATAATTTTCTTGGTGAAATTGCCAGAGCACATGCTGTTCTGATATCTTATGATCTAATGGCTTACCTACAAGATTAAGATTACCTTAAGATTGCTGGAACAATCTTAAAACACACTTGCAGCATGGAATAGAACTAGGAAGGAAAAGCTAAGTGAGTATCTTAAAATACTTCACTTTCCTGTAGCTAAGAGGGTACCAGGTACATTGTAAGTGGGAAGAGATTACTGTGTCTCCAGAGGAACTTGAGAGAAGAATACAGAAAGATGAATTTTCTAGTTCAGATGGAACTCCATAACTATCATTGGCAGAAAGTGTAGGATTCCTTTAAGTGCTCTGTATCCATTTAGAGGAGAGAGATCATCTGTACTTCTCCCTCACTCCTGTCACTGAAGTGATGGCCTCCAGGAAGGCAAAAGGGCGTAATTTTTTTGTCAAGGATAGGGACTCCTGAGAGCTGGTGAGTCCAAACACAGGTTCTAGTCTGAGGTGGGAAAACTACTATATTTACTTTAGTTCAGACCCTTCTAGAACCACAATTCAGTGGGGTGGGAGAACTCAAGTTCAACTTCTTTCAGCCTTTCAGGATTAGCTACTGATCTAAAGCCAGAAGACAGCTGAAAATGTCAAGTAACAATTCCTCAAATGCATTCAAGATATTTCACAGGAGGAAAATCTCATTTCCTTCACCAATTAAATTTGCCTTAAAGAGATTTTCAAGATTGACTGAAAAGCAGCCCTTCCTATTCTTAACAGCCAAGCAGCATGAAGCCTGAGAGAAAAAACAACTTCAAGCACTGATAGCAAACTGTTTCTTTGTTCTGTGGTTCCAAATGCAGGAAATCCTTTAGTTCTGCAGATACTCACTCAGTTCAGGATATCTGGAAACCCGGACTTTTTTGGCAAGCAGAGATTTAAAGTTAATTTTGCTGAGCCCTACTTGATTTTGCCAAGTAACCTAAGCATTAGAAGGACTGACAGGCAAGTATAAAAGGATTTCCCTGAAACAGGGAAACTATTGTCTTGTTGACCTGCCTTGTGAAGATGTCCATTCAGGACAACACTATTTTGAGAGAACGCTTTCAAATGTTTTTGATTTCCTGTTTGGGTTTTTCAAGGGGAGGGTCTGCTAAAATCTTTCACCCAGCTATTCTGCAGACTAAGCACAACACAAAAAAGATTTTATGCAAGTGCCATAATTTAATTTCTTCCTGGCACCGACACTAACACCACATTCTCACACTATTGACACGCAGCCATGTAAGAAGATTGCTAACAATCACGAGGGCTTTTCTGTGCTTTAGATATCTGTCCAGTGGAAATTGGCTTGAGCATCTGATCTAACTGTAAAGGGGCCATCCAAAAACTGTCAGAGGACAATAATATTCCATTGTGACTCGTGTGGTGTCAAGATTTAACCTACATCCTGTGAGTTACCCATTTCCTGCAGGAAATTCATTTTAGTGCTATTATATAACAGAACAGTAACCACTCACTCCACACCAAATATTTGTCTGCTTTCTAGTGTTTCATTCTAGCAAGCATACTTCTCCTGAATCAACTGTATTTTTAGAGTAAAATGAGAGGTAAGAGTTCTGTGGTTTGAGGAAGTCAAAGAGATGCTCAACGTGTGATTCAGAAGCAAACTTCCTTCCTTGTGACAATGTGCAAATGGATGGATTTCTGCAGCTCACTTTCCCCAACAGAAAAAAAAAAAAAGAAGGGATGATTCTTGTATTTGTGAAATATTCAGCCAGTCTTCCTCCTTGACTTGTAAGAAACTGAGTAATGCATTTTGGGTTTGCATTTTAATCTTCATTATTTGGAAGCTCAGTCTTCCGCAGTAAATGAGACCACCACAGCTAGGTCTACACTGTAACAGAATGAAAGGACCTTTGGACCAGAACTAAGCATAAATTGTGTTGCCCCTCTCTTGTCCACTCCACATATATTATGGCAGCAAGGACCTCACACTCTAAAAAAAAGGTGGTGTACCCATATCTGAGGTCAATCCTGTATGTTTGCAGCATAAAATGTAGGCAATTGTGATTTTCACCACAGATTCAGGTCTGCTTTCGTTGGAGTTCAGATTAAGGTCTTAAGTGACTATTTAAATTCAGTAATTATTCAAATCTAGAAGACTTCTTACAATTGGAATTAAGGTACAGAATGTAAATGTGGACTGTACTATCCTGCATTGCAGGTGAGAGAAGTTTTACTTTTCTGAACAATGTAACACAAGAGTCAAAATTTCAACACAAATCTTTACTAACAGATCAGGTTGTTGGGTGGTAGGATAAAGCTCAAGCACAATTTGTTATTTACAGTTTTCAGTCATATACAAATCCTCCTGTTCTGAGTGCTAAACTCTTACGCCCTAAACATATGTTGTTTGTTTTATTAGACTACATGTGAATGAAAAGAACAGCTGTGACCTCTCCTTGTAAGTTGAAAAGGCTTTGACAAAACCCCAAACAAATTTTCTTTAAGAAACCATTTCTTAATTTGAATTCATTCATTCTTCATGTCTAAGGATCCCCAGAATCCATCCATATTTTCATTACATTCAAAATTGTTAGTGAAAAGGCAGCCAAGGTAGAATTACACACCTGTTTGTGCTCAGCTTTGGAATTCTCTCTTAACATTCAAGCTAAACTGCACAGTTCACCATCACTAATCTAGAACCAGACTTACTGTAAATTGATAAGACATTCATATAAACCTCTGCCTGGACTGAAACTGTAAGTTCAAGTTATGCCATCCCCTGTAACTGCAACCTTCTGTTACCTTAAAAACACTATTAAAATTATTTTTCTCTTTCCATATACAATCTCAACAACTCTTTGTTGGACTGCATGTAATTTTTGAAGGATAATCATTAAGTTGATACAGGTATTTAGCTTATTTTAATAAATTAAATAAAAATACTGTATCTGCAATGCAGGCTTACGTTGCTTTTATTACACCAATAATCTGTTCCACAAAGGGATAAGGCTATAAGGGTTAAACTAAACAAAGCCCTATGTAAAAATGTCATATAAAATTTAGCTTAAGCCAGTGAATGAATAATTAATCAGTAAAAGTTTCAAATGTGAGTAAAATGATACATATATTTCACTGTTCAGCACTCACAGCAATTAGTGAGTTTCTCCTAGTATGCATACACTCCCTTCTTCCTCCAAAATTACAAATCTTCAAATTCACAAGTATTTGTGTGAATACAAAAAGGAAAAAAAAAATCCAAAACAACCAAAAAAAGACCCCAAAAAAGGCCTGTGAACTCAGACAGAGATGGGGGCTACTGCCTTCCCATCAACAAGATGGTGTTGATCAGCTTGCCTTTCTGTGAGGCAGCTGCTTGCAGCTTCAGCTGAGCTGTGCACTCAGTATGGGATGTGGAAGGGAGGAGATAAGGGTGCTGGCACTGGAGTCTGAAGCAGGGAATATGGTGGGGGGGGTAAGGTAAAGAAGAAAGATGCAACCAAACAATTGATTTGTGGCTCACTGACACTGTGTATTTTCTTTGCCTTGTTCTTGGCCTGTACAAGTTCGATGATCTCTGCCTTTTGGTCTTTTTCCATATCCTCCCACTGCTGCCTTAGCTCTCTCACGTGTCAAATGACCCATATGTTTCCCCTCCATTGGCTGTATTTCAATTTGACTGAGCTATTCCTCTGACAAACAGGCAAGAGGTACATGAAGAGAGTGCATTTTCAGCAACAAATTCTGCAGTTTGCTGAGAAATAAAAATTGACTTAAATATTTTTAACATTTACAGAATGAATTAGAACATTAGAAGGAATTGGTATGGCTGTTTAATAATTTTGTTGATTTTCATATGTAATCATATTTAAAGACATTCAAATTATATGGTGAATTACAAAAGTCTGTTACAGAATCTCTCATTTTTAACAGAAAGTGACAGAAACTTGGTTCCTTGTTGCTGTATCGCTGAATGAAGAGACAAAGGAACAGGCAAAGAAAGCAAGCAGAACATAGCTGTAGCTGGCTGTGCTCACGTAATCCAAATATTTAATAGTAAAATGATCCTGAGAATAAGTAAGCCATAATAATATACTCTGTATCAAAGGATATATGGGAACTCTCTGGTCAAGTTTAGACTCAAGCTTATGAAGCATTTGTAGATGAAAGGAAATATACAAGCAAAAGATAAACATTGTCTAAATTATTTTATGAACAGAGAGGGGAGGGGATGGAGCAGGAATGACCTACTCTGTTGAGTAATTTTTTTTTTAAACACTTTCCCTGAAGTACACACTGTGAACTGCACAGTTCGTGACAAGATACCTGGCCAGAGACCCAGCTTAGCTCAGTGTGCCTATTTGGGGTCCTGTAATGTCAGTGGGTACGTCAGCTTAACGCTCAAAGGGGCAACAAGAATGTATTCATTCAGCTGTAATGAAAATGCAGTAAAACTGTGTCACTCTCACCCATATTCTTCAAACAGTTACATAAACCCAACCCAATTTCCCTCTTACTCTGTGGCAAATATAATCCTATTTTGAAAAAAAAAAAAAAAATCTGAATCTGAAATAACATTCAGTAATACCCAGGAATAATTAATAGTTATGCTGACTGCCCAAAATCTGGTTAGAACAGCTAGTATAATGGCTTTTTAGGAGCAGGATAAAGTTTATTTGATTCCCTGTAACCAAGTGTCCTCAGTTGAACTTACCAGCCCTTTGCTGTGTGAGGATTATAACTCACGCTGCAGTTGGATCAGCCTCGCTTTCTATTTTTAGTGCTGATCTTGCTCCTTATAGCCAGAACTGCATTCTCAGCAGCTCAGTGAAAAGCCTGCCTATTCCATTTTATAACTTTTCCAGACAAAAAGATGGGAAGCCTGAAGCTTTCCAAACAGTCTTATTTTAGGAGCCTACAATACAATACAGTCCAAAACCCAAGAGCCACATGAATCCGTGCTGAAATACTATTGACTTTCCTGGAGTTTTACCCAGCAAAAAGTTGGCTGCTTCTAAGTTAACCAGGATATTTTAATTTATAAAAAAGACCCAAAAAAACCAACAACAACAAAACCCACAACAAACAAAACCACCCCCCCAACCTTAATCACCTAAACCCTTAAAATGTATCTATTGAAACACTACATCTGGATTGAATTATCCAGAAAACATTTTATTCTCCTTTGATTCATAGTTTATAAATCCAATCCACAGAGGCAACTAGTAGCCAAAAAAGAAATAAACAAGGAAAAATAGAAAACACTGGTTTAAAAGAATCTATTAGCAGAGATGACCACACAGAAGTGATTTTTTGCCACTCAATTAAAACCCTAAGAAGATTTTTGTCTCTGAACAAAGTTTTCCCATTACACCAAGGCGTTGCTGTAATTTTGTGAGAACCAGCCACAGTGTTTTACCTTCACTTCTAGGATTTGTTTCTGGAATATCTCACTAGTCACATATACTTAGGAACTTTTAATTCCATGTGTTGCATTTAAATGCATGAGTAAAAACAAAGATTGAGATGATCAAGGCCATTGTGAGTCTGTAAATACACACAATGTAAAAATCCTATATTTTACGGGTAAAATACATTTTTATTTACATGTACTGAAATACCTGGTCAGTAATGGATCTTATTTGCATGCATGCAGACACTTTGTATCTTACTATCCATTGAAACTACACATTCTTTCAAATACATCTGTTATTCCTAATCCAAGACAGTCATATCTTCTCATGCTCAGTTCTCTCCTTATATGTAATCCCAAACCCTTGCTCTCCCAACCTGCCATGAATCACTAAGGAGTCGTTATGCTGGTCCAGCAGCAAGCACTGAATTCAGCCATTTTCACTATACATGTAAGGATATCCAACATTCTTCTTGCAGCAGAGAGATTGACTGCAGACAGAAATTTCCCTCGACTGCCCATTTTCAGGCTGCTAACTAGCCCTTTTATGCCAGTCTGAGAACATAAAGATTTAAAAGAAAATTAACTGCAGGAGCAAAGAATTAAAATCAGTGAAGGGGAGGATGGACTAATATATTCCTATTGTAAATTCAGTAATTTAATTAGCCCACAGTCAAAGACTGGACAAATTACAAAGTCAATACAAGCCAGAAGGACCATAAAAATTATGCATTCATCAGGTTTGAATTTGCATATCCTGTGTTCCCCAAATACCCTGTTAATGCTGTGAAAATGGAAGGTACTCCAAATACATGATGTGAAGTTCTCTATCTTGATTTAAATGAGAGAGAGATTTTGAATGCCATGAAAAGCACTCAAGATCACTATCTCAAAGGCAGGAGGTCAGAAACTGAAAAGACTGGAAGTTATTAACTGAAAACAACAGACCCCAGTACTCGAAAGGCTGTTCATCCTATCAGGAATACTGCAACCTTGCACCTCAATGGAGACTACTGAAATTTTGTTATTTGGGATACAGAATGTCTTGGCTGAGCTTCTTAATGTGGCACACAAAATTGAAAGTCCAGTGCATTTAGAAAAATATAACAAAATAATAATGTCCCTAAAGTGCCAGCCATGGCAATGGAATCATGAGGCCTATAAACTAGGAAGAAAAATTTAAGCACAACAATTCTAATACAAAGATATTCAAGAATAGAGCTTTATTCTCAAAGAGATATGGGGGCCACTTGGATTTTTTTTTTCAAGATTACACTGAAAGAGACTGAACTATACATGAAATCCTGAAATCCTTCGGAAAAATGCCTAAAAAATATAGTATAGCCAGAGATTATGTTTACTTTCTTTGAGCTCTTTTCAAGTGGAGACTTCTGAGTTGATGCATGGCAGAGGAGTCCAAGAAATTGCTGGTGATTTGCAAGAGGCCAAGACTTAAGTGCGGAAGTCTGTATACTTTTATAAGAACACACCAAGTTCCAGGAAGGTTTGGAGAAATCTTCCAGAGGGAGACTCTAAGAATAAAACTTAAAGAAAACACCTCAAGGAATTATGACAACATTTTCTCTAGCAGGCTCCTGGCATGGTCTTTCTTATGACACAGCACAGCGAAGCGCAAAAATTATCAAATTGCCCACACACTACATTTTGGACATATTAATAAAAATGCAACGTCTGGATAATAAGTGTACATAGCTTTGTTTGTAATTCAACACTACAAAGAGTTGCCTAACAAATGATGAATACTTTGTGTCCAATGTAATAACTATTTTCAGCCAGAAGTGACCAGTTCTGTGTTTTGAATTAGGAAATGTGCATAACATTAAAGTAAAATTATTCAAGTGCTACTTTAAATCAAAATTAACTAGGTCACTTTGAAGTCAGCTTTGATGGACAGTTTTGTTGGTTCTGCTTTTTTGGTTGGGTTTTTTTTCTTTTTTAAATGAAAGCATGAGCCTGTTCCCTCAGCACCACTTAATCACTGGTAAATTTCATGAAGAGCAAACAAAAGACCTTTTTTATTTATCCATTATGTTCCTAAGAGGTGAGAACAGCTTGATGCAAATGAAAATCATTAAAGCATTCTGCACTACCATTAGCTGCCTGAATATCTGTCTATGCAGATAGAGCACATAACCCAGTGAAACTGCAGCTCCATGACCTCTGCATTGAAAATCTATGCCTTATGACTCTCTTAACAGTTAAAATACTCTGTATGACGTGTCTTCCTTTAAGTGCTTGGTTTGGATAGCCATTACAAGGAAACACATTCAGTTTTAGATACCCCTTCACTCTGACTGGGCAAAGGTTAACATCAGAGATACCTAATTTGTTACAGTGCTACAGTATGAATAATGAGCTAAAATGGGATTGTCCATCTCTGATCCTGCATTCAATTACACCCATAACTTCACTCAAATGAGCAGTTCCATTTAAGACACAATGAACATACGATAATGCAAAAACTCTTTAAGTGGTCTGTAGGATCAGAGGCTTGATTAGTCATAAAACCCAGTAACCCAACTGTTCAGAACTCTGTCCTTCAGGTAGCCATTTACACCCATTTGAAAGGCACACAGAACACTGCTACTCTCTGTAAGTAGAACACCACTCCACCTATGAAGATGGGTGCATGAATGTATGGGTAGTGCCCTAACAGCGGTACCTAGCAACAGAAATGCACCAGAACCAGAAGTCCTGCATTCTTAACAATTTTAACTGGAGAGTTACTTACAATAGCTCAGACATTACGTTACAAAAGGCTATTTATTACTGTTCAGTCTGTCCCTCTCCTTGGTGAAATTTAGGTCATTTATTTTAGGCACAAATATTCTACTACAGTGTAAGAGCTTTTCTAGAAATAAGTCTTGGCAGAAGTTAAGGTTATTTCCCACTCCTTTGGGACATGTACCTTTGTTGCATAATCTTATAAGGCAGCAAAGTGATGAGGACACTGCATTATTCAATAGAAGCTGAAGAGGAATAGATTGGATTCTAGGACTTCCTTTGCTTCAAGAACACCAAAACCTTTCTCCTGTCCCCTAGAATACCCCTATCTCCAGTAACAGAAAAGGTGGAGACTTTTTGGTACAAAATTAACTTTCTTTTTAAAACAAATAGACATTAAAAATAGTTTAAAAGCTTATTCATTACATTACTAAAATGTAGCCTGGTTTTTAATGTGTATCTAAAGTTTCACCCACAATTGTCAACATAGCTGCTATCTTTAAACAATGATAAAGAAAAGCAATCAGAGGGTGCAGGAAAGATATTGTCTAATGAAAGACACTCCCACTTCACTCAAAGCACAAGAAGTTTCAGCCCTCATGTTGTTTGAATGTCCAGTCCTAATGCCTTATTTCAGAATGATATGGTTTTGCAGACAAGCCACAACTATATTTGATTTACTGACTGATTCTATTCTATTTCCTTTTAAAGATAAAGAATGTGTTTAAAGCCAAGTGTGAGAATATGATCACTTCTTGGAAAGCTCTTTCCCCTCTCTGAACAATCTGACACTCTTTTCGAAGTTGTTTTTACCCCATAAACATTTCATATTTTCCCCTGAACATTAGTGTTTCCACTTGTTAATGATTTTCTTTGAAAAAAGCATGGCTTTAATGTGAACAAATCACATAAAATTTGTGAAAATTTTGGGGAAAAAATAAATAGGCCAAAAGCCTAAATTCTACCCTCAGAGAAACAGCAACACAAAATACTGACTCCACACAATAGTTTAAAAAGCAGCCTAGGAGAACGAAGGTGGAGGTACAGTGGGTAGAGAGATGGAATATGGCACAACACTTAATACTTTTCAGATTTTTGGGGCAGTGATGTTTAATCTCATTAGCCAAGCCAACAAGTTGCTGGTTTTGGAGGAAAACAAGTATCACTGATTTTCTAAGTAAAGCAGCTGCATGATTACTCAAGAGACAGCAGGAAATATGCACTGTATTATAACAGAATCCTGTCTCAATCACTTAAGTGCAAAGCTTCCAGACAGAATAGATCCAATTTCTGTATTTGACTAGGCCCATAAGCAACACACCCAGTTTCCCTCCCAAGAATCACTCCATCTTTCCTTTTAATCTTTACTAACTTCATTTAACCTATCATACTAGGTTATCATAGAATCAGTATGGTTTGGGTTGGAAGGGATCTTAAAGATCATCTAGTTTCAACCATGGGCAGAGACACCTCCCACTAGATCATCTTGCTCAATTTAAGTTTGCTTCCTTCACAAATATGTATCAACAGTACCTACCTCATGCTTAAAAATATAAAACAATTTATATACTGTTAAGAAAATTTGATTTGATTTGATTTGATTTGCAAGACTCCAAAATTGCTGGTGTAGCCTACATTTTCAGTGTAATTCTTCAGTAGGCACTATTAGAATTGGTAGTAACACCAATGACGTAATTGGCAGGTAATACCAATGGCAACAACAACAATTTATCAATATATAACTATAATAATAAAACTAATTCTCATTACTAAAGCTCTATAATACAAATATTAAATAATAGGTAGTATTTAGCTTACAATAAAACAAACAGTAACATTGTCTCAAAAAGCCAGAATAAGATACATAGTCCAAAGGAAAACTGTAGATATTACCTAACTCAATTTTAGAAAACCTCAAAAATCACTTAGAATGTGCTGGATGAGGGGTACAAAGACTGTGTAAAAACTCTGAAGCTTAAGGAATGCAGTGATTATTGAAGAGCTCAAGATAAAACTGAAAACTGACAGAAAATTAAAGAATCCTTGCATAAAGGAAAAGTAGCCACCTATCTAAACATGTGGTGCCACAAGAACTGCTGTAAGGCTTGGTTTTTTTCTGACATCTTCATTAAAGCCTAAAAGGACATGATGCAGACAACCTTTAAGACCTTGAGATGCTTGAAAGTAATTAAGTGCGATTAAAACACTGACAAATACCAGTAAAATAAAACTGAGTACAAGAAAATGCAAGCCATTGCTACGGAAAAGACTGGAATATGCTGGGACAGATTCTAGAATATATTCAATAGGGTGGAAATATCCCAAAGTTATAATATTTGTAAAAAATGTAAGGATAACAAGCAAGCAGAAACTACAAATAAATTTGTAACAGAGTACCAAGAAAGAGACTAATTGAGTCTTGACTTGCATATGTGGAAACTCTGTATCCTGGAGCAGGAAGGTAATATTTTCTCTATATATAGCTGTAAGGTGGACTGTAGAACATTTTATTTGTGGAGAACCAACAAAGTACTTCACGCCTCTAGGCAGACCAGATATTAATGGCCTCAAGCAATTAATTCTGCCCTGCACAAGGAGGTTATTTGGACACATGAAATACAGTATAAAAATCCCCTTTGCACATAAACCACACATTCTTCATCCACACTCTTTACAACCATGCCTGGAATTCACCAGTGAGTTCTAGGCATATTACAAGAAAGACCTCTGCGAATTGGATGGAATTCATGTAAAAATAACAGAAATTCCTTGGGAGCTGAAGACTCAAAAGGAAATACTACAAACCTAAACAAGCATTACCTTAACTCCTCAAAGTAAACAAGTAAGAATTCAAAATGTTTTTCTCTTTACATTCTGTTTATTCTGTAAAATTACTTCAAAGGAACACACTTGAAGGAGGAAATATAATTATTTGGTGCAATAAAAGGTCAACTATATTACTGTGCCCAGTTTTGGGCCCCTCAGCACAAAAAAGATAGTGAGGTGCTGGCCACAGAAGGCCAACAAAGCTGGTAAGCAGTCTAGAGAATAAGCCTTCTGAGGGAGCTGTGGTTGTTCAGCCTGGGGAAAGTGGAGACCTTATTGCCCACAACTATTTCAAAGAAGGTTGTAGAGAGGTGAGAATCAGTCTCTTCTTCCAATTAATAGCATACAGGACAAGAGGAAATGGCCTCAAGTTGTGAGAGGAAAGGTTTAGACTAGCTATTAGGAAAAACTTTTTACACTGGGGCTCTGCCACCTCCAATCTAATTTAATTTTAAAACATTTTAAGTTTACTCTTATGATAACCTTCCTCTCTTTTTTGGATAATGGATGGTTGGTTGTAATCTGTTTGTTGGACTGAGACTTCTTTCACTTCATCTGATGCATGAATGAGAAATGCCTCAGGTAAGTCAGACCAAAAAAAAAATAGGCATCTAAAATTCAGTAGATTTCACCACTTATCATCCAGCTCATTTCTGTGGTTTATTCACAGAAACACAGCCCACATTTTAAAACAATAAAAAAATCACACACTCATGTATACTTGGCTAGATAAGCTATAGGAGAATTGATAGGGCTTTTGGCAGTTATAGTACTTGAAAACTTTCCACTGTGGAATCTTTTTAGTTACTTACTATTTGAACCATTTGATACATTTTTCAGTGGAGTTTCAACTAAATGCTTCAGAACTAAATTTATCAGAACTAGAATGTGAAAGGTTTTGTTTTCTTTGCCTGTTGAAGAACAATTCTTGCAAGTATTTAACTGAGCTGCATTGTATGGTGCAAAAATTTCAGAGTTTGCTAGGGATGTGTGCACTTGTAGATAGGTTTACATACAAATGACACACACTTCTGAAGTTAATAAATCCCACACAATCACATAACCTTTCTCCTAGGAAAACGATGGAAGGATCAACCACATGCAGCCTCAACTGGCAGCTCTATTGTAAAAATAAACTAATTAATTCTATTTTTACAACAAAAGCCACTCAAGTACTCAACCATTTTTCCCTTTATACACCATTACTTGCCAGTAACCCTCACTGCTGAACATAACATTCCCACAAAAGGCATGATGCCCATACAGTACATGCCACTTCACACAATTTTCCCTTTTAAACCCATACCCAACTTCTGCAGTCATTAGAGCCAAGCAGTAGACAGGTTTTTTTAATTATGCTGATTTATCAATGCCATTGATAAAACTTCTAGTACCATTCCTCAATTATCTAAGACTTAATCATCTCGTCTTAATCAAATTTCACCTATGAAATTATCACTGTCAAGTATCAAATCACTAAACTTCACTTATAATATCCACTGTTCCTCAACAATACGTGTGCTCTAGTTATACTAAACTGAATTCTTCATGCAATCATATAAATATTTTGCTTTTGACAGCAGACCATTCTCCAAGCGTGGGAGGAAACCTCAATCCCTTCTTGATGACATGCAGAATTATGTCAACACAGAACAGATCTGGAATTTCATCCTTTAGAATTGTCTAGTGATATGCTTCTCAATTAAATGTACATTCTCATTTTATTAAAGAAGTGGGTCAGTTCTATATCATTACACATATATTTATTTTTTTTCTTTTCAGTGCATATAACTTTCTTGAATACTTATGTTTTCCTGCATACTCGTTCACTGGTAGGTTTTTCCTGATGTACAGCAACAGCAAGACCTGAAAATGTTGGAAAAAAAACTGTTACTTTCAAAGCAAACAAAAAATGGCACTTCAAGCACTTGCTATTCACAAGTTGCTCAGTTTCTTGCAGTTCACATGATATCCTTAATTTTTTATCTGATTATATCCAGACAGTACTTGACTTCCAATTGGTATGATGGGCATGCACAGCACTGCCTCAAATTCTGGCACAAGATGGCACAACCCAAAGTATAAGCAAAACTTGTCCAAGACTCCCATATAAAAGACTCTTGTATACCTTGCCCCATCCCATAAGTGCTCTTATAACATAAAAGACTACCAGAAATTAATCTTTCCTAATATTTTGCACAGCTGTTAATACTCTGTCCATTAACCTACTTTGAATTCCTCAATTCCTGATCCTTGTGCCCAGGTTTTCTCCCTGCAGAAACCATGTTCCTGTAACCTGAAGAATCAGCACCTGAGAGTACGTGGGCCACACCCAGCTCTCATTGTGAAATATAATTCAGGTAAATCCAGGGAATCCTGATATTGAGAGAGAACTCCAAGATTTCAGACTCTAGACCTCAGAAATACAGAACATCCTCAAAATCAATAGGATCTCAAACAAGGATACATGAGTCAGTTTCGAAGTTAAGATTTTACTGTTCAAGATTTTACTTTTTGTGTTATTATAAAATGTTTAAAACCTTATTCTGTTGCATTCTACGATAATAATTACATATTTCAAAAATGTGGCTTCCTCCTGGCCCCCATCATGTTTAGCTACTAGATAACTGTGTCTGCTTATATTTGCATTTATAATATTTTTCTGAACTGCAGATATACTTAAAAAACCGGTCACAAAATGCTAAGTAGGTACATAGTACAGATTAAAAGAAAGAAAAACTGATGTGTCTTTTGTTAAAAAAAAGAAGAACAATGAAAAAAGCAAAGATATATTGATTTTACTCGATAGGGAAATTATAGCTTTTAAAACAGTCATCAGTTATGACGATAACTAATACTATTAATACTCATTTTTTAATTGTACAGCTGTTTAACCGTGCATGATTAGCAGCATTTATACATTCAGGCTTGATTATTTTCATGCAAATAAGTGGCTGGCTAATGGGGAGAACAGCTGCTGCTTAGCAACTGGAGGAAGAGGGAAAGGGGGTGACTTGCTTTATAAGAGAAAACTGTATGAAACCTTGGAGACCACGTAACAGGGCTTGGAGATACCAAGGAAAATGGGTGCCAGTACTTTCTAGCCATGGTATCTTCTTTTGCAATTACTGACATCCTAGGATGTCAGATTTTTCAGGTAACCAAAGATAAACTACAAGAAAATTTATATATAGAGGAGGCATACACACACACACACACACACATGGACATGAACAACTAAATAGAGTGCTGAAGACAAGCCCTGACACAGAGGCTGCAATGGAGAAAATCCAGAAACAGGCTTTGTGCATCGATCAACTTGAGCTACCACAGCCAACACTGGAGGAGTGTTCTTTTTCTTTCTGCTGCTCAAACTCAGCCAAACTGCCTCCTGCTCTGGGCAAGCACAGGCTTTCACATCCCTACATAATGAGGCAGATCAGGGACCTGATCTAAACTAACCCATATTTTTCAGATGGATCACTTTTACCTGGATCAGTTTCTGACTCCAGTTTATTATGCAGCTATTCAAATGCTTGTGCGGACATGAGGAAGAGGGCAGAGGACCTCCCATGACATTGCTGACTCAAACCTTTCCTGAAAACAGATTCTTCCCTTGATGTGACCACGTAGTCTAATTTCTTTACTTGACTGCAAGAAGAATTTGAAAGCAGAAGTGTCTAAGAAAGGAAGGGAAACTGAAAATGCACAGCTCAGAAAGCATTTGAGTTCCATGTAAATGTCTCCCTGACTAAAAGACTGCCACTTGGATCAAGCAATTTACATCAAAAAGGGAAGTCACTTCATCTTTTTTTCTGAGAATAACATTCAACATCTTCAGAAATCAAATTAATATCTCATGAACAGGAAACAGGCTCCAGGTTAGGTATTAGCTGTTCTTGTCTCAGTCTTGCTGTCTTCCATTTGCAACAGTTCTTCCTAATTCAAAGCATGGTTCTCTCTGATTTAATAAACATTAAAAAATTTTGTAATGAAACAGAATGACTGATGATCTTTAGAGGATCCTGCTTTATGCTCTTAAAAAGTGAGTTATTCCAGCTATCTGTGTTGTTCTATTGGTTTCCCTTCAGCAGGACTACCAGATACGAAGTTGTGACTCCATTTCATATACCAGTGTCATGGCTTAACCCCAGCCAGCAGCTAGAACCCCACTGACACACAGCTCTTCCCCTTCCCCTCAGAAGGGTGGGGGGAAAAGGAAGCAAAGGAGGGAAAGAAAAAACCTACTGGACTTGAGATAAAGACAGCTTACTAGAACAGAAAATGAGAATGCAGTAATAATAATGACACAGGTCACTCTCACCATCCACTTAATTGGTATTTCCTGAGCGTGATCACACATTTCCTCCCTTGGGCTAACCCCTACTTATACGCTGAGCATGGCGTCTAGTACAGAACATTTCACTGACCACCCTGTTGTTTTTGCCCATGCTCCTTCTCAGCTTCTATAGGAAGCTGAAAAGAATCCTTAAAAAGTATGAACATGACTTATCAACAACTAAAATCATACGTGTTATTGACATTCCTGTCAATGCAATCATTAGAAAGAAAATCAACTCTTTCATAGTAGAAACCAGGACAACCACACTCACTCAGAAGTAGCCAGAATCCCCTAGTACCTTAAATGTCTTGAATTATGAAACAATTCAGCTGAGATGCAGGTACCATGTTTTGCTCTCCATGTACATGACAACAGAATATAGTAGTGAACAGGTATTCCCTTGCAGAGAAATGGACTACTGTTGTCATACTATCCTAAACTCCTGCAGGAAGGGCAACACAACACATCTGCCATCGTTCCAAGACATTAAGCTGCCAGTGAACTAAGCAGCTGTGGGAAGACACGGTGCTTAGGAAGACATCATGAGAACAAAAAACCAAAAGAATGGAGGAACACAAGAACAGTGTCCCTACCATACTCCTATGGAAAATGAGAAAAATGCATTAGTTAAACAGCAGTACAAAATAATGTTCAAATAACAAGAGTCAGAGATGGTACTTGTTAACATGCTTCCTCAGTAACCCCCTAGTGATTTATCAGCTTCTGTGAAATTCAAGTATTCATAAGAGTAATCCTGCAGTTCCAAAGGTTTTCCAAACACAAATGTAAACAAATGTTAAAAAATTAAAGTTGTAGCGCAGGTATACTTAGCTACAACACAAAGTTTTGAGCTTCACCCCTACTTCTGTCAAGGCTTTTTTTTTTTCAGTTTGCATAGAAGTGAGTTCTGTGAAGGTGATTTGGCTTTTTTTTTCTGGTTTGCATAAAAGTGAGTTTAAGCAGGAAAACACAAATGAGCTAGAGAAAATAAACAGCTTACAAAGAAAGAGTAGGAAACCAGTTACCCTTGAGTAGACAGGCAAGCTTCCTGCTCATTACAATGAAAAAATGAAGGGTAGCAACTGCCTGACCTGTCTTTTGTTCAAATCTAAAACCAAAACATATGTAAGCAAAATGTGAAACATATGTTTTACATATTGGACCTTAGTCAGATTTTATAGATTTGTACTTTTGCCTCATATCATCCAGTCTTGCACGCACATGTAACAATATAATTCTAAGTGTATGTAAGAGTATTTGGCCTTTTTATAGAGCAATGTTCCACACTGCCAACTGTACCGATATTTCATGGGGCTTTCTCCCCCCGAAATCCTCAGCTCAGAGACAAAGAGACTGCAACAGGAATCCTAACTCACGTTTTTGGTTATCATTTTAAATGAAAACCTGCACGAGGGAGCTGAAAAATACAAAATGCCCTCTCCTAAAGGCCGCAGAGCCAAATAGAAACCTAAATCCTCGTGAATGAGGGATTCAAATGCATGATGGGGGTGCAAGGAGGCACGTAACTTTTAGGACTCGCTTTCTCCCAAATAACGCGTATCTCCAAGCGGCTACCTCTGCCCCATGTTTCTGATGGGGCTCATGAAGCGGGGAGTCTGACCCCAACTTCGGGGCGCTCCAGCTCAGCCGGCGTTGCAGCCTCGGTACCGGGGTACGACAGGACATCGCGCCCACGCACCCTCCGGTGACACCACGGGCAACTCCTTTACACCCAGGTGGCAGAAAGGTAATGGGCAATCACGAAGAGAGGGGTAGGCACAAAAAGCAATGCGGTGGGAGAGAGGGGGGGG
>VZTY01031358.1:139071-155007 GCA_013400935.1 Turnix velox
CGGGAGAGCCGCGGGGCCGGGCCGCAGGTGGAGGGGCCCGCCGCCGTGGCTTTGTGCGCGGCGCGGCCGGTTTGCGGGCTGCCCTGAGCCGCCGGCGGCAGCTGTTCAAACACCGGGGGCAGCCGCCCCGCTCCGCGCACCCCCGCTAAAGGACAGAATAACGGCGTGTGGGCTTGGGGTGTGAAGGGCGGCGCAGCGGGAGGCGCGTTGCTGCGGGGCGAGAGGGTTGAGCCTGCAAGGGGGAAGCTTTTGAACGTGGGCACAAGTGAGACTTGTGCAGTTGTTGGCAGAGTGAGGGGTTTCTGTTGATCCTACGCCGGCGTGGTACAAACCGCGTCCAACGACAGGCATTGGTGCTGCAGTGCAGAAGGGAAGGTCCTGACCGCGGGCCACATGTTACCCCTTGAGACTTCTTAATGTCACATCCTACTTCTTCACCGCCTCTTCTCTGTAGATTCACGTTTACGGTCTTCCCTTGTACGTCTCTTTCAGCTAAAACGAATTTCTAACAATTTTAGTATTTAGGAATATTAATACTTGTTGTAGTTCATCCACACGTTAAACACTAAGTTGGGGAAAAACCCCCAGGCCTGTTCTTTGAGATGTTAAGCATCGTTGCTTGTGATCCACTTGCACTTATATTGTGTAACACTGACCTTGGCAATTTAGGTATTTCTGCATATTTTATTGACTTACACGTGTAGATGAGATAGTGTTATACACATTAAATGTAAGGCAAGACAAAAAAATGTTACAGAAATACACTATAATGGTATCTTTGTGTTCACCCTGTGTTATAGTAGAGCAGATTGTGGGGGAGGTTGTGTGTGTTTTGCTGTCTTTTATTTAGAATTCTCTCTCCTCTTTTTAGGCATGGAAGAATATGCAATATAAAAGCTGCTCTGATACGATGCATCTGCAACTCCAAAATACTCAGTGGATGAGCGGGATTAAGAGATCCAATATTGAAACACTGGGATTTATTTTATTGTAGTTCTAATTTTGCATACAAAGGAGATATTATGTAATAATATTTATGTAATGGTATGAGTAACTATTTCATTATGAAAAAATGTAGAGCCTGAGGTTGTCTGGCAGGTAGCAGGCTTTCTGTGCGTGCATGTGGTTAACTCATTAACACTTATTTTCTTTTAAGAAAATGTTTAGGCTGTGCCATATCATGAATGTGGCATCATAAAGTAAACAGTGAAGTAGTTGAGTTGTCCATCTATTAGGAGCACAGTAGGAAATCCCTGGCTTCCCAAACCATAAACTTTAATACTAGTTTGCATAATAGAAGTGTTTCTAATTCATCTTGGTTAGAGGAGACGCTTCACTGCAGTCCGCAAAGGAAGCGTGACTTGGCTATCTTCTGTTTATTTCCTTGTTCAAATATTTAATGGCTTTCTTTTTTTCCTCCTTTCTGTACCTTTAGTAATGTTTGCTAATAAGCTGTGAGAATTTCTTCTTATATCTCTGTGTTGTTTTTTTCCTCCTCAAAAAAGAGACAAATATTGTTCTGCCTCATTTAGAAGTGGTGAACCTAAGTGTTTGGTGCCACAAGTACTGTGTATGACTTCAGAGAGAGGGTTATTCAATTGTTTACTTGATTTGAAATAGAAAATGAAATTAAGTAAAATTATGTACATCTATGCTGACTTTTACCTAGAGGAAAAAGAAATAGGAAAATACAGCTTTTAACATAGTGTAGCACAGTGGGGTAAACTTGCTCTTTGCCTTTCAGGTAGTGTGATGCTTCTCTTTGAGATGTTCTGGATAAGAATAACTTTCTCATTGGGTTTAAAGTGAATGAGTTGCCTGAGGGTGAGGTGCTCAGTTGCCGTGCTACCTACATGACAACAAACCTCAATGTCTGCATGGTCTGCTTCACCTCTGGCATGATTAGCTCTGCATGAATCTTAGTGATTTTAAGGCTGTGTGTCCATGCTGTGCAGCTAATTGGGAGTCAGCTTCCGAACAGACTCCAGATTCCACCTGCTGAGTGAAAGGGGATTGACTGTTACGTGGAAGTGGCTTATGCAGATGTTTAGAAAGTCAAACATTTAACATCACTGTATTTTGTGCCTAGTGTTAGCTATAGTCCTGGAGGCTGGAGGCATCTACCTGCTCTTTCTGCCTTTTGCTGAACATACTGTGCTCAGTGAGACACATGAATGACAAGGATTGCCAGTGTTCTTATCTTTGAGGGCTTCTATCTAATCCTGTACTCAGCAATTGATTTGTAAAGGTTTGCTGTTGCAATCTATATAAGTAGATGTTATGGTGTTTGGGGAAGGCCAAAAAAACAGGCTTTAAGTAAAAATAATGGAAGGACGATCTTCTGTGGTGAGTTGTCAGCTTCTTTATGTCTTTTGAAGAAGAAATCTCAATTGTTTTTGACAAGACTATGCAAATCATCTCTTGCACCTTAGGTGGTTGGACAGTTTTGTTCCATCTTAGCCATTTGGTGGTTGAAGCAGACTGGCATATCTGACAAAATGACTTGGACATAAGTATAACTTCAGAAATCCTGTAACATTTCTGTGGTGGTGGTAATACAGTGAAAGCAGTGTTAAACTGATGCTTTGTTGCATAAGATTGTAGATGTTGGGTTGATACAGTAGTCTTTGTACCTCTAAGGGAGTTTTGTAATATTGCTGCTTATATTTAAAAACAATAGATTTTAATTCACTAGGTAATGCTCAGCTCTGAAACAAAATTTCATTACTTCTCAGGCAGTATTTATGTTTTGCTGCTGAACAGCAATTTCTCTAAAGGCTTTTTATAAAGCTTCCCATTGAGGAATTGCAATTGTTTATTAGAGTAAAATCACAATGAAAATTGAATTTTCTGTTTGGTCCTTTGTTTAATTGGTAACTCTTAAATTCTTATTTATGCTGTTATGTTGTGTTGGATGGAGTTATGAAAGTTTTGATTTATTTCCTACTAGCTTTTGTCTGTTTCAAGCTCTTGCAGTCTTTTCTCAAGGTTTCACTGGCTACTTCAAAATGAGCACCTGAATACTCAATTGGGAGTTTCTGTCAGGTGCTTATTCACCTACAGGAAAGACAGAACCAAACTGTAAATCCATCCATGAAGAAGTAAGGGTGAGACTAGATGTCACATTAGGAGAGACTAACAAATGAGTTGAGGTTGCTAAATTATCACTTAACGAGACAGAGTGCAGCAAGCTGAGTATACTAAGTATACAAGTTGACGTACAGCAATGAGTGTTGTGAAACAGGTAGTTGAAATATCTTTAAAAATCGATTCTGATTTGGGGCTGCTATACATGATAAATTGTAAAGGCATAGGTACAGATTTAAAAATTGCTTTTGAAGAGTGTTAGGCTGAAAAATGTCTGTTTGGGAGGAAGGCCTTTGGAGAAGGCAGATTAGGAGTTTTCCTAGGGAAAAGCGGTGTGTAATTTGAGGAATAATATAAATCCCCTGTCCACAGCTGCTGCTTTAAATAGTTGTGTCTTTTGGGAGGGTTTTGTATTTTACATTATGAAATAACTGATCCAAGAATGAATATTACTTCAGGGCACTGCAAGAACACAGCCAAAGAGTTTTAATGTTTTAAAGTTACTCTTGCATGCTTTTGATGCCAATCTTTTTCCAAGGGTAGGTGTAATTTAAAGAAGGAGTTTACAGTCAGCAAAATCTGAATATCTTCAGCCAGGTAGACGCCTACATTTGGTGGCTTTTTGACTCGGGGGGAAAAAAGCAGAGGCAAATCTTCCAGCTCAAATCTGGCTCCATTCCAGCTGCAGTAGCTCTGATATGACTCAGTGAGGGGCCTGCTTATCTTCTGTTCCTCTCTCCCCTTTCTCCCTTCTGTGACCTGGCTAGGCTCTCTATCTGATCCCATCCCAGTGTCTTCTTCTCTTACATTGATGCTTACTTGAGAACTAATGAGCTCATTGCAGGAACTAGTTGCTTTCTATGCTCATGCTCATGTTTTCTTCCCTCATTTTCACTACCATTTCAGGCACTGTGTCCAGCTTCTTGGTTTGTTATCCCAATGTTCACAGCAGAGCATTGCTCCAGTTGCCTCTTCTTCCCCTATTTAATTTCTCAGAAGTGGACACTTCCCATTAACAAACAGTCTTCCAGTTCCTCCTGTGGCTTCAGAATGAGGATACAAGGATGCAAAATGGGATGCAACCATTGTGAGGCAAATGCCTCTCCCAAAATATACCAGCACACAAACTTTGTAGGGCATTATCCTGTGAACTGCAGCATGGCCTAGAAGATTTTCACTCTGTAGTTTTACTTCCAGCATACTGTTTTGGCATCTTGCACTGGCAGGCCTTTTATGTTTCTGAATAGCATTTTGAAAAATAGCCATGTGCCCATTTGTTTGTCCTTTCTCCAAAGGATTGTAGCTTCGGTAAGATGTGAACATTTTACACGTCTCCCAATGTAGTTATGTAGGAATAGGAATGAGGACTTTGAGAGAATGTGTTTATTCTGAGTTTGTTTACAATGTTTGAATTTTGTTAATGATGTGATTCGAGATCATTAGCCTGTAATTTACCTGATCCTTAAAAGAATATGTTTCTGGTGTGTTATGGAGAAGTTTTGTATGTTTTGTTTTGTTTAAGAACCTCCCATCTATTTTGTTACATACTTTGTATAGATTGCCTGCTGAGTTGTTTGAGCAATGGGAGGTTGCCTGGATAAACTGTGAGATTCTGTTGTGCTGGCATGAAACTGAAGTAGTAAATTCATTATTCATATATATATGTGGCTTACTTTAATTCTGTTTCTTAAATACTTCTGACAAAGTTGATGTTCTGTCTAGAATCCACATACTGATTTGATTTCATAACCTTTCTTCTGTTCGCTACTGTAGAGTAGCTCTTGGTCAAATTACTGAATTTACTTGTGCTTTTGTAATTCAGTCAAAAAAATCTATAATTGACACTATCTGAGCTACAACTTCCAGTTCTGCCACATACTTCCGAAGGGTGCTTTTCAGCTGCTTGTTGTAATGTCTCCTTTTTTAGTGTAAAATGAGCTTCCTCAAAATAACACTCTGGTCTGAAAATAGTTGTCTCTCTTATTTTTACCAGAGTAGCACATGCATAAGCACAACGGAGGTTGGCAGGATTAGACAATGTGTAAACACTCAGTGAGAAACAGCTCCTGACTAGTAATTTTTGCAGTCTGAGTAGACAAGCTAAATCTCCGGAAGAAGAAAACAGGTGCAGTAACACCATGCTGTCTATTTCTTCTCAGTCTCCTGTTTCAGCGTTCTAGTATTGATCGTTTAATACCCTGTTCTACTAACTATTGTCATTAACCTGCTTTTGTCCTTTACTCTTGATTGACCTCTGCATGTGCAGTGGGCCTCTGAGAAGGATGGTGATTTCAATGAAAATGTAACCATTTGGAAAGTGGTGAGCACTTACACTGAAAGATTTGAAGTGGGTGTCCTTGCAGATAAGCATCTGAAATCCTTTGGACTGATTGGGCAGGGTTACTGGATATTCAGGCTCATGTAAAGGGAGATCTGCTGATCAAGCTCTCATGAGAATTAAAAGTAAACTTTTTTTCTGTTTTTTTCAATTAAGCTATGGCAGGTCAGCTTCTGAAAAAACAGCATTTATCCATCTCATCTGTTATCTTTGGATGTTGAATTAACAACGTATTGAGCTTGCTTCTTCTTCTGTCCACCGTGTCATGTATGCTGGCTCTGTTTGTTACAGTTGTGTTGTGCTTTTTGAGGTCCTGTATGTGCCCTCTATATTGCATTTATTCTTTGGGGAAAAATTGTTTCACTCTCTATTAAATTGCTGTCTCACATTTCAGGAACATGTTCTTGGCAGACAGCAAAGGTATATTTGTATGGAGGGAAGAGTAGATTTGCTTAGGTCCCACCTCAAATCAGTAGCAGAACTGATAGTACAATAGCAAAGCTACTGTCTGTAAGTAGTGTTATTTCTCTGCTACTACCCCGCCCGATGCTGTATTGATGTAAACAATACAATAATGTTCTTTTGTGTATCAACCAGACCTATAGTTGTGGTAACAAGTAACCTTAAGGTCTAGGTTGCATTAATGAGGTCCAGGGACTGGTTACAAAGATCTGCCGTGAAATCTGCATAGTTGTGCTGTAGTAACAGTTATTCATAGTATCAGTATGTATTCTAACATTGAGGGATGTATTGAATTAATCAAGTATATAAGCTTGCAAACAGGACGGTATTTTTCTTCCTGTGATACAGTTACTTTAAGAGAGCAAAGAGCAAAGTACATAATCTAAACAAATACCAGAAAAATTTGTATTAGATGCAGTGACTGTCTGAAATGCCAGTGTTTTCATAGGTTTCATTCATGTGTGCTAAGGGTCTTTACTTTCAAGAGCTACTTTTTATTATAGAGCACTTCTAAGGGTGTGCAGAAGTTTGTGGGTTTTTTTGTCAGGGCATTTATATAAAACTTTACACTTGCTGGCAAGGGTGGGGCATATGATTTATTAGGGATCCATTTGATGTATGTGTGCTCCAGTGCTTTTGTGATCAGCATACAGACAGCCATTTCTTCCCCTGTTCAGACATATGCAGTCTGTAATGTTGACTGCATGTTTATGAGTTTGTGTTATGGGACCTTGATGCACATGTGTGTGGATTTGGAGATCCTCATGTGGTGTTGGAGATAAGCACAAGCTGTCGGGATGTAGGTCTGGGCAACTGGCTCTAGGTGGCCCTGCTTTAACAGTGAGTTTGGACAAGGTGACCTTCAGAAGTCCCTTCCAATCTCAGTCATTCTGTGATTACTGAGAATACTCAGGATGAGTATCCAGGTGTTCTGTGCAGCCTGTTTGTGTGTCCAGGTAATCACAGTTACATCTAAATTATGTGGAAAGGTTGCCAGGAAGCTATCTTTAAGTTGATTACCCTGCAGTTGTGAGTTACTGGAAGGCTTTGGCAGTGTTAGTGAAAACTGATTTAGATTTGGAAAGGAGAAGAAAGGAAGAATATTCACTACAGAGACCATTGCTAGGTGGGGTTTGTCCTTCAGTGAGAGGTTCTTTTCCTAAAAATTACAGGGAAAGTAGGAGCAGCTACACCTCATTTACATTCAATTTGTGCTTCTGTGCTGTTTGCTGACTAAACCAGTGTTTACTACAGCAAGGCTGCATGTCCTATTTTAGGTGCAATATCAACATGAGGTACTCAGTACGAATATTGAAAGGGCTGTGGAGTGTTGCACCTAATCCATAATACTTGGCATTTCTCCTCAGGGGAGGCTTAGAATACAAGTTTTCTGAGTTTTGTATAATGAGATGTATAATGAGTCTTTCATTTTGTGTGTGGAACTACCTAGGTGGGTTTCTGTGTAGCAGAAATGTTATTAAGCAATGGGAATTGGAAACTGATTCAGCCTTCACTTTTGCAGGTACTGCCTTCAGATCAGTAATGAACAAAGTTTTATTGCTGCCACCTCTACTATATTGATTATCCAGATGAGGAGGTTATTTTCTGTAGTTCTCAATATAGCAGCTGTTATATTTCCTTTTAAAAAAAATCTCAATTTAACCTGGCTAAAATTGCCAGTTTATTGCAGATGAACTTTCCTTCAAATTCTTGTAATGCTTATCCATTGACCATTAAGCAAATGGTTTTGTGGCATTCATATTTTTAAGCAGTGGAAGCTGATGTACTATCTGTAAGAAATTAGATTACAGGCAATTTCTTATATTGATGCAGCATGAATCTGTTTTTATAATTACTTCTTACCAAATATTTTAATTTTTGAGCTGTCTGAATTAGCTTTATAGAAGTGAGACCTGACCATCTTTAGTGTTAAACCTAAGAAGTAATAGTAAAAAGAATCCCATTCTGCTATGAGTATTACTTGTTTGTCTGTTTCCTGAGATAGAAGCATGCTTTTACCCTCAGGTTAATATTAAAGGGGATCTCTAGAAATTGTCTGGTGAAGCCAAGCATCTGCTCAAAGTAGGGTCACCTAGACCAGCTCCAAGGATGGAAGTGCTGCAGTATGTCTGGTTAAGTTCTAGTCTTTGACTGCCTACCCTCACAGTAAACCAGAACAAGCAACAAGATGTTAAAAAAAACCGAAACACAGAAGAAAACAAATCAGCAATAACTAAGCAAAACAAAACAACTAAAAACCAACCAAACAGAAAAAAAACACAGACCCACCCAAAACTAATAAACAAATCCACCTTTTTAAAGTCCATTCTCTGGGCACCACTCAGGAGAGTCAGACTTACTCTTTTGTTTTATATTGGGTATTTATAAGCATTGAAAAGAAGCTGTCCACCCACCCCAGTCCATCTCTGTTTGGGGCATCCACACCTGGACCTATCACTTGAGATGAGTCTCACCAGTGCCGAGTAGAGGCACTCATGCCCCTCAACATGCTTGTCACTGGTATATGTCTTTGCAGCCGAGGCACATTCCTGGCTCGTGTTCATCTAGGATCCCTGTATCTTTTTCTGCAAAGCTGCTTTCCAGACACTGTCTTCTCCCCATAGTAGTGTATGGAGTTATTCCTCCCTAGGTGAGGATTTTGTATTTCTCACTGTACTGCTTCCTCAGATTGCCTTTTTCTGCAACCTGTCAAGGTCCTGTTGAATACAAACTCATCCATCTGGTGTAGAAGGCACTCCTCAAAAATGTTGCAATCTACAAACTTTCTGAGGGTGCACTTGTTCAATGTCCTGGTCATTAATGAAGATGTTAAACAATACTGGCCTCAGTATTGACTTCTGGAGCACATCTCTAGTGACTGGTCTGTGTGTTCCATTATTGCAAGGCTGCTTCTCTTCACTTAAATTTAATTTCTCTCCCCCTTGCCAAATGTGTTTTAGAGCTCTGCAGTGTGTGTTTTCCTGTTACCGAGGTGAAAGTGTATGCACTCCATTCAATTTCTGATTACAGCAAAGATTGTTTTGTGTTGTTTATGTAACTTCTCTGTAGATATCTTGGGGTAGAGTATGACTCTGTAAAAGTAATAAATCATACATCTGTGTTTTCTGGTTTTTCAGTGATATGTTTTACCTGAGCAGAAAACATATTAATGATGCCAAATAACTGAATATAAGTAATTACTTGACTTAAAAGGTATTTTGTATCAGAAATAGAGTTTTAAACTGTCCCATATTTTTTTTTACTTCAGAAGAGTGGCATATGTTGTGCATAAAGAAATTTAGCATGCAATGGTAATTCAGGTTATTTTTTTTTATTATGCTTTTTCATGTACTGTTCTTACAGAATTGGTGCATTCATGTGTACATTTGCAAACCTGCAGTTCCATTGCAGAGATGAGTTCCGTGCCTTTGCAGTCTAGATTCCTGTTTTCATTTTGCATTAAAAAAAAGCCGAAACCTGCCAACAAACCCCCTCCACTTTAGGATAGATGAGAAAACTGGAATGAAGTTGTGCTATGCATTTACAGATTGTGCCAGCATGTCAGGTTTTGGTGAGCTTGTGTTCTCATGCCAGCACTTGGAAACCTAATCAAGGAAATAAGTAGTCATTTTTAACCACTGCTGTAATAAAGATGAAAGCCTTAAGAACAGAAACTAGTTGTTTTAGGTGGTGCACAGATAATGGAAGATAGTCCTCACTCCAAAAAAATTATGCTCTGTATAAACTGAGCATTAAAAGGTGTAGAAAGAATGATGTGTTATGAAAACAGATGGCATGGCAATATTTTAGTCATTATTTTGAAGTGGAATTTTGTAGGAGGGATTGTCTGAATGGAAAAGCAGGAGGAGGGGAGAATGTGTTGAAAGGAAGACTGGGAACGGAAAAGTACATGTGGAGCATGTGAGGTGAGTGGGGGGGACAGATTTGGGGAAAAGAGAATGCTGAGAGCCAGGACTTTGGAAAATACTGACAGTTGGAGTTGCAACAACAGGGACCAGTTATCTAAGGCAGCTCCCTTTTGGTTTCACTCGCCTTGGCTCATGGGGCTGATTCATCCCCTGGAATTTCTTATCTGCAGATTTGTGACTGGAAGTAGATGAGGTGTTACTTGAGGTTTATTGCTCTGTGCAGTGGGAGAAGAGAGAAAGAAAACACAGTCACCCCCCTCCCTAATGGAGGACTGCCCAAGAGATGTAGAACATAGCAGAGAACTACAAAACTCTCATGAGCACTGTGTAGTTTGAACAACATTCTGTGTTGCCTTCTTTTATGAAGATTTGGTTATTTTTCAGTTAAGTGATGTAAAAATAAAAAATAATTTAAGGATCTGGTGTTCATGTCCCCAGTGTATCAGTAGAAGTAAAGTAAGACCAACCAGACTTCAAGCTCGACTCTTCAGCATGATGCATAGTAAGGAAAATGCATCTTTCGCTGGCAGAGAAAGATAGGTGGGCCTGCATAATGTAGGTTCATACGTGGCAGATCTCAAATACAGAACAAAAATAAACAGTGAGAAACAAATCTATTGGTCAATTGATCATCTCTTTAGAGGAAACAGGCTTCTAGTAGCCTGTTTGTAAGTCGTGCTCTTCAGTTGCTTCCATAAAAATCTTGTTTTGTCTATCCACAGTTTGCTGAAAGAGATCTTTGCACTTCTTTGCAGGTTAGTCTTTGGCTTTTCCAGAATGTCACTGGCAATGGAAACCACTGATAATACAGTGTTTTAATTTTACTGATAAAATAGCTTCTCAAGCTATTTGACTCACAGTAAATTATTTCATGGAATGTTTGAATTCTGTAGTTCTAAAAGAATGACTGACTACATTATTTGCGAAACCCTCGTAATCAGGGACTTAGTATTTTGATAGTAGAACATTGGTGATGGGAGACTGAAGCTTATGCGTTTGACAGTGAAGTTTTGGAGATAAAATGACGATGTAAAACTGCTCAGAGTGCAGTTGGCTGGAGAACCTTAGGAAGAAGTTGGCTTAGGAGAAAACCTAGTGACTAAGATTGCAGTGTAATGCTATTATTATCTGAAGATATGTAATTTGGTATACAAGTGTCACAAGAAACACAAGTAGTCTTTAAATCAGTCTAGTACAAAACTTTGATTGTTTTTATGACTACTCTGCAGCAAACAACAGTTGAAACTTAAAGCTTCATGTGGTTGAATCTCTGCGCATGGGTCTAAGATAGATTGATGAGATTTTCAATCCAGCAATTTAAGTTATTTTTCTTCTATATTTATTTATTTAAAATGTTTTATGGTGTGCAGTATTGAACAGGAGTTTCTTAGTCCAAGAGTCTGATACAGCCACAGCCACATTGCACGAATGATACTTTATGAAATCCATCTGATTTTATTTGGCTTGGCTTTGGGCAAGTGCACAGTGTGGTTATTAGTGCTTTTGCACTAGGAAATCACTCAAAATTGTGGGGAAGGGAAAAGAGGGGGGGAAAACCCTGATGCAATATATTTGCTGATCTGGGGAGGAGGCTTTTGGTGGATTTTTGTTTTGTTTTTGGTAGAAGCAGACTCAGCCTGCTGTCCTCAAATAATCGGGTTTTTTATTAGTACAGTGTAAGAGGTTTCAACTGTTGCAGAGTGGAAAATAACTTACTGTTTCAGAGTATTTTGTGAGCTGCTTATTGATGCTGTAATGGGCATCTAAAGAAGGATAGATGACTTTGTATATGTACTAATATATTCCACACACTGAAGCTCTGCAGAAGAATTCTGCTGTTACTGTTTATCACAACAGTAAAACTGTATACTGCTAGTGCTAGAGGTGGTATATTCATATGGGGATTATGGGAAGAGATGTATATGAGGAGAAAAATAGGAAAAAATAAAGCTTGGGGAATTAAAAGTCCATCTGCATTCATGAACTAACGCCAACTCTTTTCCTTCTAAACAGTACTAAAATGGTTTCTTAATTTCTACAAATATGTTGTGATCTTTTACAGATACCAGCTGTTCCTTTATGTAACTGGACATGATGGAGTTAGATACACTCTGCTATTCTGAGTACAAACCCAGCTCTTCAGTATCTGTAAATTGCATTCCCAGAACCATGGTATATACCCCGAAGTAGTGTAGCTGTTACAAATCTCAAGACAGTTTTCAACAAAATGTTGGAAGCTTAAATTTAATATAACTCTCATTTTTCACCTTCTTTAGTGTTGATTTTCTAAATATTCTTAAAATCTGTTATTGTTACTAGTGCCAGCCAAAATCTCTTGGAGTCACTTAATTACTTCTTGTCTATGAAATTAACAGTGCTGGTGAAGAGGATGGCATGTTCCCTTGTTATAGTGGTAGTGAACTGGACCTTAATTGTAACTCCACAAATTACAGTTCTTCCCTCTTAGTTGTGCTTGCATTCTCTCCATTTTAAAAGAAATGTCAGAATTACATGGAGTTCTATGTAATACCTTAAAAAAAAATGCTTTAAGAAAGAAGACAAGATTATGTGTTCCAAAGTAAAGAAACTGTTTTACAGCTTGTGATTGTAGTTACTGGGGGTTTTTTTCCAAAGCACAGGAGTTGGGTTTTTTTTAATTTGAGTGTTTAATGTATCATGATTGTTAATACATATCACAAAGGAACTTTATATTTTCTGATACTGTTTGCAAGCTAGGGTCAGAATGGACGAGAAAGAATATGAGCTTTCTGTATGTAAGGAAGCAGTCTTTTTTCTAACCTGTTGAGTTTGGTTTTTTCTATTTTTCATTAATTTTCAGGTGACCAACAGAATTCATCACCATGTTACATTAAATGTTTCACAAGGAAAAAAGTGGCTTTTTGGTCAACCTATGCTCTAGTAGCTATCAGCATTTAAAACAAGGAAATCTTCAAGTTGATATTGGAGGCTAGCCATGTAAAACAATGTGGCTCCAACTGCACGAATTGTTTTTCTGGCAGATAACTTCTGTTTATGCTCATCTCTAACTCAGAAGTAAATCTGATCTGAGTTTCTGCTTTTGTGTGTTAGTTGAAGTTTAACTCTGAATTCGTGAAACATAGGTCACAATCTGCAGTGTAAATTTCTGCTCTTTGAACTGCTTTTGTAGTTGTATGGTGAGGTCAAGAGCTCCTTTTCCCTTCAGGAACTTTGGTCATATTTTAATTTAGGCTTAATTGCTACTGGTCTTCATTTGTCTGATTGCCAAGCTGTATGTTGAACTCTTTAAAAATCATCTCTCATGAGGCTTAGTTTTATTTCTGCGTAGGCCAAGTCATAGACAAAACGCTTTACCCTCAGACAAAAGGATTTACTCCAAAGAGGGTTTGTAATGATTGCAATTATTATTTAGTGTTTGTGAAGTTTATTTAGTGTTAAGAAATCTGTTTAGATAAAACAAAACAGATCTTTCCTGTTAGTAAAGAATGTGATGAAAATCGAGTGTTCTTTACCAAAAGTGAGAAATAAACTGATAGAAAAAGAATGAAAGCTGCAATTAAAACCCATTATTTTCAGTCAGTGAAACACACACAAAGAGTGCAAAATGGAGACAAAGGTTATTATTATAATTAATATTTATTTAGAAATAGGTTGCACTTTTTCCAGTGTGGAGGCAAGTATTTGTTATGAAATTCTCTGTTAGTGGAGATTTTGATCACTAGCTATTGAACAGCCACAATAACAGGATTTATGTGTCCAAAATGTCACACTTAAAGTTGTTTTCTTATCTCGCCATTCTTGTAGGAAATCATGTATTAAATCTTTTTTTTTTTTTTTTTTTAAGACACTTCCTTCATTTCTGACATATTACTAGAATTTCAAGAGCATTCTTCAGCTGAGTTTGTGGAAGTTTGTCAGTGTATGGTCTGGCTAATGTGATTCTCTACAATCAAGACTTGGGTCTTTAAAGCATATATATTACTCACAGATTCCCATAAAATCAATGTATTTAGGGTACCTCCAGGAGTTCCATCCTTAGAGTTTTCTTGTAGAAAAGTGCTACAGATGTTTTTATTTAGAAACAGTAATTGGAGTAATGTTTTTTTTTCTAATGTGTAATTGTCAGGGATAGGTAGTTATTTGTAGGAGAGAATAAGCAGAACCCACAGTATTATTTTTTTATTTACAACTGCAGCTTTTAAGTGATGGCTATTTTCATGCAGTTTGTCTCCCCCACAACTCTGCAGTCCATTTCCAAAGTGGAATTTTTGACAATAAAGAACTGGAAATCTGATAATAGGAGGATAAAATAATACCACATTGAGTCATTGTCCTTTAATATCTCTGTTGTTTGGTCATTACTTTGTACTTTTACTAATTAGAGTTACTTTAAATTGGATTAAACTCTTGTAAGAGAATAATTCATTCAAGTTGGCCTTGCAAGATTATGTTCAAATTGGAAGCTGAGAGTCATGTGCAGAAACTTTGTGAAGACATTTGACTTCTCTTTGTTTTTCTTCTCCTGTAAAGACTTTCTTGAGTGTTTGTTGCATGACTGCATTTCTGGCTGTATGCCACATATGCAGTTAGTGAATGATTTTGTGCTTTAAAATACTTAAATAGTTCTTAATTTGGCATTGTAGATGTAGAATCAAGACTGAAGGATTGAATGACTTGTACGAGGTCATGAGGGGTTTAAAATGGGATTAATCTTCCTTCTCTTGCCTTTAGAAGTCTTGGTCACAAGACTATAATTTAAAATAATTATATGCACCAGTGCTTCTAAGAATTCCTCGCCTTTATACCACAGTACTGGATGCAGATTTGTAGAGCTAAACTAATGAGCAATGGATTGAAAAGACATTGTAGAATATGTACTGAAAAATCATAAACCAAGAGGTGTCATTAAAAAGTTACATTTGAGGGGAACTGAAGATGAGTGTATTCTTCTTATTCCATCTTACTTCATTAAAGTTTTATGCTTTTTTCATCACATGTTACGAAAGATTCTGTACTGATACATGATTTCAAAGACTCACAGCATAGCATTTTGTTTTCTGAAGATTAAAGTTTTGTCTGTGCTATGTCATGTATTTGAATATGGTTTTTGAACCATGTTCAAACACAAGCCTGCATATGTGCTGGTGCACTTCCACTCTGAAAGGACTGTTTGAAGGATCGTCCCTGACATAGTTTGGCTCACCCAGTTTCTTTCTTTAAAAAAAAAAATAAAATTCCTGGACAGGGAAACTTGGCAGACAGTCCTATTGGAAAATAATAAACACACCTCCGCCAGAAATTGTTTAAATTTGTTACAGTCATCTCTTCTGGACTAGTAGCTGCTTAGAGATCTATGAATAGCAACAGTAGAGGCAGAAGAGCAATTATTCTACTGGCATAGGGTTGAAATTATTATTTGGAAGTCTACCTTTGTCATCAGAGAGTTAGAAATATAGGGTTTTTTTTTTTTCATGAATAAATTAATAATATGTTGTAATAAAATTTAAAACATGCTGGGACATTCATTTTAGAGCAGGTCAGCACAGAAACATTCTGGTAAAACTGATAAATTATTGGATCCAAAGCCAAGATTGGATTAAGCCTTTTGCTCAAAAGGGCCAGGAGCTGGGACAGCAGAATATACTTCATTGTCTAAAATAAAAGTGAGACTGTTAACATAGGAAATGAAATGCTTCCAAATCTTAAAACATGAAAATGGAAGCATTTGCATTGAGTAATATTAGTGTTCCTAGAGATTTTTCTAGACTTGAACTAGGGACTCTTACTGCTTTACAAAACTGGGTATGTCACACAGATCACAGAATCACAGAATGACCTGGGTTGGAAGGGACCCCAAGGATCATGTAACTCCAGCCCCCCTGTCTAGCAGGGCCACCAAACAAACACATCTACTAGATGAGGTTGCCCGGGGCCTCGTCCAGCCTGGTCTTGAACACCTCCAAGGACGGGGCATCCACAACCTCCCTTGGCAGCCTGTTCCAGGACCTAACCACTCTCCTAGTAAAGAACTTCCCCCTAATATCCAACCTAAATCTTCACTCCTTCAACTTGGATCCATTTCCTCTATCTATATCATTGTCAGCCCTTTCAAAGAGTTTA
>VZTY01031358.1:155247-323612 GCA_013400935.1 Turnix velox
GCTCATGTTAAGTCTCTCATCCATCAGGACCCCCAGGTCCTTCTCTGCCGAGCTGCTCTCAAGGACCACTCCTCCCAGCCTGTACAGGTGCCTGGGGTTCTTCCGGCCCAAGTGCATAACCTTGCACTTTGCTGCATTGAACCTCATTAGGTTCACCTGAGCCCAGCTTTCCAGTCTGTCGAGGTCCCTCTGAATGGCATCCCTTCCTTCCACCGTATCGACCGCACCACTCAGCTTGGTGTCATCAGCAAACTTGCTGAGGGTGCACTCAATTCCCTCATCCATGTCATTAATAAAGATGTTAAAAAGCACCGGTCCCAAGACAGACCCTTGGGGGACACCGCTCGTTACCGGCCTCCAGCTGGACATAGAGCCATTGACCACCACCCTGTGGTGTCCTGTGATTTGATTTAAATTTTTTTTTTTTTAAATCTATAAGAGAGGCATTTCAGCAACTTTATATTTCAACAGCCTGAGAATGTTTTTCTAATGTTGGCTTTATGATCAGGAGCATTAACTGTCCTGTAGGCATCTGGGACAACAAAAAATTTGAAGGTGTGTTTTGTCACTGTACTTCTGAGCTGATATAAACTTCATCTGTCTCCTGGCACTAGGTGATTAGCTTGATTTTTTTGCAAGGCTTTAGTCTCCTGAAATGTAAGTATTTGCTTCTGAAAGAGTTTCTTAGGTGTTCTTTTAAGTTGTATCTACACTAAGTGATTAGCAGTAGCACTTTTAGTTGTTCCCTGGAAGTGTATGTATCTTACACATTAACAATGTTCGTGTGCTTCAGATTTGGTCAAGCTTACTGGCTTAGGGGGAAGTCATAGGTTGGAATTCAAGCACATTTATACAAGCTCACCACCAAGGTGAAATTATTTGAGGGCTTGTAGTACTCCTGTCTGCCTGCTGCAGTTGATTTCTAAGGGTGTGTAAGCTGACTTAATATGCTGGTTAAAGCTCTTGGAGGATCTTGGCATGAAAAGTAGAATATACTGCAGGGGTGCCTGGATGAGCAGAACCATTATTGAAGATGCAGAATGACTGAATAGTGTTTTACAAGGTTAACCTGGGTGCCCAGATTCTGTTGCTAATCTTTGAATTGTTCATGTGGTATCTAAAGGCTATTAAAACACACATGTGAGTAAAGAAAAGGTATTTTCAAAGAAGTAGAAGCATCCATTTCTCTGACAATGAAAAGTGTGTTCAGTATCTTCTAGTTCCCCTTGTTTTCTCTGAGGACCAGCTTCTACTATTCCAGTAGTTGTAACATGGGAAAAAATGGTTTGGGTATGTTACCATGTGTGTATTCTGCCATGACCTGAGAGAACTAATAAATGCTTGTTTCTGGAAGTGCTTGGGTAAAAAACAATAAAACCACTGTAAAAGACCAACTAGTATAGAATAAGCTGGTTTTAAATGTTTACTTATAATAGTTTCATAAAAAATACATTCAAATGCATAAAATTACTTCTCTCAGCTAGTCTGTACTGTATCCCCAGGTTTTATAAGTTACTATAGTTTCATATGGGTAAGGAGGCTTACCCTGTTTCCTTACAAAGTGGGCAGTGTGCTAGGAGTTAAATGGATTGTATTTTGTTTTGTCCTCTTCCTGTCACTCCCTCTATTAGCTAATACTTAGTCCTAAAATTCTCCAATGTGCTCTTTGTTGTTTTGGGGCTTTTTAGTTCTGGTCTGCCCCTGCATTTGTACTGAAACCCCTTAGACTATGTCGATCTTCCATGAATGCAGTGAGGTGTTTATGTTTTGTTAGGTTGTTGTTTCAGCTTTCAGCTTGTAGGTATCTTAAATATGAAATGTCCTCCATCCTATTACTGAATTTTGTAACTGAAAAGTGAGTCCTTGCTTTGATCCAACTAGGTGATGATGATTATTATTACTATTGTTTTCTCAGTGCATTTTCACTTTTGCATTTTTTAATCATCCCTGTTGCATTCATCTTGAATGCTTAATACGCTAATGTTTGAAATGTTTATATTCAACTTGCCTAGGTATTTGGCTCCCTTTTCAAAACATGGTGATTAGTAGACATAAATTTTCAAAACCTGAATCAGTAAAGTGCTGTTAGTGGAACTCTGTCTGCAGGTTTGTATAATAAATGCTCTTCCTTGCTATCTTCAATTTAAGCAGTAATTTTTGTAAAGCCATACTTCTTAAAGTAATAGCAGCAATCTCAGGGGACACGAGAGAAAGCCTCTTGGGAACGCAGATAGATGTCAGACTTGTTTTTTCATTTGCCATGTTTTAAAATGGCAGTTCTGTCGTTGTAGTTGCAAGGAAATATTCATGATACAACCAAGTCAGTCCAATGAAGATGCTGTCTGCTTGAGCTGTCTGAGAACTTCAGATGCAAACTAACCCATTCTTAAAACTGCAAAGCTGAGGGCCAATAGTGAAATCACTTTAAATTCAGGATGCTTCAGTCGTAGGGCATAAATATGGTAATTGGTCAATTTTAGTGTTATTTATTTCCTAGAAGAAAATACTAGATGAAGTCATAGGCATTTTGTTTTAGGTGACCTTACTTTGAGCAGGAAGGTTGGACTGGATGATCTCCAGTATTTTCTTCCAACCTCAGCTGCTTTTTCGATTTGTTATTGAAAGAAGAATTACATTTAATATACCTCAAATAAAATAGCTTTATCCAAGTAGTTTGTATTAGATTATTTCATTTGTTTTATTGAAATAATAAAACTTATTCTGTTGTCTTCAATTGAAAGAATACCGTAGTAATTTCTACCTAGCATTTATTTATGGAATGATTAAAAAATAAGACAAGTTTTCAGCTCTTTCTCCATTTTGAATTAATTGCATCAATCTATTTGACCTGCATTGATCTGTTTGCACCTGCTTGTGAGAGAATGGCTCTGTCACAAGCTGGATTAGAAAAACTCTTTCAACTCTTTAATTCTAGGCTGCTTACTTTTCCGTTTGATTTTCTTTAAAATGTTTGTGTTTGACAGTTTCCTTGAACAGTATAAGATTCTAATTGAAATTATGAATTAATTGAATTACAGAAAACATCAGTCTTTGAAGGTTTCATATAAAATAAAGGGGTTTGATGGGAAGTTACTTAAATGGAAACAATTTTGATTGATGGCTGTTTCCTTCTAATAAAAAAGTTCTAATGGTTTTGTGGGGTTTAGTTGCTGTGGGTTTTCCGGTATCCATTTTGTGACAGGCAAGTGGTATAGCCCATTACTTATTTTGGTACTGGTTTATATTTTTGTTTACATTACAGTAATCAGTCTTTCCATAAATGTGAACAGCACTGAAATATAATTTGTGAAACCCTATAGATACTGGGTGACAGTTAACCATTTGGATAAAGAACCACAATTTTAACAGATGAAATTAAAGGAAGAATAGAGTCCAGCTAAAAGAGGTGCTCTGTGTTTGTTCCTGCTGACATACTGCAGCTGTTGCACTCAAGCTTTACAGACTTCTAAGAACTATCCGAGTTTGAAGAGAGACAGGCTATTGTCAGTAAGTGATTAAATCTTCAATCAAGAAACAAAGGCAAATGGCCAATGCTTTGTAAAATTTGCATAGTTCAGATGAAGTTACATTTGATTGTTGGGGTTTAAGAGCTTGCTTAGTATGCAGAGTATCCCTTCAGCAGATTTAAATTTGTCAGTTTTAGTGATTGCAGTGACTACCAAAGAATTTTTAACTAGGAAAACTTCAGCACAAGTGAAGAGGGGGAAAAGGGGAAAAAAAAAATTGAGTTTGACTGTTCTGTTTTAGTCCTGCAGGTACAATTTTACAATGCAGATATTTCAACTGGAGTTGAAGTTTTCCTGCTGAAACACACCCACATTGTCTAACTTCCTTATATAGAGATAAAACTTATGCAGAAATGTTATCAGTTTCTTAATGTACAGTATATCTTGAAATTGGACAGATTTTGAGTTCTATGATTAAAATATTAATTCTTGTCTGCTTTTGCACATATTTGTTTGCTGACGGTGCAGTTTTATAGTTATATTTCACCCTTTGTTTTATAGCAGCTGTGTTGTTCTTTAGCCATGTGTTAAGAAGTGCATGCATACCAGCTGTAATAAAACAAATGAAAGTAATTTACTGAGAGCAGAGGACACAAGAGAGCTGCTTGGTGATATTTTGTAAGTTTTTTTTTCATGTTGCAGTGTACAGAATTTGAGGAGGAAGTGTCATGATGACTCCGAGAATGTCACCTGATGCCATATGGTTTCATTTGTTTTGAATTATAATAAATGATTATGAAGTAAGAACTGGAATTTGAGAAAAATTTGATAACTTTAGGGTTCTCATTTTTTTAGGGAACATAAATATTTCACATGAGAAGTAGCTGGTTGTAGTATTTACTTGTAATGAACTATTTCAGTGCAAGTTTACGGTGTAATTAGTTTGTATCCATAATGTGTAGTGTTGATAGGATTTAAGGTAGGTGAAGAATTGCAGAAATGTTAATAGTACAACAGTCCTACATAGTTACATAAATCTCTTAGTAGAGTTCAAGTATTCAAACAAAGTAGGATGTTGTATGTAAGAACAAAGGATATAAGCAGTGTCTATGATATAAAAAAATGACTGTAAAAAGAATTTCTGGTCACTGCAGGCAAGCAGCTGAATGAGTATCAGTGTGATGTTGGAAGAGCTAATGTCATCTTTGGTTACATTAAGAGCAAGAGAATTCTGAGGAGGTGGAAAGGGTAGCATTTGTGAAACAGATGTGAGAAGCAGTGTGTTCGACTCTCGTGCCAATGAACTTTAAATGTTGAAAACAAAAAAAACCCAGAATGCTCAGAATGGAGGATTTTCCTTCTCCAGAGGATAATGAGATAGGTTTTTGTTACATTGTACTGGGAGCTTGTGAAAAATTGTTGAGAAGTTATAGTCTCATGAAGAAAACTATGGGAAGACTGAACATCAGAAATTTAAGCTATTCAAATACAAATAATTCAGTTATCTAGGTGAAGAAGAACTTCAGACAGGGGAGTTGCAGGAATTTTAAAATTTTTCTAGAAATTTTTGTCTTGTGAACAACTGGATGACCAAGTTAACTTCAGGTCCACAGTATCCTGTAAGGCATAGCTACATCATTGGATACTGGAAAACTAATAGATATCATCTGTATTTCTGGAAGGCCTTTGATGCAATCTCCCATAGCATCCCCCTTGCCAAGGCACAGAGAAGGATGGATTTGATGGGTAGACTGTTTGGAGGATAAGGAACTGACTGGGTGTTTGTATTGAGAGGGTGGTGGTCTATATCTGTGTCCATTTGGAGAGGAGTGACGAGTAGCATCCCTCAGAGATCTGTACTGTTTAATATCTTCATTCATATCTTCTGTAGCTGTTTAATATCTTCATCAGTGATATATATGACAACAAGTGCACTCTCATTACATTTGCAGATGACACCAAGCTGCAAGGGGCAAGCTGAAGGGATGAAATGTCATCCAGAGGGACCTGGACAGGTTGGAGAGGTGGGCTGGTGCAAATCTCATGATGTTCAACAAAGACAAGTGCTGCAGGGTGTGCTGGGGGATGGGATGATTAGAGAGCAGCCCTGTGGAAAAAGACTTGGGGCTGCTGGTGGATGAAATGCTGGACATGACCCAACGATGTGTGCTTGCAGCCTAGGGGACTAACTGTATCCTGGGCTGCTGTGGACAGCAGATTGACAGAGGTGATTCTGCCCCTTTGCTCTGCTCTGGTGCGACCCCACCTGAGGTGCTGCATCCAGCAGTGAACCTGTTGGAGAGGGTCCAGAGGAAGAGCGTGAGAATGATCAGAGGGCTGGAGCCCCTCTGCTACAAGGACATGCTAAGGGTGGTGGGGTTGTTCAGCCTGGAGAAGAGAAGGCACAGAGGAGACTTTATAGTGGCCTTCCAGTACCTGAAGGGAGCCTAAAGGAAAGCTGGGGAAGAACTGTTTGCAAGGGCGTGTAGCAATAGTACGAGGGGCAATGGTTTTAAACTAGGGCAGGGCAGGTTTAGATTAGGTGTTAGGAAGAAAGTTGTCTCTTTTTGCAAAGGGTTGGACTAGATGACCTTTGAAGGTCTCTCCCAGCTCAGAGCATTCTAGTCTATGGCATTGATCAAATTTTCACCCATGACTTAAAAAAAGGTAAATTAAATATCATTTAGACTCAGAGCTGTATCAGTATAGGGTTGCATCTGAGTGGGAAGTACTGGTAGTTCAGTCTCGATGGAATTGAGTACTAACTGTAGGCTTATGAAGTAGCAAGATTTGAGTTGCAGTTCCCCATTAAGCTCCTTGCATTATCTCAGAGCTTACTGGCTTGTGCTGATCTCAGCTACATGTAAACAGCTGACCCCAAGTGTCAAGGATTTAGGTAAAATCTATATGTAGGATTGTGCTTTCTGTGTCTTGAAGCTTGTGAAGGATCTCACTGTCTTTGCAACACTGCACTAATGGTGTTACCCTGTAGTAACAGCTATGTGAACTGTCATGGCAGGGGTAACTCGTAAATTGTAAATTTATATTCTAGTTCAACCTGCTGCAACTTGTGCATGTGCTCAGCAATGACAGGCAAAATGTCATGCCTGTACTTAGAGTATTCAGATGTAGTGTCTTCACCTGATATCACTGTCAGCATGTCATTGTCACAGTGTTTGAAGCTACATGTAATTTTTCTATGAAATGTGTTCTTGAGCAGTCATGGTCTCTCTCTGCTATTATCTTACTATGAGGGGAGATTAGTGTTGTTGAGCAGAGAAGCCTGTATTGCCTTCTAGAGCATCTGTTAGATGCATAATTTGAGTAAACTTTAGCTCAGTAAAGCAGTTTTTGATATTGGCTTGTCCTTGGGAATACATACATCAGATTCAGCATATGCAGGATTGGATTCTTCTGACTGCTTTTGTCTTAAGATTATGCCAGTGCTGTGAGTGCTCACACTGTAGCTCAGGGTGTAAAGGGCAAGAGATGTCATCCTTCTGTCCTTTCTGGTTATGAGAGAATTTTATGAAGAATGCACGTTTTACTCTTAGTAACCAATTCAGTTCTTAGCTATAAAATAGATGTGATGTGGATAGAAATTACTTGCCTCTTGATTCCTGCTCCCTTTCAGATAAGCAGTACTTCTCCATGTATTTAGCTGCATTTTGGCCTGGTGCAAAGCCAGAAATGTTTGGGTTAAATCATTGGGCTTCATTATGTATATCCATTATTGCTAATAGTTCAGATGCTTACTGTGTTTTGCCAGATGCTGTTTCTTTGTTTCCTTTGTGGGAGGAAACCCTTCTCCAAAACGATGTAACTACCTTTTCAAGCAGTATTTCATCTGATTACATCTACGGAAAGACCGGGGAAATGTGCCTGCCTAAAAAGCCAGTATTTTAGTAAACAGAGATGTAGCTTGGCATACTCAGTCTATTTTATATTGCAAACATTTTTTTTTTAATATATGTAAGAAAGTAACACTCTAAAAAGCAGCTGCAGTAGGGCATAGCATCTGGCCAGATCTGGTTTGATTCTATATCGTGTAAAACAGAAATGGAAAACTGCTGTTCTTGTCTAAAGCCAGTGTGTAATTGTTACTGTTGAGCACTTCAGCATCAAGTGTACTAATACAAAATACAACATTCGAATGTTCTTTGAAGCAATTATATTTATTCCTAGATACTTTTATTTGTTTGTCAGTACAAATGTTTCACCAGTATCATGCTTTATTTATGGCACTGAGAGACCTTCTGTGCACTATCACTGCCCTTGCCTCTTTCTGAGAGTGTGAGAGGTCATTGCAAAATACCCATAAGTATTGTTTTGGAAAGAAATTTTTCCAAATAGTCACAGGCCCATCTACTGAAAGAGCCTGACCCCTTGTCAGCTGAGATTTTTTACTCAGCTGTATATTACACAACCCATTTTGATGAAATACAAGTCCAAATGAATCACTGGAGAAATCTCAAGTGGAATGGAGAGATAATTTTGGTCATACAAGAAGTAGATGACATGGTCACATTTATGCCATTACCTGCACCAATCCCAGGAGGACTGAGCCTCTTTCAAATAACTGGCTTGGTTTGTTGTCTAAGTAGTTAATGTCTTTCTCTGAGTATTCATTGAATTCAGTATTACTCATTTCTGTCCTTCACAGAGTATACACTGCAGCTTGAGTCAGTATTGTTCCTGTTTGAAACCCAGTTCTTAAAAGAAAGAAACTAATAAAGGGAGAAATTATTTGCCAGTCACTGCTTTCTGGCTAATCCAGCTATCAACAATTTTACTATTGTTCCCCTTCTGTCAGCAGTCTTCATCTGTCAATTTTAGGGTTCATGCAACTCACAGAAACTCCTAGGCTACAAAGCTAGGCCAGACCTTTCATTTGGGGAGACCAAAAAAAGGTCTAAAAACAGGGTTACTTGAAAGGACTCAATACTATTTAGTGGAAAACTATCAAGTACTCTTCATTGTATTCCTCAGGAGGCTTTAAGCTTTGAAACAGAGGAGCACTGTGATCTGCTTGGCACTGCAAGTTGCGTTTGATGTTTCTGATTAAATGTTTCTGTGGCTTTGGTTGTTTAAGCATAATGTGCTCCTAAGGAAGAGTCTAAGGAGGTAATGACTGTTGACCATTCCTGTGCTTAACTAAGGCAGTGAAACTTATAATGAATTTAAAATTTCCCAAATCCCACAAAGTGATTCTCTTTGTGCCTATGAAAACATAATTTTGGATGGTGTATCCCCCTCAACATTAAAGGGAGATAATAGTATGACCAAAAGTGATACTCACTGTCTATTTTGTGTTATGCAGTGATGTAAAGTTTTATCTCAGATGATAATCAAAATAAGCCTGATGTAATATCATTTAGTATTTACAACAAAAAGGTGAAAGATTAGACAACTTTAGTACATAGAAAGCATTTGAAGTATGTTAGAAAATGCATCTGGTGGTGACAACTGGAAGGTTCACTCAGTCCTTCCAGATCTTTATATATAACGTGCCTGTAAAACGTAGTTGCAAATTTACATGGTGGGAAATCACTTCTACATCTTCTGTTGCTATTGTGCTTTCCAGCTGCTTCTAGATGTAGCTGACTGTGCCCTTGAAACACTGGAGATGTGTTAGTTGTCTGTGTTATAGTGGGATGGGCAACCTGTTGAAGGGGCCTGTCTGCCCCTACTCCTCTTTGACTTAGAAGGAACATAATGCTTAACTCATTAGACTGGAAGAACCATATACTTGGAAGGTAGACCTCTGGATCAAGAAAAAGAATCCATCTAACTTGTAGCTGTTATGTAAAATATGTAACTTGTAGAGTGATCCTACTATTTTCATGTTTCTTTCTCAACACTTTATCTTTCTCAATTTTCTTTGTATGTTACGCTGCAGTGGTAGGAATCCCTAAGCTTGTTTTGGTTTTAGGTTCACATGATCAGGACAATTCTGCTGACAATTAGACACATGAAAATAAAGATACTTTTTTTTTTTTCCCCTGGGGCAACAGTTAGAGAAACATCTTAGTGGATTAAACAAGAAGCACAAAGTCTGTGATAAATCCACAGGTCTGGATGGGGATACATGAGCACTGAAAGTACAGGCAGATAACTAGACAGATCATGTCATTTATACTTCATGTAATAACAAGGTGAAGAGTAATTTTATCAGTAGATAGAATCATTACAAAGATAAGTAGATACAGCTTTAGTTGAAATAATTGACTTGGGACTAGGGAAGTTTTTATAATTACTTTGACCATATTAGCTCAGTTTGAAGTTAGACAATCCTTTATTAGATATGTCTCCAGCAGAAAAAACAAAGTTCTGTCTATGCGTGTTTCTCATGTTCACTGGGAGCTTGTCTGCACAATTTTTTTTCATAAGCAATGAGCTGCAAATTAGATGGTTAAGCTTTTTTTTTTTTTTAACTGGAATAAAGAGACTTTAGAAAACAGCATGTTTTGTAATACACATCCCTAGAGCTATATGTCTTCCAGTTGAGTGCAGATGTTAATTATTAGTTGGTTAACCTCAAATTTCTCTGGAGCAAAAATGCAAGCGTGGTCAAATGGCAGGCCACAATGTTGATTTCTATCATCAGTACCTCTTGAAAGTTTTCTTAACAATAACCTTACTTCTTTCCTGAATGTAAATTGACATTCTTTTGCATGCATAGCTAGTCTTTGTGGTTTGTGTGTCTTGAATCCTCTGTTGTGGGAATATTAGTAATTAGTTTGCTTTTGTTCCTCTCTTTTTAAAATGATTTGATAAATCAGAATTCTGATACAGTAACTAAAAAGGTGTGTTGTACTATCCCTGAGGAAGCATTTGCTACATTTGTGTGGAGGTATTTGAATCTCCAATGCTGAGACAAATTCTTGTGCTATAATTTCTTTGAGAACTTTCACGTACATTTGTTTTCATTGCATAGATCTGTCTTTATAGAGGACACTCCTAAAACTGGCATTGGCTTGTCTCTCCAGAGGGAGGAAGGAGGGAATTCTTGCTCTTTGTAACTTTTGTCATGTTTGCATTCTCTTTAATTCTTTTAATTGCTTAGGGAGTCACAGCTGTTGTTTCTTTTTAGAAAAAAAAAAAAAAGAAACTTAACATTCTCTATTCAATTGGCATTCTCTGAACTCTGATCCAGTTACATTAGCATTGATATAATTGCTCTGCTTTTAGAGACTCTTAATTTGCTTTACACTCTGGATTAATTAGTTCTTTTTCTCCACATGAAACTCGGGTCCTCTTATGTTGTTTTCAAGTAATAAGAATAATAAGTTATAAGAATGACAGGATTTGCTTTTTGGAAATGTAGAACAAATCCCTTACTGTTCTGTTAACTTTCAAAAGTTATTTGCTTTGTCAATCTAATTGTAAAATACTGGCTGGGCAGCTTGGTTTGGAAGCAAGGAACATCTAGAGATTGTTACTGTTTTTAAAACCATTTTACAGTAATCTAAGAGTTCTCTGTTGCTGACCTCCAAAAAGTCTGTTAGCTCAAATGTTTTATATCAGCTAGCTAACTGGCACTCTTTTATTTCCTTGTATTTGCAGAAAATACTGCTCTTTATCTTTTTGTAATGAAATCGTGGAGGCGGTACAACATAAAAGCTATATGGGTGTACATACTGTCGGCTGTTCCTTCCCACTTTCAAGAATGTGGCAGTACAGCATTATTTGCCTTTGCTTTTAAAGCAGCTAACATGTAGGTTATAGTTTGAATGCTGCTTACACTGGCTGTTAGCTGACACAGATAACAGTATGAAGCAAGAACTGCACACAGCTGCCTTGTGCAGCTTTGACTCTGTGTGTGCTGTTACAGTGAACTTGGCAGAACTTGCATGTGCTGGAAGGCTAACCTTTTTTGCAGGGTGAATTTTTAGCCAGATTTGTTCCTGGTGCAGATGTCCAAAGTATTGTACAGTTTCAGAGGAGAAATGGAGAACCTAGGCAGCAGCTTAGTTTTCTTTTGTTTTTTATCTCTATTGTACAGTTGAATTGCTTTTTCTAAACAATCATCTTTCTCTGTCATGTCTTCTCTCTGTATAAACACATGGACCATGTTTTTGTATTGAAGTGCTTGGAGCACAGAGTTGATTTGGGGGTTGGTTTGTTGTTTTTCTTGTATTGTAATTTTGCTTTTTTCTTTTCTTTTGCCTTTCCTACAGGAATAAAAGGACAAAACTAAAACCTAGCACTAAACCAGAGCATTCACAGCACTTTTGTTCAGCTGTGTGTTATTATTTAGTTTGCCTTAAGAGGTGGTAGATGGCCCATTCCTGGAAATATTTTAGGGCAAATTGGACAGGGCTCTGAGCCACTTGATCTAGTTGAAGATGTCCCTGCTAATGGCAGAAGGTCTGGGTTAGGTGATCTTTAAAGATATCTTCCTACCCAAACCATTCTTTGACTTCACTGCTTCTGTCTTTAGCATTTCTGCTTTCTGTGCCAATCACTGTAATCAAAAATCTTAAAGTTCAAAAAGAACAGTGTGTGCTGTTTCCTTGGTTCGAATGATGCTGTAATAAATCTCTTCTGTTGTAATTTTTTTTAAACTTAAATCGTGCTTATATTGCACTAATGTCATAGGACATATTTAAATAACTTTGACATTTTAATTTGGAAAAATCAACTAGTAAGCAAGTACTTAAATGAATCTGTATCCATTTATAATGTAGCTTCTGATGTACTGCTGTGAGAAGTAAATCTTTAGCAATTCAGTTACAGTGTTTGTAACAAAGTGTTTGCAACAAACTGCATTCATGGTTTCACCTTTTGGCACACTTTGGCTGATGTTGATGTGTGCAGATGCTGAGCATGCAGTTCTGTCATAAAACTGTTTTTAGATTAAAGTTCATAAGGAATCTAGTACATTATTCATTCCAGTCACAAGGTGACTCATGCTTTTTACATTGCTCTTATAGGACTGGAATTGTATGAGAAAGTATAGAGTCACAGTAAAGGACAGCATACAGAAATAACTGACCCAAATGTGGTTTGTAACATAGCAGGTTATCTCTTTGTGTCCTGGCCTGATCTTGATTGAGTTTAAATAGTGTGTTAGATGTCAGCTGAGCTGAGACTGAACTTAATGTTGGTCAATTTGTGTTTGGTAGATAGCTGTTCTTGAAAGTGATGGGTGAAAGATGGTGCCATTCATACACCAGCAAAGCATAAGTGTCATGGTACCATTAATGGTTGCTTAGTTATATATGTTCTGCCAATATATTACTGCTTCCTGTAGTGATTTTATGGCTTATGGGCCATCTCGAACTTCCATAAATTGATGGTTTCAGCTTGAACACATCTGGCTTTTGCTGATCTTACTCTTCCATTATTCAATGTCTATTGTTAGTTGGCTTGCTTCTTTATACTGTTTGTCAAAATGTAGTAAATGGTCAGAGGCCTAACCTGAGGTATCAGCCACATATAGGCAACAAAAGAGAAATAAAGGCTCATTGACCCTCAGAAGTGCTGACAGAAGTTTTGATAATCAAGACTTTTGGTCATTCTGTTTTTTGAAGGAAGGAACAAATTGCTTTAGTTTTTGATCTAGCACAGCAAGTGGTATCTGCCCTCTAATTCAGATTTTTTTTTCCACATTCATAGAATTGTAAAATTACTTGGGTTGAAAGGGACCATTAAATAGGTCATTAGTCCACTCCTCAGTGAGTAGGGATATCTTCAGCCTTCAAAATTGCCAAACTTAATTTCCATCTCATCTTTTTTAGAAATTCTGCAGTTCTTGTTAATCAGTGTTGCATATAAATTCTTTGTTAAAAGAATACCCTGGTTGCAGTCACTAAAAAGTGTTACGGTGTGCTGGAAATTTTTTCCCCTTTTTGAAGGCATTGGGGTCATTTTCAAGAATGTAACCATGTAGCTTTTTATGACTTTTTATCCAACTTTTGTGAAGTTATTTGCAAGTCAGAGCTGAGGTTTGTGGTATTATCTTGTACACGAATAATTGAGATTTCAAAGTGAAAATATTGGGCTTTAAATTTCTTGAACTTTTGAGAGGATCTGACTTTTTCATTATTAAACTTCTAACATTACAGTGCTTAATGATTTATTTAAGCATGGAAAGCATAGGAATACTTAGCAGTTTTCTAAGTAAGTGTAAAAAGGGGTCCCTCTGAAGAGAACCATCTAGAATGATACTCGTCTGCCTCAGTGATGAATCTTTTTGTCTTTACATATGTGTTGGTTCATGCTGTATTGCTGTAAATTTCAAAAAAATGTGATGATGAGATATGGACTTAACTTGTTCAGCATGTAGTTCCGACTTCCTTGCAAATTCCGGTTCTTTCCTATGTATTGGGTGAAGCTAAGGTTCTGTCAAAGAATCACTGTCAGTTGCATGATTAAAATTCTATTAATACGTGTAATCTAAGGAGCCAAAGGCTTAACTAGTTCTGGCACTCACTAAGTTTTCTGCCAGTAGGTTGACCAAGTCACTAGTTGAATTCACATTATCAGTGGTTATCTTTTGCCTGTTCCATCAGTTTTTCCTGTCATTCTTGGGCTTCTGCTTCCTGTTCTTTCCCTGTGTTTCTTTGTATCTACAGTTGGTTTTTTTGTCCCCTCTACACTCCTCCACCTTCAGGATTGGCTTGCTTTTTCAGCATTTTCTTTTTTTTTCCCTTCATTTTTCTTTCTTTGCTTGCTGAATACAAGCAGTAGGGCTGCTGAGAACCTAGCAAGAGGAAGTCTTTGCATTTGATGGCAGTTATTCAGCTGTGTCTGCACAATATTAACACTCTTACACAAAACCACGGAAGAAGTCTGCAATGTTTCTCAATTTATTTTTAAAGGAAAACTTGTCATGTTTAGCATATCACTTAGACACAAAGTATTGCCCTGTCTTCTAGTTGATCCTGCAGTTATTCAGGCTTCTTCCTGTTAATTTTTCTCTGAATCAGGTATTACATTAAAGAAAAATTAAATACCTGAATAGTTTTTATGTATAGCACCACTTAAAAGTGCCTTAGTCATCCACACAGTTGATACTGTAAATACTAAGGTTCTGTCAAAGAACCACTGTCAATGATAATGGTGAAATAAGAATCTTTTAAGTAGATGTAGGATACATCTGTGCTATTAAGATTGAAGGATAATTCCTAGTGAGCTGCCTTAGTAGTGAGTTCATTCCACAGTGACCTTTCAAGAACAGGAACAATGCTAATTATAACCAAAGTATGCTCATAACTTCTCTACTTCTCTGATTTCAGTGCCATAGGTCGTTCAAAACACAGGATACAGGGAGCTTCTAAAGCACAGTATCTTGGCTCCTGAAAAGAAAGGAAATATCTTAAAACATGAACAGAAAACTACATTTTAGAAAAAACAGTGGGCTGATAGTGGGAAATAATCATTCTCTTTGACAATGCGGGGACTGCTAGGAGGAGTTTGTCACATTTCTGTCATTTTTGGTAATGGTTTAGTCTTAACCTTAAGATTCTAAGGTCAAATCCAAGGAATACATTTTTTGGGAAGGGTGGATAAAAACGTGCAGAACAAGAAAATGACTGGTAATAAGTACTTCCTTCGAGCATTTGTTGAATTAGCTTAAAATGTGAAACTAGATTGCTAGCTATTTTTCCTCTGCTTGTTCTTTTTAGTGATGTGTGAGGAAGTGCTTTTGTTTTCAGCACAGAAAGGTAGTCAGTAATCAGAGTTTTGAGTGTGTTCAGAATTTGAACAATTTAAAATTTTGAAGTGAAATTACCTTGTAAAATGGGAATATCTGGACGGGGTGATACTACAGCAACAGATACTTTCGAGTAACACTTGAAATAATTTCTTAAAGAATGCATATGTTGCTGTAAATACCCTGCCTTGGCAAGTGAAACATCCAGTCTAAGCAGTCTTTACAGGCACTCAGAAGGGTAATGAGTAAATACAAGACAACCACATGAAATGATCTGTACAAGATGAGCAGTCTTTGGATACACTTTCTGTAAAGTGCTCAAATGTTTAATTTTTTCTGTTGCTGTGACTGCGACAGAAAAAGATCTTGTGGTTCTAATTACACAAAGAACTAGAACAGCACGTATGTTATGAATTAATGACTGTAACAAGCCTGAGATAAGAGTGCAACAAAGACTGGAGAAAGACTTTGTAGAAAGAAAGGCTGGAGCAGGCAAAAAGCCATGAAACCCTTCCAGTGCTGGCAAGAGACAGCAGACTTTACAGAAGATGAAAGGAGAGGGATGGATGCCTTATTCACAGTGAGGAAGTGAAGGAGCATGTCACAAAAGAAACTGAAATAGGAAGCAGGATACTTGATAGCATTGCAAAATATGCAGAACAAAATAGTAACACCAGCTGTATTACTGAAAGAGCATTCATTTACATATTTTGTAATATGTAAAAGAACACGAGAAGGCTTAAAAAGATCACATTTGAAAGTCACAAATGCTGTGCCTGGATCCTAGAATCTAGAGACTAGAGTGGATGCTGTCTTTGTTTACCTGGAGTAGGGAGAAAAACCCTCTCTGTTAGTAACTACGGCTGAGGGTGTGGCAGAGATCTGAGGACTTTATCCACAGTAGAAGACAAAAAGCTAAAATGTACATTCTTTAGAAAGACCACGAGTAAATCTGTGGGAAAGAGAGTAAGTCTAAAAAAAGCTAGTTTCATGTACTTTTGGTTTTGAGGACCTTTTTTCTTGTATTAAGACTCTTACATTCCCATTATGCAAACAGGATATCTAATTTGGCAAGCAAAATAAAAATGGGAAAATAACATTACTGTAGCTTGATTTCTCTATACCACACTACTGTAGTGCAAAGGAGATTTAAAACCAGATTTTAAAAAAATACTGAGAAATGCTATAATCTGAATTTGATTTTTCTAATGCCACAGTAGTTTCTGCTGTTTAAATCGGCTATTTCTGCACTTGCACAGTGCCTCTTAAGAGTTAATCTTGACTAACTGTTGAAGATAAGTATAACAATTATTGAACAACTGTTAAACTGGATTGAAAAGGTGAAAAACAATTTGAAGGAAAACGTGGCAGTAAAATGGTGTCTGTTCTGTTAGATGAATTGAGATTCAGACTGACAGCTTTTGGGATAACAGATTCTGTGAATTGTCTGTGGTGCTTCTCCCTTCAGCAGCTCTGTGGAATGGACTTTGGCTGAGGATCAGTTCCAAGCAAACCAAAGGCTGCTGTATCAGCTCAAAATCATTTCACTTGTGTAGCTGGTTGAAAGGGTCCTATCTTGAGAATCTATAGGGAAAACTATGATTAAGGATTCATGCAATCTCAATTTATAGCTTCTTTTTAAAAAGTTTCTCTGGATTACAGCATTTTATTGCCCTGTCTGCTTGCTGTAGGGTGTGTTTTTTTAAACCCCACTTGGAAATGTCTTGAGCACACTGTGCTCTCATGCATAGCCTTTCTTGGAAAACTCGTTAATATCTTTCACTCAGATAGTTTTAAATAGGTTTATTGTAAAGGATAATACTTTCTCCTACATTGTTTAATGATATTAATGCAACAAATGGGCAATGTTTATATTATTGGATTATTTAATAGCAATATGACTGACTTACAGAAAGTTTGTGGTGAAATATGTTAACGTTGTGCTGAAAGATTTTATTACTTTGAGGATTGGGCCTGTGTGTTGTTTTTCTTAAGTTAATTTGGTTTAGCTGAGTAAGGTTTAAAGTGGAGACTTGCAGCTGTAATATCCTCTGGAGGTGAAGTTAGAGATGCCAACATAGCAGGTATGTCTACTAAGGCTGACTTGCATTACTTTGTTATCTTTTCCAAGCCTTCTGAAACATTCTGTAGGCTCTAGAGGTTGCCATCCAAGAGGTCGTTCCTGTTAATTGCTGTGTGCTGGGTTACGCTTGGGTAACAGCCAAATTCCCACCCAGCTGCTTGCTTGCACTGCCCTCTCCTCAGTCTGGTGGGGCAGGAGAATAAGAACAGCAGAAACAGTAAACGATAGTGTGAAATAGCAACAGGGCAATTACTTACCAGTTATCACTGTGGGCAAAACAGACTCTACTTGGGGAAAAATAGCTAGTTTATTGACAATTAAAATTGATTCAGGCAGAGAGAAACAAACTCCAACATTAAAACAACACACCCTTCTTCCCTCCTGCTAGATTCAGCTTCATTCCTTCACTCCAGACCCCTAAAACTCATGCCCCAGCACTGTTCCTCAAGCTCACAGAGAGGATGGCAGAGGGGTTGCATTCAGTGCATAGAGATATCTCTCTGCCACTTCTTCCTCCTCATGTCTTTAATGTCTTCTCCCCAGGCTGCAGTTCCTTCAGGAATATCTTTGTGCTTCACTTTGGGGTCCTCCACAAGCTGTAGGGATTATCGGCTCTACTGTGGGTTGTTGCATGAGCTGCAGGGGATATCTGCTCTGCTATGGAGCTGTTCCTTCTACTCCTTTCTCTGACTTGGTGCACACTTTTTTAAAAATGTTTTTCTCAGAGGTGCCCCCAGCTCAGCTATGTTCTTCGTAGAATCTGTTGGGGCTGTCTGTGCTCTGCTCTGCTCATGCCCAGCCTCTTCCTACAGTTGCAACCTCTGCAGCCTCTCCTCTTTGCCAGCAGCTTGCCATGAAATTTCTAAGAGCACAATTTATTTTCTGACATCATGAAATGCATGAAATCCTGTTCTCTGCTATTGCTGCTGCAGTATAGCTCTTTCAAAAACAAACAGATAAAAAGATTATAGAATAGAAAAGATGTTAAGAATTACTTCAATGAAATAAAGGGGTATGTGTGATAAGGGCAATCCAGTTTTACAAATTTGGATGTGAGTATCCTAAGAATGTTGATTATTTTTGTCAAGCATGTCATCTAGCTTTCATCAACTGGAGGAATAGGCTGACATGACTGTTACTTTCAAATGGTAAATCCTAATCCTGATGCAAGTAGAGAGAAAAATCAAGAAATAATCATATAATTAGTTAACTCTGCTTGAAGAACAGAGGATGAGAAAAACAAAATGTGAAGTCTTTACTTGTTAACATTAATGTGACTCCAGAGAGTGTGCATACTCAGCAGTGTATAATTTCTCTGGGATTACACAAGATTGGTGCTGTTCAGGAATTCATTAATAGTGTTTCTGAAAAGTGTCTGCAGAAGATAAATCAAAAACACTGTTGACCTTATTGCATTTTATATCAGGGGCTTTTGCCTGCTGTGTACAGTAACAAATAGACCTTGGCAATATCTTATGGTGCTTTTTTTTTTTTACTAGTTATATACTAGCTATGGAGCTGATAGAAGAGTACCTGTTTTCTTCCAGTTGAGCAAAAATATTTCAACTGATTTTTGTCTGACATGGGGAAAAAGAGGGGAATAGTGTATACTCATTTCAGCTTTTAATAGATGAGTCTCATTTGGTGGTGAAAGTTCAAATTCAGTTACAGCTAACTTTTTCTCCTTTGAATACATATGCGCCAGTTTCCATTTATTTGTGTAGCAGTAACAGTCTTTGATGACAACTAGTTGAAGGAAATGGAAGCAAAAGGCTGTGTGACTACTCTAGTGCTACTTTTTGCTACTGACTTCAATTTTTTCATCTTTTACAGGATGCATGAAGTACATACCACTAGGTTATCTGGGACTAGTAAATATGCTCTTTTCTATTCAACTATGCTTTGGTCAGTGTGGTCTAATATAGTCTGCCTCTATTGCATTCTTGTGGTTGCTTTTCTTACTGGAATCACAGCTTGGCCTGTGTTGACAGCCTGTGCGTGCCGAGAGCCTGGCATGGAGCTGCAGCCAGCCACGTTTTCCTCCTTTATTGCAGCTGGCGCCTTGGTGATCTTTAACACTCATTCTGGAAATATTACTGATACTGTCCTGACTACTTACATGAGTAGCCTGTTGACAGAGGAAGCAAAAAACCATTTTATATATGGCTAATTTTGTAAATGGATATTTAATTAAGCAAATCCTTAACACCTCACCTTGTATGTCTACTTGTTTCTATGAAGAAAATAAGAAAATGCTGTTGTCATCTCATTACTTATAAGTAATTAAACTTCTGAAGAACAGTTTATGAATCCTTGATCTCTGAGGTGCTTAGTTTTGCTCTCTGTTATTTCAGAAGATACTTGTACTTTCAAATTATCTTCTGGATCTCTGGACTTATTTAGTTCTAGTTTGACTGTAAAACAGTAAATTTAAGGAATTGTTTTTCCTACAATCTCCACTTCAAAGTCATATATTTTGCTTGGTGAGGATTGTTGGTAATAAACTGTTTCTTTGTCATGATGTACCTATACATCCTAGCAGTAGCTCTGCAGTTGGTGATCAGGTTGTTTTCTAATCTTGCAGCAGGAGTTCAGAAGTGGTCCTAATCAATTCAAAGCAGGAGGAGGTAATTTTATGGAGGTTGTCAGAACTTTCACACTGAGTGGACTTCAATTAATATCCTGTCTCAATTTTTATGGTTTGCTTATTATTTATGTGTGAAGTAATGACAGTCTCTCTCTTGCACATTGGAATAAAAAAAAAAGTTAAAGATTATTAGTAGAAGATAAAGGCAGTAGCGCTGTTTTTGAGGCCTTACAATTGATATTTTCCCTCAACAGAAATGCCCAGTGTAAACTAGCCTGAGAAGCCTCAAAGATTAATGCTTTTGTAGGTAGCTCACAATGCAAAGTATCTAATGGACTGTTGGATGGCTTTCAGACTGGAGAAGACAAGTCTTGGTGAAGAAGATGGTTTCTTAGGCTTAATGTTTCAAATTATTAAGGCAAATTATATATGATATTAAAAACTGTGAGGAAATTAATTGAACAATTGTTAGTTGGAGACATGACAACTATAGTGTGTACTTAAGCATTCAGTAAAGGCAGTGTTTCAAATGTACTTTTGTTGGTGTTAACTATGCTATTGTCTTTGAATCTCTGAGCAGTTGAAACAACTTGTTTTGGAGTTTTCAGACCTCAGGACCGTGTGACCTGGCACACTGGCTAAAGAAGTGAAATTTGTCATAGAATCATAGAATCATAGAATAGTTTGGGTTGGAAGGGACCTTAAAGATCATCGAGTTCCAACCCCCCTGCCATAGGCAGGGACACTTCCCACTAGACCAGGCTGCCCAGTGCCCTGTCCAGCCTAGTCTTGAACACCTCCAGAGATGGGGCATCCACAACCTCCCTGGGCAACCTGTTCCAGTATTTCACCACCCTCACTGTAAAGAATTTCTTTCTTATGTCTAGTCTAAATCTATCCCCCTCTAATTTATATCCATTGTTTCTAGTCCTCCCATCCGATATTATGTTAAAAATTCCTTCCCCTGCCTTTCTGTAGGACCAGATTCCAGGAAGTTTGTGGACTTCTTATTCAAATTTAGTAACTGTGATCTAGGATTGTGGGGAGATGATCCTTGTGCTGCTTTCAGAAGCACCAGATTACCATTATGCCTCTGCATTTAGAAGGGATGTCCTGTTCTCAAAACAAATGATGCATTGAATTTCCTTCTAGTTTGTGATATTTCCATGTCTGCTTTTAGGAGTACATGGAAGTGATGTATTACTGTGAAGTTTGGTCTTTGTTTATGAGTATAAGGATAAATGTTCTATATACTTGTTTTCTACCTTTTTTCTCTTGTAGTGTTACATTTAGGCATCTTGAGTGTTTGGATTCATTTTATTTCAAACATCATTGAGTCTTACATGTAAATGTTCTGCTTTTCTCTCATCTTCATTTCATCCCATAGTTGTGAATGGATTAGGAAGAACAAATTTTGTTGACTTCTTGTTGCACTGAGCCATCCTATAGATGGAAGATTGAGGTCATGTAGTTTTTGTATGGTTAGGTTGTTTCAATTTTACTGATGGAAAAAGTCTTGAAAGAAAGTTTCAGGACTTAGTAGCGTGAAATAAAAAAGTTTGCTGAGAAGGGCTGTTGAGACAGACATGGCAATATCCTGACTAGGTTACTGCAACTTGTTAGAACATTTTGTCCTGTGTCGTCCTAACCATTATGTGCTCCTGGAATCCATCTTTTAATTACTTTTCTTTTTGTCTCAGAGTGTTCCTTTTGTATACTTAGCTGTTTAATGGGTTTTTCAGATGTGAAAGTACTGTAGATCCATTTCACAGCAAGAGAGTGCATCATCTATGGAAACTTACCCAAGGCCACACATGAAGTCTCCCTAGATGAGAACTGAACTCTTGTTGCTTTGATGCTGGGTTTTACCTCAGTATGCACTTAGTTATTGAGAGCTTCTAATTTTAAGTTACAGAATGGAAAACACAGCCTTTCTCCCTCTTTAAGGATCTCTACATCAAGGGTGAGGAATAATCTAGCTGTAATAAATCACAGGCCTTCATTTTCCTAGTGGATAAGTGTTGTTATTTTTTTTTATTTTCATGAGAGTTAGAGGTATTACATGTCACAAGGAATAGATACTGACTAAAGAACTATAAATAACCAAACACTCAATTTGGATTCAAACAAATGTAACTAAAATGTTTTTCTGTACCTCTTGCAAATGTAGCTGTAGGACATGCTGTCTTTCATTATTAAAAATCTAAGATGCATGGATTTTGTACTTTAGAATCATTCTGGCTAATGCATAAGCAATACTGATTCTGAAATGCTCTTCAGCTATAAAATCAGGGTCTTGTTCTTACTGTAGAGATCTCAAATTCTTATCTGTGGTGGCACAAATTCAGGTGTATTGAGCTTTACCTTGTGGTCTTGTAATTAAATCAGTGAAAACGCTGTGTTTGGATATTCATAGACAGAACAGACCATAGAACCCAGTGCATGCTTTCCTTAGTGTTCCTTGACCTCAACATTGACTTATAGGCTTAGTTGATTCCAGTGTACTTTTAATATGCTAGGCTATAAACTGTATTGATTTAGGATCATCTATATGCTCTATTCAGACGTGAGACTGGAAGTCTTCTGGAGGAGATAACTGGAGGCTGTAATTGTAGGAGCTCCTCCATGCTGGAGTATGAGCTGACAGGTAGTCCTATACATGTAGAATCCAGAATTAGATAGACTTCTGTCTCTTCCACCTAGAATATATACACAGATCTTCATGTGCTAGCTGTGGTGAATCCTTAAGTGCTCTTTAACTTGTTCGCAAACTTCATTCCTGAACTGGACAATACAGTAATTTCTCTTCTTAATAATTTTCATGTTTTTCTTTTGTACAGAAAGCTGCCAGTTTTGTGTAGGTGGAAATAAATTTTTAGATGTTTAAAGCAAAATAATTTTTTTAAATGGTGAAAGAGCACTTATTGAAGGTTCTCTAGCTGCTGCTGCTATGAAATTAGATGCTCATAAACTTAGGGAAAGGGGCTGAATTAAACACCCTCCAGAGGTCCCTTTCAGCCTCAGACATGCTGTAATTCTGTATAGATTCCTCCTCAGTTTCACCCATGCCTGTATGGCTGAGCATTCTGGTGGTCAGAAGATGTCAGTTGTTCAATCTTTTTGAGTAAATGTTCAATAACTTACATATTTCATTATCATACTGGCTTCAGTTACCTTCTAATGGTATTGAAGTTCTCTGTCTTAGGGTTGCTAAAGATTTTTCTTGTGAGAAATTGTACAGTAGCTGAAGGATTATGCTCGGTACGTGTTTCTAATAGTAATGCATGTGGCAACCATCTTCCAAAAAATACCAAGCTGGCTTTCTGAATCTCTCTCTTGTGGGTTTCAAGTATGCAGAATGCTATATTTGGGTTTAATACTTCAGTTAACATTTATGCTGCTTTCTTTTGCAAGTTTGGGGGGGTGGACTCACTTTCTTTACTGTCTGAAAATACTGTATTTGTATTATTTTTGAAGTATCGATTCATTATTATTCTGGCTATTTATCTGTATTGACATTTAATTTGCAGTTTCTTCCTTTCAAATAAAACATCTGGTTTGCTGGTTGAGTATCTTACAATATCTCAAGGTTTTGTGCACTGCCTCTTTTCTGTATTGCAGCAGCACTTGGTGCTTCATCCAGCACCTGAAAAAGACTTGTGAATAGAGCCTGAGCTTTATTTCTAGATTTCTATATGCTTATGCAGCAGCTCCCTTGGTCCATACACTGGAATGCTTGTTCTGTGACCTGCAGATAATTCAACCAGTGAACACCATTCAATAAGAGAGTGTGGGCTAGAAAAATCATTTGGACAGCAGCTGCCTCCTGGCTGATAACCTGTGATCACCAACAGTTCTATACATCTATACATGATGTTCGTTTGTTAATGGATACATCATATGTCCTGCTGGTGTGTGTACTGGTTGTGATGCACATGTGCAGTAGATGCATGATATGAGGCCGCAATGTGAAACATTATAGTGGCCCCCATCCCATCTGAAAACTCTGGGAATCACTTCCAGGCATCCAGTTTTGCATTGGAAAATTCTGAGGAGAGCAATTGTATAAAGACCATATGGTTTGTACAGAATCTGTGCCTGAGCACCACTTCTGTTCGTTCTACAGATGTAAAGAAACTGATGAATAGATGTAAAAACAACATCTGCTGGCCGCTGTAAGTGCTTGCTGCTGACCTAGTGGCACACTTTTGCTTCTGTCTGTATCTCTGAAAAGAAACAGAAACATGAGATTGACATATTTGAAGCATAAAACTTACTATCCCGGGCTCAGTTTTTAATTTATGCTAATTGCTGGGTCTGTGTGGCCTGAGATCCTCCCTTAGTGGGTAAATCTGTTTTCTCCTCAATGCTCTGTTGGAATGGATCCGCCAGAATTTGTAATGGTTAAGTGCAAGCCGTAGTTGCTATTACTGGAGTCTGGGCTTCAGACTCAGTGCCATCAGATGTGGTGCAATTTGATGCTTTTACTTAAATGATGGAAACAAATGGCTCTGTTCTTAGACTAGTACAGTAAGACTTGAGTAGTATGAATTGTATATAAAAATAGCAGTACAACCAAATACCATGGTAAATGAGTCAATACTAACAAGGATCAGAGTAGCTGTATAAACCCATGAACTTGATATCTGCTGGCCTAATGGATATCTTAAATCAGGAGTGGCTTGTTTGATTTCTTGGCATAATCAAAAACGAAAAGCAGCTCATTGTGCATGTTGTGCAAGATTTCCCTGGCATTAGGTAGTAATTTGGCTTTCTAGTCACTTGAAAATGACAGTGTTTTTCATTGGTTTTTATACCTAAAGGGGGGGAGTGCAGGGGAAGGAAGCTTCTTCATATGTGTTCTTTTTCTGTTCAACAATAAAATCACATTTTAGTTCAGCAAGGGCTGTTAATAGCTGCAGTAGAAATGGATAGATTGTTTTTTGAATTGAATTAACTTGAAAAATTAGTTGCTTTCTATAAAGGCATTACTAATTAATTGTCTTTCATAACTTGAAAAGAACTTGAATTTAAGAACAGTAAGTTTAGGCTCTCTGTTCTGTTTATTCTGGTGCTTTGCAGTTTTGTTTTTTGAGGAAACATAAATTAGCTGTAAGTCAGAATAGTTGGGCAACCATTAAAAGAAGGGTATTTTTTTAAAGTTTTATCAAAAAGAACAAATGCTTATAGCTCTCAGTATTTTTTTAAAAGTGCAGAACAGATTTAGACTGAAAAGTTGCAGGTAGTGAACACCTGAATTTATAAAATTCAGGGTGGAATAGACCTGTACTTTTGCCAATAGTTCCTAGTCTGTAGCTCCAATATCAAGTCCAGTTTGGGATAAATTGATTTGTTCACTGGGTTTTTAAATACTTCAGTAGGCATTCAGACAAATAATATGTATGAATGAATGATCATGGAACGTGATCCTGGCATATATTCTTAAAAAAGACCAGGCATCACCCCCATTTGAAATCAACCAAAAGTATCCCTCAATCCCTTTTCCAAAAAGCAAACAAAAAATTTTAATAGGCTAGAGGAACTGCATAGAAGTTTAAAAAGCTATTGGTTTTCTGTTAATTATATGGAAGGGGGAGGAATCCATTATTTCCAAGTCAGCCTCGGTGACTCAGAAAATTCTGCTCCTGCACAGATCAATACTCTTAGTTCATATGGTACTAATAAATTGCTTTTCCCACATTAGGGGAACAGAGGTTTTAATATGTAAAGCTGTTACCATCATTTGTTTTAACATTGCTTTAATGGTAGCTCATGGTTTCTCTTCAGTTTCTCCTTTTTCCTAGGCACTTATTATTTGAAGCTCACAATGCTTAAGTAAGAAATTTCCTCTCCTGAAATAGTTTAAAACCGTGGGTAGAATTCATCATAGATAGTGACCTCAATATTATGAACGCATCTGTAAGTTGTTTTTAGACATTACTGAAAAGATGTGATAGGGATGAGTTATGGGAAGAATAAAATTCACCTTGGAAAACAGATTTGTACTTCCAACCTTTTGATCTGTTTCTCTCAATTCTAGACATTATGTGAGGGTCTGATAAATATTTGAATAGAGAGCAATACATCTGACTCCCAGTAAAAATAAAATGCTATCCTGTTTATGGTATTTAGAGTCATGTGTTTCACAAGTGTGAAAATTTGCAGGCAGTCCTAATTCTGAGGCCCTGTTCTTTGAGTGCTGTAATAAACTTAGAGCTGTCTTCACTGGGTGGCCCGTGGTGTGCTGACATGGGTATGAATTGAGTGTAAATAGTTAGGGCAAGTTCTGCATGCTTGAGAAATAATCTCAGTTAGTAAAAAATGCACTTCTGGAAATCTTCTTTATTGGTTTTGCAGATTAGTGAAGTTGTGCCGCCTCTTTGTCTGTAATGCTGTCTCCTGGTTGATGAAAGTACTGTCTTTAGATACTGGTTAGCTTAGATGAATTCTCTTTGTGCAGAGAATTTATCTAAACAAAATACAAGAATGATATGCTCTGGCTATCATTATGTTGCAGTAGAAGTTAATTGGCACATGTGTTCATAGAATTTTTCTGTGAAACTTTAACTGGCCTGTGAGAAGTCATGAGCAATTTTTAGGTCTGGAAGGGTGACAAGCAGGATCTCATGTTAGTTTCAGCAGTGAATTCACACTCTGTTGTATTGCCATGAAGAATAGAGAACATGCATTACAGTTGAGACTAGATTTCCTCCCTCTGCCGAAATGTGGTAGGTTTGGGAGATGACAGTCCACAATATTGTACTAACTCTTCTGAAGCCAAAGCTCAAGCTGTGCTCTTGCACAGTGGTTTTCATGGTGTGTTCTTTCATTCTGCTGTTACTGCAGGCTCATGCAAAATTAGCATGTTGTTAGAATGTTAGAGATCTATTAAATATTGGGGTTTTTTTTTTCCATATTCCAACTTAAGCCTTAGTAACTAGAATATTGAAAGCTCTGGGCTTTCTTTTAATTTCTGAGAGGTTGGGTGCTCCTTATCCCTATGAAGAATGGAAAGAATTCTGGTACTGCAAACTTTTTACAATGGCTGAGAAACCTTTGATCATCTCACACTGACAATATGCAAAATTATTATCAAAGAGATGTTATTACTACAANCCCTGGGCTCTCTTTTAATTTCTGAGAGGTTGGGTTCTCCTTATCCCTATGAAGAATGGAAAGAATTCTGGTACTGCAAACTTTTTACAATGGCTGAGAAACCTTTGATCATCTCACACTGACAATATGCAAAATTATTATCAAAGAGATGTTATTACTACAGACAACATTTCTAGGATTATGCTTGTGTAACAGCAAAATTTGCCACTGTGTATGTCACGTAAATCCATCTATTCTATATGGCTTTTGTTAATCAAATATGAGAACTGCTCAAAATTGATAACTTTTTATTTGAGGTACACCTGAACTTAGAGAATCATAAAATGGTTTGGATTGGAAGGGACCTTAAAGATCATCTAGTTCCCTCTGCTATGGGCAGGGACACCTCCCAGTTTCATAACTGTCTGCAGAACCTAAAAATATCCTGGAAAAAAGAAATCAAAGTTAAGGACTACTTAAGAAGAAAATTATGTACTCAGAAAATAAACATTTGCCTTTTTTTCTTTAGGTCAGAAGACTTGTCTCCATTTACATGGTATCTTTCCTTACCTCTATGTACCATATGATGGTTTTGGACAGCATCCAGAATACTATCTTCGTCAAGTGGCATTCAGCATTGACAGAGCACTTAATGTGGCTTCAGGCAATCCATCTTCTACTGTTCAGCATGTTTTCAAAGTGTCATTAGTATCTGGAATGTAAGTATGTCCTGTTGGGATTCTTGGTTATTTGTTTTGAAATGCTTTTGCAATTGTACTACGTAGAAGCACTTTACTTGGATGATTGCAGTGGTTTTTTACCAGTGTGTGTCTTCATACTGGTCTGTACAACTACTATATAACTCTTCTCACTTGCTTTGACTTTAGCATAATCAACAGGCTTTCCCATAAACACTTGACACAAATATTTTGTCCTAAACTTTAATTTTAGTGTCTATAATTTTTCTCTTCCTTTTTGCCTTTACTGTCTCTATACCACAGCAGTACTTTACAATACTTTTTTTAAATTTTTTACCTGTCTAGATTAGCCTTAAGGTTGCTGTTTCAGCTTTACTAATTTTTAACATCATAAACATTACTTTAAGCAGTTCAGTCTAGCTTTTGGGGATAAAGCTGTGAATATTTAACCCCATTGAGGATAGCAATATTGATGCTGTACTTGTGCAGTTGTGTTGAGTTTGTATTTGATTTAGGACTGAAACTTTTCTTACTAGTGAACTTATGTTTTTGACTTAGCAAGTAGGCATCTCAGCTGCATTTTTGTAGGATTTTTTATTAAAATATTTTATTTTGCCAAGGTAGCATTTATGTGTATGCTTTCCAGAATTTCTGTTGTCTTCCATTATGATTACTGCCAACTGTAGATTCACCCAATGTGTTGAATTATGACCAGTTTCCTTAACATGCTGGTTTACAAGCATGTTACATTAGATTAGAATTCTAGATGCTGAAAAGTCAGTAATTCAATCGAGTAATACCAGAGTTAATGCTGTCTGATCAATCTCAGTTTAGCCTTGACATATTCATTATGCTATGTATTCTTTAATTGCATTCTCAAATCCTATTTTCTTCAGGATTCATGCCTCATTTAGTGCAAAAGATGATTAGCAATCACTGCAAAGGGGCAGCTATTTGCTCTTTTAAGCCATTCTCATAGTTCAGTTGTTTGTATTACACAGCTGGTACTTATTCATTTACACCTGAGCTGCAGAATTAATGTTCTTAAGGATTTTGTTACAGCAATTGTCAGAAAAGCTGAACTCTGGATTGAAGCAGTCCACAACTAATGAATTTGTGAAAAGTACTATTATGGTGATGTGCCGTTACTATGCCTACATGTGGGAAAAATGAGAAACAATCTTAAGCCAGAAGTGTCTTCTAATTTCAATTTATTTTTTGGTAGATACTTTGACATGCAGAGTGCCTTTTCTTTTTATCTTTATATATCAATGTAATGTTCCCTTTGGCCTGACATATGAGAATTTTCATTCTCCTGTATATGCAGTTTATCTTCTTTTTTTTTTTTTTTTTTTAGTAAAATGTGGGGTTTTTTTAGTAAAATGCTAGGCAGGGAGGTTGGAGCTACATGATCCTTGAGGTCCCTTCTGACCCGGGTCATTCTGTGATTCTGTGGTTGAATAAATGCCATAGCATAACTGGCTAACTTCTTGCTTTTCCTTCTTCCTCTCCAGGCCTTTTTATGGTTACCATGAAAAGGAGAGACAGTTCATGAAGATTTACCTTTACAATCCTGCAATGGTAAAAAGGTAAGCATGTACCATGTTGGAAGGTAAAACAAAAATATACTTCCTTTTAGTTGTCTTGTGTCAACTGCAGTTCTTGAACATTTGAATAAATTTGGATCGTGTTCATTTTTCTGTAGCTCTTAAAACAGTATAGTACTCTTTCATAGATTTTAGTAGTTCTTAACAAGCTCTGATTATTTAATTTAAAATGTACTTGAAAATGAGATTTTTTTTTATAAGACTATTTCTGTATTTCTGCATGCATTTAAATAAAAGCACAGTGGTTCTCAATTTTGGTGTCAAAGTAGCTGCAGCAAATACAGAAATAGATAAGCAGTTATTTCTCAAGCAAAAACTGAAATCATTTGAGTACGTAGTATGATCTGTTACAAGTATTTTTTTAAAGATCTAAAAGATAGGATTGTCTGGTTTTTGTTCTAGGCTAGTAGTTTTTCATGACTTTAAATTTCTGTCTTGATGTGATCTGTACATATGTAATGACATGACAGTTTCTTCAAATTTTGGATAATCTCATATTTGTATTACTCCTATCCAAATAAGGACTGACCTTGCTTAAATTACTCCTTAATTTTTCTGTATAAATCCATTTTTTAACTCGGTTTGTTGCATTAAGAAATGTTTAGTGGTTTCCTTTGATTTTTAGATATATCCTCTTACTTGGAAGTACATTTATTACAACAATTTATAAGTATCTGTGTATTTGCAATTACTTTTTTTAATGTATAGATGTTTGAAAGAGCAGATATGTCATGCTTCTAGGAGGCTGTTAAAATACTACTTCTGTGTATACACCATGGAACTTTAAAACCATACAGGAAATCTTTGTGTGTATGTCAAGGAGAACTAGAGACTTTTGAAGTGTATAGGCCTACAGATGCTACTGTTATTCTGTAGAAAGATTTCCATGAACTATAGTGACTTTGGATTAGTTGCAGGAATAGTATAGGATATGATGTGTTTTTTATAGAATAATTTTTTCTATGCTGGAGTATTCACAGCTCATTTATAGTTAGCACCCAAATATTGAATCACTAGTAGCAGAGATCATTTTTGTGTGTCTGTTACTGTGTAAACATAATTTTTAAATTAAAAGTATTTAAGAAGTTTAAGTATTCTGTGTTTCAATGAAATCAAATCTCAATCTTCTACTGGAATAATTCTTGGTTTATGTCACTGTTTAATTTTAGAGTATGTGAGCTTCTGCAAGGTGGAGCCATAATGAACAAATCTTACCAGCCTCATGAAGCCCATATTCCCTACCTCCTTCAACTCTTTATAGACTACAACTTATATGGAATGAATTTAATAAACTTGGCTGCTGTTAAATTCAGAAAGGCAAGGAGAAAAAGTAAGGTCTTTATTTCTTAAGACAAATAATTGTTTTGAAGGCTGAGAACTGCCATTTTGAATGAAATGTCACTAGCTGCTAGACTTGTGCTACTACTGTGCCTAAATAGGTATCCTGTTGATTTCTCATAACTAGCCTTCTATATGAAGTAAAGTCCATGTGTTTCTTTCTATCATTATTTCTTTTTGTGTCTGTGTATTGGGACTGAGAAGAGTCTGCTTCCTGAAATAAGACGCTCTTTATATATATGTATAAAGAAATGCCTTCTGCCAGAAATGGGGCTGTGGCCATTTTCACAAGATAACTACAGCTCTTCACAATAGATAATTAAAAATAGTTGGTGTTGAGTTGAAGATACTACATTGAAGATAGTTTACTAATACTGTTGCTTTAATTTCTTTGGGTTTGATCCCTATAACAATTACAATTAATTTGTTTTGCTTCTGTAGTATCTATAAAAATAGGGGACTAACCATTATGTACTGCTGACACTGTTTTTAATTTAAAAACTTGCATTACACTGCACAACTTGTGTTGTGGAAAACTAATATTGTACATTCACTCTAAGGTGAACTATGAAATACAAATGTCTGAGCGAAGAGGTATTTTAAATTTTCACTTAAATAACTATTTTGGCCTTTTGAATGTACACACTTTCCTGCAAATGAAGTTTCACTAGAACGTCCGTAATGTTATGTAAATGCTTCAGTATAAAGGGGAGATAACAGGAAAAATGTAGAGTCTTTGATGTGTAACACTTAGAAAAGTAAGTATTGTTTACTTAAAGCATAGTTCTTACAGCTAAATGGAGAGTTGAATTGTAAAGTATCTTTCTGTAAAAAGATCAAGTAGGAATCATGCTGACTTTAATTTTGTCCAGGTATTTTTATGCATCTATCATATGGACAGCAGTATTTAGTGTCTGGGGTTTCATAACTGATTCTCATCTATAGAGAAAGTAATCTTATACTCAGCATGAGGCCACATGTTTTGCTGGTGTCAAAACTGTAGAAAAACACTAACTTAGCCACAGGCTGACCATGTCTAGAATCTTCTGTCCTGAGAAAGTATAGTCAGGTACCTTCAGTCTTCCAAATGTTTAAAGTGGTCTTTTGGAGACATGTGATGTAGCTGTATCAGATGCTTGCTCCCATCCTTTTTCCATAGCTCTTTTCCCTCTTTCTTTCTGATCATAGATAAAAAATAGAAGCTATTTCTATTTTCTTTCATCATTTATTTAAAGAGAACTAGGTCTTGAATGGGAATAAGGGGGATAAAGAAGAGCATGGATTGAGATCAGTGGACTTCATTCTAGTAGGGGAGAATTTCAGTAATCAATTTAAAGATAAAAAGTAACAAGAGATGTTTCCACGCAGAGTCAGATTGCATTTTAATATGTAGAATTAGTCAATATTCCATGCAGTAAAAGTGTGGCTGTGTTTCTTCCTGGACCAGCTCTGCTCAGGGGCTGAGTCTGTGTAAACAGGATCAGTTATTTTGTGTTGTCTTTCTGGAATCAAAGTGCTTCAGCGTCAGAGAGCATAGATCATCTTTGTGGAGATGTGGCTAAATGTGAGACAGCTCCTGCATAAAATACAAACACGATTTTTCACCACACTTTAGTGCAATTTTCTCATGAGTTCGTCTATGTGCAGTGTCACTGCACTTAGGAGTCTGATGGAGGGACAGGTTTGCAAGGATTAGCCTGGGTGCATTCTTTTGGTCTGGAACATATTAAATTTAGCCTGCTGGATTTCACTTGCTTCTACTCTTAGCTTCTGAGGCACTTTTGACATGGTATTTCCCAGTTGTTTCTGTAGGAACTGTATTATTCAGGGCCTTTTGAGAAGGATCACATGAGATTTCCTTATCCTTTCTATTCCATGCAATGGAATATCCATTTGCTAGACTCTTACAAAATTTACTTTAAAGTTATAGATTAAAAAAACCCACATAATGATTATTTATTTATTGAGGGCCTCCAACAAATGAATTGTTCAGTTACCATCTCTAACAAACTCAGAAGTGTTTACTATTGCTGAAAGGTAAATTTAATACAAAAAAACTTGCTATTGTGTGTCATGAACGTAGCTGATATAATTCAAAGTTCTCTTTGAATGCTGATCTTTCATGTAGAAGTGGGAGACTGGATAATTTTAAAGATCACCCATTCTGCTTCATGCTGCCTCTGTTTCTGGTCTTGTTTATTTCTTGTTCCACATTCTGTGTATATTGTGTGAAGGTTCAGGATGAAACCACAAGGGAGGCATCAAATCTTGAGAAACTATTCTCCATCATGACCTTGGAGCACAATTTCTTACCCTGAGACACAGTGTTTTCTTTACCTGTAGGACAGACATTTGCCTTTATTGCAAGTTTCCACTTACTGGTATTACCACTGCATCAGGAATATACTGTTTGCTCTCTTTCAGCTCAAATAAGAAGAAAAGCATGAAGTAGAATTTAGTGTTTTGTTTTGCATCTAACTCACAGTGGGATCTGACCTGAGGGCCTAAACACCTGGGAATTCTGAAGTTTACATCAGATTGATTTGCTTTGAAACTCACAAAAACAGACAAAAACTGAATTTAGGTTAAGATATGACTAGAACACAGCAAGTGCTATTCTAATGATGTCAATTTTGAGGATTTATTTTTTAATGTATCTACATGTAAGAAAGTTAAATAATTTAAATGATAGCATAGTTACTTTTTTAAGATGTTATCGTGCGGTGTTATTTATTCTTTAGAGGCATTGACTTGGTAACATTAAATGATATGTAATTGTATAATTAATTTTTAAAATACAATTATGTATTTATTAAAACACCTGCATAAGTTAATGAATTTCATTAATTTTTTCTTTCTAGGTGATACATCAGGTGTGAGCAAATGTCATAGAATTCATTTCTCAGAAAACTCATGCAATGCATCTTTTGTTGAATGGGAAGAAGATGAAATACCAAGGTCAGCATTCCAAATTTGAATGTAAAGTCTGAATACTACATTGTATACCAAAAAAATTCTGGTTGTTCTCTCACTGATATGCTTTACAGTCTCATTTACTATGTCACTGTGGCATATAAACTTTTTAGGGTTTGCTAGTACAGGGTGTTTCTCCTCTTTCTGTTTTTTTTAATGTTTTTTTCCCATGGATGTGGATATGAGCACCCAAAGTGTGTGATGTGGAATTTTTTTGCATTTTGGTCTATCCTCTGTTCTTTTAATTCTCACAATAACTCCCAGACAGTACTGCTCACTGGAGGGATTGGTAATCATGCATTAATGCATAGCATCTTATGGTTCTTAATGTATTCTACATCACAAGTGCTTCACAACTTCTGCCAGACTACTTTTGTATGTTTAGAACAAAGAAATATCCTGACTCTGCCTTCTTTTTGCTGTGACTGAGTGAAACATGTACTTACTGTATTAATGAAACCACAAAATGTGGCATCATAAATTTCAAAAGTATGGCTGCCATTAAATGATTGGGGAAACTTTATTTTCTCTGCTTTTAAACTACATGCTTTTGAAACGTTAAGTGTCAGTTTCTAAAATTGACTTGCAGAATGCCTATTCTTTTTATCTCTTACTCCACTAAAAAGCCAATTGCTGAGATTTCTGTATTGTTTCTCTGTTTCGTTTTATGTATAATGCAGATTTTACTTTCCAATAAAAATTCCACTATTATAATGCGGTACAGGGGGCGAGTAAAGAAGATTCAAAGCTAAGTCTGCTTTGAGGTTATCACAGTAAATCCTGTCAGCTTTACATAGGTGAATATTTTTCTTACTCCAGAAGATACCCATCAGCTGAGCAATTCATAATACAAGTTGAACTTAGAATTGCTGTGATATAGAGACCAAATACCTAAATCTTCTTTCAGTCCTCTTTGTCTTTCTTTTACAAGTGCCAGTTATTCTAGGAAGCACTGATGTAATCTCTACTTAGTTTTCTAACACTGTTTATTTCCATCTTATCCAGTTCTTTGCCTAAAAAATTTAACTAACAAGGTGTAAGTTTAATCTGGAGGTTAAACCAACAGCAAACGAAACGGGACTTTTCCAATACTTTTTTGTGGTCAAAAGAATCAAGTCCCTGTGTGCTCTCTAAAAATGCAGGAATCTATTTATTCATTGTGCAAAATGCAGTTGGTATTTCAGTTGAGTGATTTTATTTCTTCATAGGTGAAAAAATGATGCAGATGTAATAAAATAGCTATAGTCTAATGATTTCCATTTTGTCTGTGCAAGATGCCATGTCTTGAAAAGTAAAGTGTTTATTTGACAGTGCCTTCTTAAATCTTTACAAAGTTCATACTCTATTGTGGACCTAAGAAATTATTCTTGCTTTTTTTAATTACAAATAAATGGGTTTTGCTATATTAAACTATGACATGTAGCTCATTGATATGCTTGAGAAATACTGGAACTCCATTCTACTGGCACAGCAGGCATTAAAAGCTCACATTGTGGTATCTCTTCAGATAGGTAGCCTATTTAGTTTGTTGTATTTTTTGTTCCTGAGTCCCATCGTACACTCACACTTGACTTACTCAACCCATGCAAAAAGTCCAAGCTGTATCTCAGGAGTTCTGCTGTGCTGGTAAACTGAAGCTGCCATGATAGCAACCCTTTACCCTCAGTTTGATTTTGGTCTATTTGAAGAGTTTAATTTCTGTGGTATTTGAGAGAACCACCTGGTCTTCTGCTGCTTCAAAGTCAGGAAAAATATTTTAGACCTTTTTAGCAGAAGGCATCCACTTTTAATTAGCTCTCTGCTGAGCGAAACTATGTACTTTGCCTGTAGTTAACACTTTAAAGGAAGTGGATGTGTGTAAACTAACTTCAGTCTGAACTTCATGTTCCTGACTTCTGTGGGTCATAGAAATCTGCAAAAATTGTTTAGAAGTAAGTATTTTTCTTTGCAAGATAGCAGCCTCCTCTGAACTGTGAGAGAAGCATTCTTGCTGCTGTGTTTCGTGGGTGCAAGATCATACAAACATAGGTGTTCCTGTTGGTTGTGATTTCTACCAAACATTTAATATTGCAGCTCAGGAAGAACACTGTTGAAGCTCCTGTAGTACTTAGAATTGTTTGCCACTTTTTCTTCTTCTCCCCTAAGTAAAAGCTAATTCCTTTAAGTTGGAGAAAGCTAATCCTTTTAATTTAGAGAGACAATTTTCTTATCTAATTAGCTTTCAAATATGGCTGTTAATTTAAGGACTTGCAGGTGAGATGAGAACTAGTAATTCTGTATTCAAGAACTCACTTGAATACTGTACTTCAGTTGTTAGTCCAGTTAGAAAACAGTTATGATGTATAATTTAAAATCATCTTACTGTTAAAATTAACCTGTGGTATATTTATGTTGTCATAGCTCTTTAATGCTGAAAGGGGTTGAGCCACAAAGTACCTGTGAATTGGAAGTGGATGCAGTAGCTGCTGACATTTTAAATCAACTGGATATTGAAGGTGAGGTGTTAATAACTTTCCATGTACAATGTTTTAGGACAGGAACTGTGTTGTCAAATTTTTTTAAGGCTCATCTTAGAATCATAGAATAGTGTGGGTTGGAAGGGACCTTAAAGATCATCTAGTTCCAACCCCCCTGGCATGGCCAGGGACACCTCCCACTAGATCAGGTTGCTCAGTGCCGTGTCCAGCCTGGCCTTGAACACCTCCAGGGATGGAGCATCCAGAGCTTCTCTGGGCAACCTGTTCCAGTGTTTCACCACCCTCACTGTAAAGAATTTCATACGTCAATGTCCAATTAACATCCATTATTTCTAGTCCTCCCATCACATATCTTATTAAAAAATCCTACCCCTGCCTTTCTGTAGTACCCCCTCAGGTATTGATAAGTTACTATGAGGTCCCTCCTGAGCCTTCTCTTCTCCAGGCTGAACAACAATCTTAGTTAAGCCGTATTCCAGGTTTACAGTGTTAGTGAATTAACAGTGTTGCAAATGTATAAATTTAAAAATAAAAATTGAATTAACTCTATAAGAAAATGGGTCGTAAGAATAGCTTACTGTCTGAGCAGTGGAAACATATTTTTGTGACATTTTCAGACCTATAACTGAAATATCAACATCAAGTGTGTGTCTGTCTGGGCATACCTCTCTGTACATACATGCACACACATGCTTGGTGAAAAGACCAGCAAAAGCCAAAGATCTAGATAATAAAAAGGAGATCCAGAAAACAAAGTTACCCCTGAATTTTACATTACACTGAATCCTAGAATAAGGCAAAGATTGCAATTAAAAAACTAACAGGTTAGAATGGCAGAGGAATCAAATTTGAGTGTAAAAATGCTTCAACCCATTGACACACTTCCCTTCATGTATTATTGCATATTTCAGGCCAGATTGGCAGGAACCCTGGTCTGCAAGCTATATGGGAAGATGAAAAGCAGCGACGGAGACAGAAATGTGAATCATCTCAGATTAAGCCACCTGAGTCACAAGGTAGAAGAAAATAATAAAAAATTGTGCAGCTGTTTGATAAAAACTTTGAATAAGAAGCAATCAAGTTGTAGAATTTAAACCTTTATATCGAGTTAGAGGACTTTTTAGATATACAGTTTTTTCACTTCCAAGCTTACTGGTTGTCCAGTATTCCAATTTGAAAAGCAAGATATATAACCTTGCCTAAAATAATCATGATTCAACTTGCTACAAAGAATTCTAGGTAGTCTGAATGAATGATAAAGGACAGCTAAAATTGCACGCTTTTTATTATGGAAAATATTGAAATGGTTAAATACTGGCAAAATTACATCTCTTACTCTAATGCTTTCCATGGTAGTTTAAGCATAAAGGCAGTTCCTTTGAATCTCTGTGGAATTACAGCTAAGGTGATGTTAAATGAAAATTCTGAAAGGATGGACAAATCTCTGTATTTTTATGTAAAATACATCACAGAGGGAAGACCTTGCTCTTCAAATTAATTGCATAATGAACAGACCTATTCTCTGCAGAACCAAGGCCATTTCTTTTAAAATATGAATGGTATTTGGCAAGTAAGCCAGAGGATTGCAAGGAGGAAAGAAGCAGGTTCCTGGCTAAAGGAGGCAGCTTTCTGAACATCTTTTTGTCCCCCATATTTCTGTGTAATGTTATTCAGGCTGCATAAGCCAGACTTTTCAAAATTGTTCTTTTCCTGGCTGCCCACTTTGGCGTAATTGCAACCTGATTTGGGAATGATGTTGATGCTCACAGTTCCAAATGAGTATTAATGGGAGTATGTGAAGTATTTCAGTGTTTAAATGTCCTTGAAAAATCAGCCCTCAGATTTTAACAGGCACCTCAACTTTGAGCTATTTCCTAATAGAATTCGTAATTTTAGCTGCTCTCTGTGTTGAGAGGTCAAAGTAAAACTGAATAACAAATATTTTTCAAATTTTAAAGACCGTGGATTTGTACCAGCAACAGAGAGTGAAAAATTTTTTCAGAAGAGACTTAAAGAAATCCTCAAGCAAAATGACTTCTCTGTGTAAGTGTTTAGCTATTTGCCATAAAGTATAGTATTCTATGCGAACCTTAAATATGCATTTAAAAATTGGTTTTCAATTAACTAGAACGTTGTCAGGATCAGTGGACTACAGTAATGGATCAGAGGAGTTTTCTGCTGAGCTAACACTACATTCTGAGGTACTTTCTCCTGAAGCCTTTCAGTGTACGCCAGCTAATATGGTAGAAGTGCATAAAGATAAAAAGATAAATGAAGGTGAGTATTTTTAATAGCATAATTGTTTAGGCATAAATCTCTGTCATGCTTTGGCTGTTTATACTATGAGTACAGTTAAGCCGAGGAAGATCTAATTGTCAGTTATGAAAAAAAGAAGAGTAGTTTTGCTTTTGTTTTCATCATTGTTAGTAATTTGAAAAAGGTTTATTCTATAGCAAATAATGAAAAGATTTGAATAGTAAAATTCATTATAAAATGGCTTGTTTTCATAATGTATTGATGTTTGTGACTCTTTGAAGTTTTACGCTTTCTGTTTCTGTTTTTCTTTTAAAGATTCCAATAAGATGCTTACAGATAAAGAAGAAGAAGCTGTTATTAATGAAGAAGCAATTTTAAACATTGTGGAGAACAGTCAGAGCTTTCAGCCTTTGTCTCAAAGACTGAGTCAGACTCCAGTTTTTTGTGAGTATGACTGGAATGTCTTTTCTTCCAAGCTATTTTCTTGTTTCTCCAACCTTGTCATGCTCACTTACATTACCAGACAGGAAAGAAAGTTAAGTAGTTTACCTCAGGGAGTTTGTCATGCAGACTGAGATTTCACAGACACACACTCTACCTCCACCACCAGGAAAACACATCATATTTTCTAGAAATGTCACCAGGACAGTGTATTGGTAGAGGCTGCTATATTTCACTGGGTCACTAAGCCTGTCCTCTTGCCAAATCAGGTCAATGCAATCTCTTATGGGTATTGCTTTTCCTTATGCTTCTGGGTTTATAGAACTAAAATTCTCAGAATGAAGAGGATTTACACTGTCTGTCCTTGATATTCTGGGGTTACTGCTTCTTTCTGACATTATGGCAGAGAACGAGCTCATGGGCTATCATTAGCAGCCCAACTGTCTGGAGATGCTGGGAGATAGTAGACTGATAATGACAGGCAAATTGCAGCAGATAATTTTCCACAATGTATGGATATAATAGAATGGTTGAAGGCAAAGAAACAATAAGTAAAGCATTAAAGAGGGGGGAGAAAAAAAATACAACAGCAAACATATGTGAATGGCATGATAAGGAAACAAAAATGAAATAACAGACCAGAGGAAATTGTATAAAAAAGCTACTTCAGGTAGAAATAGTTCAGATTCTCTAGAGGATATGAAAAGCACATAGTTTGTGCTATCTCAGTTTATACATTCTTACATAAACATTGGGTATAATGTTGATACTATAAAGTGGGAGGGTGTATCTGAAGCCTATAAATTTCAGTACTTTTGGTGTCTACATGATGTAAGTATATGTGAGGGCAACAAGATACTCATATCTGTGTGTAGTGAAATACACAGAAATATGCAATCTTTTCTTACAAAGGAAGGAGGAGTGGATGGAGTGAGATTAAGAGTATTTTTCAGTGCTGTTTGACAGAGCAGAAACTAGGCAAAATTTTGATTATGGGACTCTTATAGACAAGGAGTTGTGTTTATCAAGAAAACTATAAGTAAGGAAGTGGCATGGGAACTGGCAAACAACAGCATTGATTTTTATTTGTCTTTGGAGTTAGAAGGTTGTGCTGAGAGGGTAAGGAGTGTCTAACCCCTGGAGTACATTTTATGACTATGTATTTGAATTGCTCTATAACATACAAGTATTGAAATGGTGTTATTTCCAGTGACTTGGGAATGGAATAGAGATTTTATGTCTTTTTCTTTCTTTTTTGTAATATTTTTTCTTCATCTCGGGTGGCTACTAATTGCTAGTCTCTTAAGTAGCCATGAGTAACAGGCTGCATCTTTGGGTCTCAAATGCTCTCTCTTAGTCTTTATTCTGCCTTTGTAGAGTCGTACTGTTATAGGGGCTCTAAGTGCACTGCTGCTGCTGTGAAGTGCACAACAAGCTTTATATAAAATGGGAGATAAAGGTTGGAAAGACCGGGAACTTCTGGAGAAGTTACAGCACAGAGCAACAAAGATGATGAAGGGATTGGAACTGGAAGGAAGGGACTGGAACATCTCCCTTATGAGGAACAGCTGAGGGAGCTGGGTCTCTTTAGCTTGGAAAAGAGGAGACTGAGGGGGGACCTCATTAATATGCAGAGGGATTGGTCTAGATGATCTTTTGAGGTCCCTTCCAATCCCTGATATTCTGTGTAATGATAAACCTCACAAAGGGCAAAAGAACCAAGAACAAAAAGTGTAATTGAAAGCAGGTTGTTTCAAAACTCTGGCAAAGGGGACAGTTTCCATTCTAAATAGTTGCGTTGTGTCTCGTGAAACATTTGGAAAATATGGAAAATGCCTTCCTCACCCATATGGAGACTTATTTTATATGATTCTCAGGATCATTGTAAATAATATAATATTTGATGAGGAAGGAAAGTAGAGATTGTAGTTCTTCAGAGGAGGAGAGAAGTAACAAAGATGCCTGGTAGACTGGAGATCATAAATTGGTTATAAGGTCAGATGAAAGGTAAGCAGGAGAAGAGAGAGAACTAAAAATGTGACTTGGAAGGATGTTTAAGAAATAAAAAAGAATGAGAAGGCAAGTACATGAGATAGTGTAAACTTGGGTCAAATAAAGAAAAATTTTTAATTGAATGTGAGGGAAAACCAGATAAAATTTCAGTTTTCAGAGGAGTCTAGGAAGAGAATAGGTCATTGTGAAAAATGAGAAAAAGTTAACTTTTATATTAAAGGACAGAAGAAAAGATGAATCAGCATTGAATTTCATGAGATGCTGTGATTGAAAGTCTTCCAAGTGATACGAAGTTGGCTGCCCAATAAAGTTCTTGCAGCCATTGGAACAGTAAGAGCAAGAGAAGGCTATGATGGCTCAGTAGCCAGATCTCATGGTGAAACAGAAAGGGAGAATAAGGCTTTACTGAATGTGGGGAGGTAATAGGAGAGAGGAGAGAGGAATAAGCACTTCCACTCAATCTGCTGCTATAGAGAGGAGAGTAGAAATTAAAAAATGAGGTTGTCAAGATCTTAGATAAAGAGCTGAAAAAGATAATCACAAAAATTTAAAAAGATATGACAAAATTTTAAAATATTCTTCCCATAGCCTAACTTGCTTTAGACTGTAATGAATTAGTAGATTTTTAAATGTGGAGAGGTGGTTTGGTTTGATTTTAGTTTTGCTTTTTTCTGGTAAACTATACCTAGTCATTTACAAGTAGAATAAAACACAGATTCTACTTGTATGGACTTTTTCTGCAGTGGACAATACTGCTGATGAAGCCATGATTGATCTGCTGGCTGGATTGGAGAGTGATGGATATCAGATGGAACATCACAAAACAATCTCTCATCATCGTTCTCTTGGAAGCTGTCGAAATTCTCAGAACAGTGATGATGAAGAAAATGAGCCCCTGCGTCAGAAAGAAGAAATGGAGCTTAGCTTGTTAATGTCCCAAAGGTGGGACAGTAGCATTGAAGAGCCTGGGACAAAAAGAAGGTATGCTTGTGTTTTACTTTTTTTAATACCTTCTTTTCTTCCAGATCCTTCCTTCTTCCCTCCCTCCCACCCTGTTTGCAAGTGTGAATGAGCCCAGTGAGCTCTAGAGATGTCTCCATTTACAGCACTGGAAAAATCTATGCAGTACTTGTGATATGAATTGTCAGCTTTATGTGGAAATAAAGATTAAATGTTTAGGTTTGGCTAGGCCTGAGCTTCTAGTTTGCTGTTTGAGGAAAAATTGAGTAGGTTTTTATCCTACGGATCCAAATACAAAAATCTTAAGCTGCGGCTTCCTTTTAAGGTCACGCCTTGGGCATAGTACAGATGTTAAGATACATTTTACACATCTCATCTACCTGCAACTTCTACTGAAGTGCATCTTTTACAAGTATCATTATGAAGACTGACCCAGAAGCCTAAGAAAAACACCCATTTTTATCCATGCTAAAAGCTTAAATCAAAACATGAATATTGCTCACTCCACTGGACTGCTAAAGGTCAGCAGCTTGAGTATTTTTAAGGCCAAGATTCTTGGAACACCTTCTCAGGTTGTAATGACCTTTTGTACAGTCTGCACTGCCAGGCATTGAAAGAAGCTATATCCAGTTTCTCTTCTGCTCTGCTTTGAGCAAACCTTCTGGTATTTATAATTCCTTTTGAAAGATGAGAGACTTCACAGGCATAACATTTTGTGGTTTTTTACAGCAGAAATCATAATTATACGATGATTCAGAGAGCGGGAGAGGCATAGAAATATTTAATCTTTTCTTTCCTGAAGACATACAGAAAAGTTGTAACAGGATCAAAAGTTAGATCATTAGTATCATACTTCTAGAGACATAATTCATCTCTTTTACTGTTTGATCTGTGCAGTCCAGTGCACTGGTCAAAGCGTCTTTGGGTAGATCAGTTGTTCAGAGCCCCTTGTCAGGTCAAGGCTTGAGTGTCTCCAAAGACAGAGCCTGAACAGCTTGTGTGTGGGCAATATGTTCCAAGTTTTGAACATCATGATGATGAAGAATATTTTCTTTGAATGCAATGTTCCCTGAGGCAGCCCTGTGCTCATGCCCCTCAATATGTGACTGTGCAGCCCTGAATCTGGTTTCATCTTTGTACCCTTCCATTGGATACTTGACAAATGCAACAAGATCTTTTCTTAGGTTTTTTTCAAGACTGATTAAATCCTGTTCCCTGCTCTCCTTATATGTTAAGTGCTCTGACCCCTAGTCACCATGATGTTTCTCGCCTGAATTTCTCCAATTTGTCACTGTCTGTCTTGTGGTGCCAAAAGCCAAGCCAAATACTCCATGTGCAGCCTCACAACTTCTGAAATTGATCAGAGTCTTGAAGTCCCAGCCCAAGATGCAATTTGTCTTCTTGGCTGCAAAGGCAGACAGTAAAAAAAGTAGACAGTATTTAGATTGTTGTGTATTTTTCCTCTTGTAACTTTATACCTTTTAACGTAATAAACAATAATATTTTGAGTATATGAAGCTACGACAGTAGTTAGCAACAACCAAAGAACTCCAGAACACTTAACTTGGAAAATGTAGCTTAAGTATGAGCAACAGCAACTTCAGAATTTTCAAAGAGGGATGGAAACAAATATTATTTTGATTGTTGTGCTTTACTTTAGCCTGCCAAGAGAGAGGATTGTTATAATGCAGGGAAGATTCCTTTAAAAAAAAAAAAAAGAAAAGTTAACATCTGCTGCAGAAAGCTAAACTAAAATTTTCACATGGTTGATTTAGTCTTCAAATATCAAGCTCTTTCAAGCAATTAAACTAAATTTTAGTGAAATTGAAATAAAATTAAGCATCTAAATGACTTTTTTCTAAACTACGTAAGCTAGTGAATCCTGCTTGTTCTGTCTGTAGTTTTTAAATGGTTGTCTAGCACTGTCACCTCTTAAAATAATAATATTAAATAATATTTGAAGCTTCTCAGTGAGAAGTGTACCATTTTTTTGTTTGTTTCCTTTTGCTTCTCCAAATTACACAACCTCATAGCACCACACCCTTTTGACTTTGAGGCTCCCTGTGACTATTGGTATTATCTAAAGGAAGTGCTGGGCGTTAAGTAGTTCCTTCATTTTCTCTAGGTCAGCTGGCAAAAATATGCATCGAAGTTCAGCAGAAGAGGATTCATCTTCAGAAGAAGAAATGGAGTGGAGTTCTACCAATATGCTCCTAAGTAATCTCTCTATACCTCAGTTAGACGGGACTGCAGATGAAAATGGTGGTAAGTAAATAGAAAAACAGATTTGGAAGTCAAATCATGTCCTGCATCATAGTTTGTTTTCTGATTTGCTAATTCTCTGAAATGCTAACCATTTTCAGCTCTTGTTTCAATTGGAAGCAAATGCTTACAATGAGTTTTGGAAGCAGACCCTTAATATCTTCCTTATAAGACAACAGTATTTTAATCACAGTGCCCTCAATGAATTAGCAGAATTTGCTTTTCCTTTGTATTAATGATCAAAAAAGGGGCATTATTTTATTAGTCTTATAGAAAAGATGGTTACCTTGTTGCTAGGGGTCTTTTTCTGTTACCATTTGTTACGCAAATAGAGTGTTAAAATTAATGACTCTGTAGGATCATTTATCCTGCTAAGATTTCAGTATAAGTAGTCAATGTATTATTGTGTGAATTTAGCTGGTTCTTTGCTTTCCAAGTATTTGCAACACATACTAAAATACAGTGAACCTTTGTTTCAGCCTGTGTTTTATTCAGCAGATTGCATGTTCACATGATGGCATCGCATGAGTTAAACATATGCAGTGACAAAGCTGATGCAGAAGAAACTGCCTTTAAAATTCTGTAAAAAATTAAATTAATCTGTAGAGTTATCTCTTGCTGTCTCTTTATGAACTGCTGTCTTTGATCAAATAACCTTAGTTAATAGAATGCATGCTTTGAAGTGACACAAATACAGAAATTTTTTTTGTTTCATTAGACAGTATATGTATTTTGATGTGTATAAATTCTGTTGAGCAGAACAGAATGTAAAATCCATGGATCTTGCAGGGAGAAATTTGTATCTGTATCCAGATTTTTCTAATTATTAGGCTTACTTTTCTTTGTGGTCGTCCTCATCAAGAGCAATGTTCTTCTTTGTTTAGATATGGTGTATTAGTCATAGTTCACTGCCTTTTTAAATTTGTGGTTACACCACTTTGTACAGAGGCTTCTTCCTTAGTCTATAATACAGAATAGTTAATGTAAAATCTTGGGTTTATTCATCTATGTACCTAATTTACTATTAATTGCATTTGCTCTTTGGAACAGAAATGTATAGTCCTTTACAAAATTTTTGCATTAGTGTTTCTTGAAGCTATTGGAGAAAAATAACAATCATGATGTACAACAGGTTACATATGCATTAATATATCTTTTGGTAATTCTGCAGTACAGAAAGTGAGCTATGTGATCTTATTACACAACCACAGATACTCCTTTGTGTTTACTGTTTAAAGCATAGTTTGCTTTTTTCCTTTGCTCTTTTGTAGGGATAATGGTGAATATGATTTGGTTTTGTAAAATATACAGTTGTCATTTCCCTGTTTGCAGTATTTTATAGTTAATATAAAAAGGGTTGCTTCTGGCTAATGAGACTTTGTCTTAACTGTTCAAATTTTGGAATATTTTAAGGATATGAAATTTCACATGCAGGAGAATATCAATTTACTACTGTGAGCATTTATATCAACTTCTTATAACATGAGATACAGGAAATTCAAAACAGATCTCTGTCCAGTTGTTCTAAATTAGAAAATGCTTGTCTGCACATGAATCCATGTCTATAACATCTGGCTGACTTAACAAGTACTCTCAGTTTTTGTATCTGAATAGTCAGGTATTTTCCAAATGTTACCTGACACTTCACTAAACTCCCATTTTCTTGATTTTTATTTCATCATATTCATTCTTCATTTGGACCCCTACCCTCAAAGAATCATAGGTAGCATCTCCCAGATGTGCTTCACAGCTCAGGAACTCTGTGTATGCACTAGAAAATGTTACTTGAAAAAGATCAAGACTTCCTTTTATTTTTTTTCTCACCCAGCAACAAATAAATTGCATAGCTGAAGGCAGCATGAATCTGAGATAATCCCCAAACTGGTTGAGATTTACCCAAAGGCCTTACCATGTAGTGTGACAGTGTGCACTGTGTGCTTCCAGGTCATACAGCACGTTTTGGAACTCTTCTTGCCCTTCAGCATTTCATCTAAAAGTGTGGGCACACAAACAACATGCTGTGTGCCCAGAGCTCTGTGGGTATCTGCCTCTTTGCAGAGGAATAAACTCCTTGAAATTACTTGACTTTCTTTTTGGTCATGAGTAAGCATGCAGTTGCTACAAACCAGTTGTTAATTTGTTGCTTTCCACCGGCCTGTCCATAGTTACCCTGCAGCAGATGTGGTGAAACTCTCAGTGAAAAACTGTCCCAGGTATTATGTGATGAGTCTGCACAGGACAGTTACCCCAGCACGTGCTGCTCACAGATCTCTCTAAGAATCATATAGTTGGAATAGGCCTTCAAAGGTCATCTAGTCCAACTCCTCTGCAGTGAGCAGGGACATCCTGCACTAGATCTGGTTGCTCAGAGCCTCATTAAGCCTAGTTTTGAGTGTTTTAGTGTCTCCACCACCCCTCTGGGCAACCTGTTCCAATGCCTCATCACCCTCATGGATAAGAACTTTTCTAACATCTAATCTAAACCTGCCCTGCTTTAGTTTCAAACCATCACCCCTTGTCTGATCGCTCCATGCATGTTAATGCAAGGATATGAATTCATGATCTAACTACATGGAGTAAGCTACTTGCATAAACACCTGGATGGGTGGCAGATTGCTCTCCTTCAATGAAGTGCAGCAACTACTTATGCTTAGCTCAATGAACAGTTAATACAACACCTTTGCCATGGTGTAATATACTGCTTTAGCTTTCTGTACAACAGCTTATGCAATGACTTTTCTATTTGGAGAAATGAATGTAAATTCTGTGTTTTTCATACCAATGAGTATGCTTACATCAGGATACAAGCTTTTCTGGAAATCAATCCATTTGTATTTTACTCATCTGACAGGGATTTTTAGAAGCCTTCTTTCAGAAAATAAGCATAAAATCTTTGGCATTTGTATGCAAGTGCACTGTTTAGGAGTAACTGGCAGAACAACTGAGACACAAATATACTGACAGTGTGATTATGGCAAAGCAACTCATTTAGTCAGGATCTGTAGTTGTCATGATCATAAATGCAGTGTGACTAAGAAGTTTATTTCTTCTTCAGATGGGTGGGCTTTCAGAAAATGTTATTAAAATGTTTTAGCTTAATTTTTTTACAGGAAAACTATAGTAAAATTGCTTTTCTTCCATTTCAGACAATCCTTTGAATAATGAAAGTTCTCGAACTCACTCCTCCGTCATTGCAACAAGCAAAATGTCTGTAAAGACCTCAATCTTTCATAAAGATGCTGCTACGCTAGAACCCCCATCTTCTGCTAAAATTACTTTTCAGTGTAAACACACAAGTGCCCTTTCTAACCACGTTTTGAATAATGAAGATTTAGTAGAAGACCTCTCCCAACCAAACACAGAAACAAGACCTGAACTTTCAGTCCATTCTCTTACAAAAGAAAGCACTTACTCAGCAAAATACCCAGCTCCATTCAGCAACAGTACCCATGCAGAAAACACTCACAAAGAGTGTAACAAGAAAGATGCTCTCACAGTTCCTTCATGTGAAAATAATATTTTTGAATATGAAGATGATATTTCATCAGTGAGCAGACAGATACCTAGTAGGAAATACACTAGCATCAGAAAATCTGAAAAGGATGTCTCTTTTATGCATGTGGGCCGCCACATTGGTGACAGCATGTTAAATAAAAACTTATTTAATTTTTCTGATTTGAGCCATTCCAGCCACTCCAAAGGTAAAATGTCTTCTGAAGTAAATGAAAAATCCAGTAGTGCAAGTATAAATAGTTTTTTTCCAGCAACAGTTACAGAAAATTGTGAATTGGTGTCTTGTTCAGGAGGAAGTAGAACTGTGGCACATTCATTTGAAAATAACACTGATGAAGGTGGCCTTAATAAGCTTAAAATTAGGTATGAAGAGTTTCAGGAGCATAAGGCAGAAAAGCCAAGCCTCAGTCAACAAGCAGCACATTATATGTTCTTTCCTAGTGTTGTTCTTTCTAATTGTCTCAGTCGACCACAGAAGTTAGCTCCTGTGACATATAAGTTACAGCAAGGCAAACAGTCCAGGTTGAAGCTGAACAAAAAGAAACATAGTTTTATCACTCATCAAGAGCCTGCAAGTGTAAATGATGTTACATCTGTGAAGGAAAGCTGCTATTCACAAGGTAATGCTTGTAGTAACATTCCTGATAAGGACAGTGCTTTACCTAGTGATGTAATTCAAATTCCTCTTGAGGCTTTTGAAAACAAAATGCCTACAAGCACTGCTAATTATACCGACTGCCAGTTTGCAGATGGATCTCTTGAAACTGAGCAGTCGTTTGGATTCTGTGGGAATAAATACACGCTCCGAACGAAAAGGAAGGTAAATTATGAGACTGAAGACAGTGAGTCGAGTTTTGTCGCACACAACTCAAAAATTAATCTACCTCAACAGTTAGAAAGTGTTGAAAGTATGGATGGGTCTCAGAAGTCTCGAAAGCGTAGGAAGCTTTCTAAAAAATTGCCACCTGTTATTATTAAATATATTATCATCAATAGATTTAGAGGGAGAAAAAATATGCTTGTTAAACTAGGGAAAGTAGATTCTAGTGAGGAAAGAGTAGTGCTTACAGAGGAAAGGATGAACTTATATAAAAAGCTTGCACCTTTAAAGGACTTTTGGCCAAAAGTTCCTGACTCTCCTGCAACCAAATATCCTATTTATCCACTAACACCAAAGAAAAGTCAGAAGAGGAAAGCAAAGCATAAGTCAACCAAGAAAAAAGCTGGAAAACCACAAAAAACAGGTAGTAAAAATATTAGAAGAACTTTATCTTTCAGAAAAAGGACTCATACAATTCTTTCTCCTCCTTCACCATCCTATAATGCTGAAGCTGAAGACTGTGACTATAACTATAGTGATGTTATGTCTAAGTTAGGTTTTCTTTCTGAGAGAAGCACAAGCCCAGTAAACACATCACCACCTCGCTGCTGGTCTCCCACTGACCCAAAAGCAGAAGAAATTTTGAGCAACCTGGACAGAGAAGCTTTATTTAGTAGGGGGCCCAATATGTACAACAGCAAGACTGTTAGTTCTAATGTAGGAAAAAAAAGTCGAGCAAAAACTCAGGTTAAGAAATGTAAAAAGAAATTTGCTAGCCCCACTGTGTCTACCAAGAAAAAGAGGAAGATTAATCTGGCTGACAAAACACCGGATGATGCAAAGAAGAAACCTAGAACAAAACAAAGGCAAAAAACAGATGAAAAATCATCCTCGAGAAAGCGCATTGTATTAAAAGATGAAAAAGGAAGTACTCACTCTGCTGCAGAAGTGAAATTCGTGCTGAAACATCAAGATCTGACAGAGATTTCTTACACCTCTGTCAACTCACAATCGCTTCATAACCGGAAAGACAGTTCTCTTCCTGACTGTTCAGCAGGTTATCTGCCATCAGCAGCTGATGCACAAGCTAATTCATCAGGCTCTTTTCATTCATTGATGGAAATCGATAAGCCTGTAGATGTCCAGAGTTTACCTGCTCCACGAGAAGATCCTCATGCATCTCTCACATCTGCTCCTGTGGCATCTGAAAGGGAAGTAGCAAAAATGAGTACTCAAAGGCCCAGGACTCAAGGTGCTGTATTTAGAATGAAGGATTCTGCTCTCATTCAAAATGTGTTTGATCCCTCTAATCACTCAACTCAGGTAACACAGAATGCACATATCTCTAAGGATAAGAATTCTGCAAAAACAGAAGAGTTGAAAAATCTGCAAAATAGATATTTACCACCGTCTGGAAAACCAAATGAAGCTTGTGACTCTTTGGATACAGTGAAGATGGATCAGTTACATGCCACTAACTATTTGTATTGTAAAGACAATAATCAACAGCAGATTTTTTGTTTACCAGAGGCGTCCAAGCATTCTGATCCTTCTTCTATCATTAAGTCATCTGAGGAAAGCCCTGGGCCAGTTCAGTTGCCCAAGAACTGTTTTGTAACATCTTTGAAGAGTCCAGTGAAACAGTTAAATTGGGATCAAAACCAGAGAGGATTTATTTTGGAAATGTCGCATTTTAAACCTGAAACAGTAAAACAAAGGTCCCCGTCAGAAACAACTGTACAAACAAAACCCATCTCCCAGTATAAAAACAGGACTATAGTGGCTCCATCAGCATTCAGTGAAGGACAGTCTGGCCTAGCTGTTTTGAAGGAGTTACTCCAGAAGAGACAGCAGAAAGCTCAGAATGCAAATGCTGCTCAAGAACCTTTACCAGCTAAAACACAGCCAAGCAGGAGTCTACCCTGCCCTCTTGAACAGAATAAAGCAATCAAAAGGTCACGGTCAGTAGCATCACCAAGAAAATCTCGGGCTCCCAGGAGTACAAAACCTAAAGAAAAAACACCAAAACTTTCCAAAATGGAGTCTTTAAGCCAGCAGATCACTAGTCGCATTGATCACTCTGTGTCTGACAGCCCCATTTTTTTTTCAGACCCTGGCTTTGAAAGCTGCTACTCTCTTGAAGACAGTTTGTCTCCAGACCACAATTACAACTTTGATATTAACACTATAGGACAAACTGGATTTTGCAGTTTTTATTCTGCAAGCCAGTTTGTCCCAGCAGATCAAAATTTGCCTCAGAAGTTCTTGAGCGATGCAGTTCAAGATCTCAGTTCTGGACAAACAACAGAAAGTGACTTTCTCTGTCATAACGATCAAAAACCCGAGGAAGAAAAGCAGCATTCTTCAAGCACAAGTAAATGGATGCGGTCTGGTGCTCTGAGTCCTGATCTTTTTGAGAAAACCTCACTGGAAAATAATGAGAACCACTGCCACAGCCAGTGGAGGAAAAATGTTCATCCTTCAACTTCTAGGTCTAATTCTATTGATACTTCTTGTATGCGAGAGACTGAGGTCTGTTTAAATGAGAAATTCAAATTGAATAGAAATTCAGTAAATAAAGAGAGATTTCTTAACCTTCCTCAGACAACCACCTCAGACTGGATTCAAAACCACATTAGAAAAGAAACCACTTTTGAACCCTGTCAACCACTTGATTCGGTTAATACCTCTTTTACGTCTGTATTGTCTTCCCCTGATGGTGAACTTATAGATGCAGCTTCTGAGGATTTAGAATTGTATGTTTCAAGAAACAATGAGGCATTAACTCCAACTCCAGATAGTTCTCCAAGATCAACCAGTTCTCCCTCCCAATCAAAGAATGGAAGTTTTACACCTCGTACTGCTCACATTCTTAAGCCGCTCATGTCCCCACCTAGTCGTGAAGAAATCATGGCAACCTTGTTGGATCATGATCTGGCAGAAACGATTTATCAAGAACCATTTTGCAGCAATCCTTCAGATGCTCCAGAAAAGCCAAGGTACTGTGTTAAATGCATTTTTATCTATGCATGCTTGTGATAGTACTAAGACATTATTCCTGTAAACAACTTTTTGCTGTTACGTGGCACAGATTTGTGAAAGATCCCACCTGACGTAAATACCTTTTGAAGCTAAAAATTACTGTACTTCCCCTGCAAATAACTATTTTTATTCATGACACTGGGTTTTTTATTGCTTGATGCTGTTGTAGTAATTGGGAACATGCAAGTGCTTGGTTTGTTAAAGAAAGATACTTCCTACAGGTGTTGCATAGAAAGGAAAGTAGTTAGCAGGACTTTGCATGTATGTCATCTTGAGGACTGCCTGCAATGTAGTTTAGAACAAGACAATAACTGAAACTGTTTTCTTCACAGAGAGATTGGAGGACGGCTTCTCACAGTGGAAACTAGACTCCCAAATGACTTGCTTGAGTTTGAGGGAGACTTCTCATTAGAAGGTCTACGTCTCTGGAAGACTGCATTTTCAGCGATGACAGAAAGTCCTAGACCAGGGTCTCCTCCCCGATATGGTCACTCTGCTGTGAACAAAAGAGAAAGTAATAGCCATAAAACGAGTGAAGACAAAAAAATAGTCATAATGCCATGCAAGTGTGCTCCAAGCCAACAGCAAGTTCAGATATGGCTTCATGCCAAAGAAGAATATGAACATTTCAAGAAATTGCCTAAGAATCACCCTGCTGAGCTGGAAAAGGTAGCTGAGAATTTCAGCTCAGCAGTATTGTGTGAAGAGAAATCTATAGAAGTAGTAAAAGAAGATAAAGATTTAAATTTATCTATCCTAGAAGATGAAAGACCTGTTGTGCCTACAAAGAATTCTCCTGCTTCTGTGGCAGAAACTATAAAAACACAAACCAAGGAAACCTGTGATAAGCCTGTAAGCACTGTAGGAACTTCTATAAATACTAAAAATGACACAGACTCAAATAAAATTCCACCTGAAAGTAAGACACTTATTACTTCAGCAGTAGAACACGATAAGGAGTCTGAGGAGGAGGAAGATTATTACATCAATTACAGTTCACCAGATTCACCAGTACTTCCTCCTTGGCAGCAAGTAGCATCCCCTGATCCCAAGCAGTCCAATTCAGAAGACACAGAGTGGAAAAGTCAGGATGTAATTTTGTCTTCCATGGAAGGAAATGATGTAGCAGCTGTTGGAAGTGCACAAAACTCTCCAACTACCCAAGAGAATGTTAGGACATCCTTTGACACATCTCCATTTCCATCTAATGAAGATCCTAGAAATTCTGAATGTGTTTGCCTACATAGTACACCCATTGTGCCAAGAAAAAATCAAGATGGAGTACCTGAAGTTCTTGGGTTTACTCCTTTATCCACAGGTATGTCCATCAATGATTAATGATTAATTAATGATTTTTTAAATCTGAATAAGATATTGTATTGTATTGACATAATGAGGGAAAAAACCTACATTTCCCCAAAAATACATTTAAAACAAATTTTTTAAAGGATAAGGCCTGTGCAGCATTATTGTGGAAAATATGACTTATGCAAAACTCGAGAAGCAGAACACCTTTTTGCCATTGCATTTGTTCATGTATGTAATACTTGTTTGTAATGTTAACCAAATGCCTCTAGCTGTTTGCATTGTGTTGATCAATGTTTAGACAATACTATTAAGTCTGTATTTTTGAATGCATATTTGTTTACAGAACCAAAAGCCCAAAAGCTGAGCCAAAAGAGAGGAAATAATACTGATGGTCTTCGAAGAGTACTTCTAACCACACAAATGAAGGTAAATTAAGTTTTTATGTACAGATGTATTTTTATTATGACTTATATTTCCATTCTTTTTTTCTTCTGTGTTTTCCTTTGTTTTTTCTTCTTTCCTTTGCTGTTAAGATGTTAAAGATACATTTAATATGGTAGAGTGTAATTGCTGCAGAATCAGGGTACATTCAGTTAGGAAGAAGAAAACACTTTAATTAGCATGGGGGAGAAAAAGTTGGATACAGGGGATATGTTCTGTGTTTAGTGTAGTTGAGATGCTAATGAAACTCTGAAAAGACACCATGGTAAGGATGTTGTTCTGCTCTTTTAGTTACAACATCTTTTTTAAGGTGTACTTCAATTTTCCTTTTACATGTGTGTGTATACACATACAAACTTGTGTATTTATGTGTCTGTGTGCATACTAGTTTTCAGGTGATGTTCTAAGCATTTTCTGATAACAGTGTAAGCAGTGAATGGCACTGCTATTCTGACAGAGTAGAAAGGGAATGCATTACATAAGATCACCAGTCTTGCATGCTTTCCCTAAACAGTTTCTGCTCCTCATGCTGATAACAGAATAGTGGGGTAGGTGCATTGGCAGAAAGATCCAATTGTCTTCTCTAAATTTTTCACTCACTTCAAGTGAGTCCTGAAGTCTTTAATTCAGTGCCTTAAAAAGGAGTTCACTGAAACAGAGGTTTTTGATTAATTATTGCTTGAGAGATAATAAAAATTTGCTGGTTCCCCTGTCTTCAGGCTTCTAAGAAAGCCATTATATGTGGTTTGGGGGTGTTTTGTGTTTGTCTGGATTTAAGTATTGCAAACTGCCTCTTGCTGGACTGTGAGTCTTTTCATTAAATATGTTCATAGAAGGCAGAAAGATACTGCTGTTGTTTCCCTGTTGAAAAATGACATCACGACATAGTGAAAGCTTTCTCTTTTTTTTAAAGTATTGTTAGTGTAGAATTTGCATTTTCATTGTTAAATTTGCATTCAATAGTGCATATTAAATTCACAACCTATAATCTTTTTAACATTATACCGTGCTTTTTTTCCTTCCCCCTCCACCCAATAAGAATCAATTTGCTGCTCTTGGTGCTCCAAAGAAAGATACTTCTCAGATTGAAGGACCATCTTTAAATAACACTTATGGTTTTAAAGTCAGTGTGGAGAACCTGCAGGAAGCAAAATCTTTACATGAGGTAAATTATTGTTATGTGTTATTTTATAAAATGATACTTTGTCAAACCAGTTTTTAATGTCAGAATCTACAACTTTTTCTTCTGTGTGATGTGTGCAGCTGTAGACTCAGTCTGATCTCCAAGCACCTTCATTTAATAGTATTAAACTAAATTGAAAACTTAGTATTTTTCTAAAAAGTAAGGGAAAAATCAGAAGGAAGAATAGTAAGTTTTGTATAACAACATTACTGGGAAAACTAGTTGAGCATTAACTTTCATTAATTGTTTCCTTAAGAAATAAGGCATCTGCCTTCAGTCAGGTTTTCCACGTTACATTCTGAATCTCTTGGCCAGCTTCTGCTACTTTTAACAAAATGAGGCATGTGGCAAGGAGTGTCTCTATATTGCAGGTAGAACAGTGGTTGGTCAGGGGGGAGAGCTTGAAATTGGTGCTGGAAAAGGGGCTGCAGTGTGAATAGAGTGCTGCTGTGTTTGGCTGCTAACTGGCCAGTCACCACATCTGTGGTGTGGAATTAGCTGTTGACTGATTCACAAATGTCATGGTGTGCTAGAAGTTTTATGTGCTGAGTAGATGACATAGCAGAAACCACAAAAAACTAATGATTTTTCAGGAAATGGAAACTGAGCTAGATAGTAAAATTTAATTTGAGTGCTGGCTGAAGTGATTTATCTAGAAGAAACCAGACTACCTCCGGGGCAGGCTACATACTCAGTAACATTTGTTACTTTTCCCTTGTAATCCTTCCAACTTGCTCACCAGTCCACATTATCAACTGTATTACATAAGACAACAGAGCAACAATATAACGTTGAAGCAGTATTAAATACTACAGTATGTACTGTAGAGTCAAAACTCTACAACATATAGAGATTAATATTTTCTTAATGCAAACCATTCTGCAAAAGCTGTAGCAACATGATATGGAAGCTCATTAATGCAAGTGTTGGTATTTTCCATATATTCCTCTAAGTGACTCAGTCTTCATGTGTGCTTACACATCTTGGATGAGGGAGGAAATTAAAATAAAGACCAGCAGTGATTCTTCTTTTTTTGATCTGTCCAGAAACTTAGTTCAGTTCAGTATGCAGAGCTATTTGAAAACGTTACAGAGATTTATAGTTGCTGAAGCTGAGAATTTATGTTAGTTTGTGTTTTCTGCTTTTGGTAAAGATAGTACTCATAAACACAGAATTACATTTAATAACAGAGTATAAAAATTTATTAAGTGATTCATGGTTGTTCTTTGTAAAATAATGCTTTTTGCAAAAAAGTGAGATACAGAGATACAATGTTTAATCATTTCTATTAATTTTCACATTTGACCCTTTAGTTACAATATCATATGACCACATAAATGTCTGAAATTACTTCACTTGCAATAATAATCTGCTCTTAATTTTTTGAGGAAAGCTCAGAATGTACCAACTTACTGTGTTTATTTGTTGATAGGTCCAACACCTGACTCTCATCAGTATGGAGTTACACGCTCGAACCAGACGAGATTTGGAACCAGACCCAGAGTTTGATCCCATCTGTGCTTTGTTCTATTGCATCTCATCAGACACAGCACTGCCAAATACTGATAAAAAAGAAATCACCGGTGCTATAGTGATCGACAGAGACAGGATGCTCTCAAGCCAAGGTTCCTATTTCTTTTTTCTTAATGTATTTTGCAAAAATTACTTATTTCATAGTAATGAAACAGTAGCAAGCAAAATATAATGGAGTATTTATATTACTACATAGCTCATATAATTTTGTCTACTTGACTGTTGGATGAATGGCCATATTAAACATACAGAGAGAGTTTTCCTGCTTATATCTTCCAAAGAGCTATTGCATGGGCTGTAAACCACAGATAAGATTCGCATGTGCAAAATGTCTGTGCTTGACATACTTGTGGACAAGCTCCTGCAGTGTTCTCAAAGTATAAATAGGAAAACTTGCCTTTAGTTTCCTACTGGAGTTGCTGGGTAGCTGCGAGTAGAAAATGTTAAAAACAAGACAGTATGTTTTTAATATTTTATTTAAGGGTTATTTTTGTGGTTTTATCTGATCCTTTTAGGATCTAAACAGGGGCCCTTATTCTATTGTACCTTTTTGGCTTTGTTTAGACCAGTGATACTCAACCTGTGGCTCTAGAGCCGGATGTGGCTCTTCATGGCCCTACAGGCGGCTCTCGCAATGTAGGCATCTGATCGGCGCTCCACTCTAGCAGGCAGCGCGGGGAGCACTGAGCAAATGGACCAGTGGGAGTCGCTGAAGTTCCCCCTCCCATAGGGGGAAAGAAAAGGAGCTGCTGGGATCCCCCCACAGGTAAGAGTAGAGATCACCTCCCGCCCAGCAGCCGTGGGGCAGAATGGGGAAAAACTCGCCCTTTTGCCCCTTGTATTACCCCTCCACCCCACTCCTTCCCAGCAGCCAGAAGGGCTTGAAGACAGAATGCTGCTGGGAGAGAGGATGTTGATGTGTCGCATCATGATGTAGCAATATGTGATAATGTTGAGGCAGCATCATCACACATTGAAGTATCATGATGGGGGAAAATTAAAAAAAAAAAAATCACTCTTTTGATACTTGATTTTTATGGTGCTCTACAACTCCATTTATTAAAGAAGTGGCTCTCCAGCTGTTAAAGGTTGAGTACCACTGGTTTAGGCTAGTAAAAAACTGAAACCAAAAGTCTTCTTTCAGGGTTTCTTTTGGCATTGTGAANTTTGATACTTGATTTTTATGGTGCTCTACAACTCCATTTATTAAAGAAGTGGCTCTCCAGCTGTTAAAGGTTGAGTACCACTGGTTTAGGCTAGTAAAAAACTAAAACCAAAAGTCTTTTCTTTCAGGGTTTCTTTTGGCATTGTGAATGTGTATCAAACCACAAAATACTGTCTAAAATTTAGGTGTGGGGAAAAAACGTACCAAAAATAAACTTAGCATTAAGGCAACAGCTCCTTCTTTTACCATTTTTTTTTTCCAAAGCGTTCTAGATAATATATCTTGTTAAGCTAAGTTCTTACTATTTTCAGTGAAGTTTATTCTGGTATTATATGCTTGTTACTATCTTTAAAAAACTTATCTCCATTATCTTACTATGTAAGACCTTCCATGGTTTAGCCACTATAGCTCTTTAGGTTTGTGCCCCTGATAAACTATCAGGAAAAAGCTCTCTGTAAAGAGGTACAATGATATTTTTTAAGAATCAAATGTGCTAATCTGTTTTTGTTCATGAAATAAAATGATATGTTTAAATGTTACTGTGATATTTCTTGCATTAATTGATGTGTGCTGTCAGTATTTTCTTGGTTAGAACTAGAGTTTTTTTACTTCCCTGAGGAGTGACTTGACATTGTGATGTACTTTTTTTTTTCTCTTTTTGTATCATGACTTTGTAAATGACATTAGTCATTTTAACATCTGTTTCTGAAAGCACACTTTTTTAATTGTCAAAATTTTAAATGTTAAACTGGAATGTCTTTTAAAAACTCCAGATTGCTGCCTTAATCAGAGATATTACTGTTATACAGAGAAAATTAAAAGACTGTTGTTTATTATTTAGAGGCTTTTTTTATACAGAAGGCAAATGCTGAGCTTCTGCATGCATGCAAATTAGTTTTGTTCACACATTATCAATATAGACATTCGTAGTGTGCAGTTAAGTGAACAGTTGCTTGTGATTTTACATTTCTGTTAGTAACTTAGAAGTGTCTTTCAAAGTGTACTGAAAAGGAACAATGCTATGTTATGTAGCTTTTTCATTCTTTAAAGCATTTTGCAAAGCACCACTCTAACTTAGCAATTAAAATAGATATTTTGCATGAAACCAGAGTGAGCTGTCATATGGCCTTTAGTATTTCATATTCAAAAATTATTTTCTAAAATCTGGACTCTTGAAAATGTAAAATGGTGAAATTACAATTAAGATGATTTGTATCTGACAAGTGAGCAAGGTTATCACTGTAGTAGGATTTTACAAAATGAAAAGAACAAACCTTTCTATCCAAGAGCAACAAAATAATTCTTTGGAATTAACTGTGATAATAATAATTGTTATTAAAGATTTAATAGGCTGTATTCCTTCTTGTTGTCTGTGTATGTTATTCTAAAACAATATTGTTGAGTGAAGTAACGTAATTCCTTCTAAATTGTAATGATTTTTTGTTTTACTTTATTTTCTAGGGAGCAGAGACCAAGCCCCCTTGCTTACAAGATCTGGAGTTACAGGACTAGAAGTCAGTTACGCTACTGATGAAAGAACTCTTTTCCAGGAAGTAGTGAATATTGTAAAAAGGTAGCATATCTGTACGTTCTGCTTTTATTTTTCAGGCTTGGTACGGCAGATTTAGTTCCTTCAATTCCTTGCCAGTTCTCAAAAATACTGATTTTAATTGTTGTTGTTTCCCTTAAAGGCTCATTTCTAGAGTGGACAAGCATGCTGATCTTTCAAATAAAAATATCTTTTGCTTTTCCTTTTCTTTGACAGCAAGAACGTTCAGGTCCTCTTAAGCAGCTGAGTTACATTCTTGACACTAATCAGCCATATAAGTCATCTTTAACATACAACCTTTCTTATTAATCCCAGAATTTGTTACACATCTCACTCTGATACTCTCACAATAGTAGATATTAACTGTGCTTGAAACTATAGAAAACCCTCAGGTGAAAAGTACTATTCCAGGGACACCGAGCAAAACTTACACAGTACTGAAAATTCTGTGGATAGATTGAAATAACTGATAGTTGAAAAATCAATTTCCTTGATTAGTTTTGTCTTCTCTGAATGGAAATCCCCTGCTCTATCAGATTTGGAAAACTGATGGTTTTCTCTTTCTGCACCAAGAATGGGAAGCCTGTTCGGTAGCCCTCTCGACTAGTGAGTAGGTGGAACTGCAGATGTCTCTCCAGGCCCTACTGTCAAGAGGTGAAAAGCTGTAAAATCACAAGAAAAAATAAACAGATTTAAACTATGACTCACCCTGCTGGAATAGAGGCACGAGAGAAAAATATGTACTAGGCAGAGTACATTTGCAATTCTTTCTCTCTCCAACCAGAAAACCTCTGATGAGAAAGACATTGAACAGCCCCAGGAAGCCAGAATACAAAAAGAGTTGCTGAATGCAACCAGCACAGGGTGGGTCCTGACAGAGCAGCAGATCCCTGTTCAGAGAAGACAAAATTCAGGTAAGGACTGTAATTTTATTTTTCTCTTTCTTGGAAATCTATTGCTCCATCAAAATTATGCAGACTACTGAAAATATGAAGCTCCCAACAAATGAAGAATTTTCTGCCAGTTTAAAAAGTGTCAGTATGTAAAGAGTGTGAGAGAGAGAACTCAATGGTTAGGATATGTATGTATTGGTGAAGAACAGAAGAAGTCTACATCTGAACACATTGAAGGCATTACGAAATGAAAAAAAAAAACCATGCAAGTTTTGTAATACTTCAAGATGGAACATACAAATCACCAGGCTGCTGACTGAGAAATCTCCTCTTAAGAGATCTTCTCTTTCAACACTATGCTGGTGTGCCTTTTTGACTCAACCAACTTCATCTTCAAAGATTGAGTTAGTTAACTTCTATTCCCGAAGATAAAAGATTTGATTTATTAATAGAGAGGCAGGCTGCTGTCATCATCTTAGTCTGCTTCCCTCTCCCCTCTATGCAATATCGCCAAAGGAACTCTGAAGGATATTTTCAAAACTTACAGTTTAAAGCATTTTCCCCACTTTATTTGCAGTAGGCTAGCAAAAGAGGAGAATATATTTTGCTGGGGTGAATGTTTTTTAATTTCTTAAGCACAAAACAAGTGTCTGGGCCCAAAGTAGCTTCAACTGAAAGAAAAACTATGTTAAAAGTACTTGATGAAAAACTAGCGGGCTGCAGAAATCTTCCTTGATGGGAAATGCACAAGAAAGTAGCTGGAATGAAATTTTGCATCATCAGGAATATTTTTTTTTAAATCTTCTTTTATATTTTCCAGTACAGGCTAGATGCTCTAGTTGTTCTGATAGGTGCACTCAATATTCTTTTCTGGCTACTGAAAATAAGAAATTATTTTTTCTGTCACCTTTTGTCAGTGGATATAAACTCTTACTGCTAGGCTAGGGAAAGAAAACAATTGTGCCGTTTTTAAGAAGCATTAACACTTGGAGTTTGTGGAACAGGACACAAAATCACCTTAATTTATCAACAGAGAATATCTTCTATACTGATGAATGCATCAAGCTAGGGGATATTAGATTCTTGTGGCCAAATGACAGCAACTTACTTTTGATTCTTGTTCTTGGTTGCTTTGGCTGATGGAGGGAATCATGGAAGAGTGAAAATCCAGATTCCTGGCACAATTAATATCTATTCTGTCTTGATTGTCAGGACCAGGAACAGACTTTGTCAAGTTCTTGGGGCACTGAACAGTGGATACCTCAGCTTTGGGACTAATTGTCCTCCACAGTCCACATGAAGAATTCTTGTTCCTATTTCAAGTAATTCTCTTTGTAACTGGCCTAATTCTTGCTCTTATTTCATATAAGTAAACTCGTGGAATACAGTCATGTGTTCCTGCTTTCCACTTCTCTGTTTAAGCTTTTTGCATTTATTCTGTTCTGACTATTGAAAATGAGAAACCATTTTTTCTGTCACTTTCTGTCAATGGAGAATTCTTGGCCATGTTTCCAGCACATCAATGAGGGGAAGGTGATTTCTGGGAAATATATCACTTCCTGCAATACTCTCAGCTCATCAGTCTCTTTTTCCATCAGAAATCTGCAAGTGTTTTTTATTTCAACAAATGGCCCAGAGTATCTATGCAAATAGCCTTTATAACATGCTAGTTGATATTGAAGTACCCAGGTGCTGAAGCAGAGTGATGAATTATTGAGGTTTTGAAGCTTGCTGATTGTAGTTCTTGGTCTGTTTCACTAGCTTTTTGCCACACTGAAGAGTGTCTCCCAAATCTAACTTGTTCTATCAGAGCTAAAACTAGTCTGTGTTCACTGATGATGAATATTACTCCAGAGAGTTCATTGGAATCAATAAGCTGAACCTGGATTCAGTTATACCCTCACTGTGAAGTTGTTCAGCATGGGCTAGATCTGAATAACCACAGTAAGATTAACATGTGTTTCCACCTAGACATCTGTAAAGTAAATACCAGGTTAAATGTTTCTATGTGAAACTAGTAGATTTTGTCTATAATTAACTCAAGGCAGTTGGCAAATGAAAATAAGTCATCGTTAGGTCTGTAGACCAGAAGACCTGATTGTTCCGCTGGAATTGTGATCTGTGATTTCATCTCTGCTGAACACTGGATTATTCCAAATATTGAAAGGAATAAGAACCTTTATTTAGTAGAGATTGTTACTGAGAGTGATTCAGCTGTGAAATGGGAGTACTTAAGAGTACCAAAATCTGCATAGAGACAGCTAAAAGGGTGCACATCATTGCGGAGGAAAATGGAGAGTTCTCTTAAATTCTAGAAGATACTGAAATACTGAGCTGCTTCAGGAGTGAGAGGCAGGGAACAGCTTGAAAGAAAGAGCCATAGGGGTGAGTCTGGAGGAGACACAGAAGAATAAGCAACATGGATTTGCAACAAAAAAAACCATCTAATCAAGTGGTTCTTGGTATCCTGATAATCATCCTGGAGCTTGAGAGGCAGCTTCACCTATGCAGGTCAAATTTTCCCTTCTTTGGTAAGCTGTCCTTTGGCTGTAAACAAGAAAAGAGAAATTCAGCTCAAAACTGACATAAAGAAGCTGAGAAACAACCTCCTTCCCATCCTGTGCAGCCAGCATGGATGACCTACAGGCACAGAAAGCCAAGTTGTTGGTTCTTCAGAGTTGTCACAAGGGAAATCAACTCAATTTTTTTTTTCTTGAAATGGAGCCTGTGCATATGGTGTTCTTGAATAGAGCCTACCTTAATAATAAAGTGTCAGCTGCAATGAGTTATGAGAAAAATTGGAAGAATCTGTCTGCTTGAAGAAGTGAAACACAGCCATATCTCTGATCCAGAAGGCAGAAAAAAGAGTAGACACATTCACATAGCTCCCTGAAACAGTCAGTGCAGAATACAGGTAAGCTTACTGTTTAAGGAGGAGGAATCGGAACACTACAAGGCTGTTGGTCCTGGAGACTTAAAAAACACAGGAAAACTAGAGATGTCCAAGCCTGATGGAGCAGTGGATTCCCATGAAAGAGAAATTAAATGCCTGAGCCTCTATTTCACTTTTTAGGCAAATTGTGCCACTCTTCTATAAGTGCAGATAGTACCAGATAGCAGAAAATGGCTGGTCTTGCAGGCATGAGTGATAAAAAATTTGGAGAATTCATGTGGGAATGCACAGTTCCCATATTTGTGACACACAGAGTATGTGAAATAGGATTGCTTGAAAAAACAGTAAATTAACTACTGCTTGAGACTCATCAGCCACCCACACCATTTTGTCCCCGTGGAATTCATTTCTGATAAGAGTATAAAAGCAAATTGTTAAGATTTTTCTTAAAGACACTGTGACTAAAACACTTTATATTTTTTTATATTAATACTTAACATTTGAATGTTTTGTGTAATCTCTTTCTTGTAAGGTATGTTGCTAATCAATTTTTTGTGTTGGGTACAATGCATTGTATTTGTTGTTCTGTAAATGTTGCAGTAATGTTTTCTTTTTAAAATAGACACGTGTTAATGTTACCTTCTTTCTCTAGGCAAGTGTCATCTTCTGTGGCGATTTCCAATATAATATTTAATGTCTTGAATCAACCTTATGGATTTTTATTGTACAAAGCAAGCTGGAAAAATGTTTTCAGATATTTCAGTTGTGTATTTGAGACACCAAATACCACACCTCTGTGCAGTTACTCCTTATGCTATTACTATAGGTCTAGCCTAAATTTCCTCCCCCCTTTTCTCTTAATTTTAGCTGGAAGAAAAATAAGTGTCAGGAAAAACAGATGCTTAAGAGAAGGGCAGGCATTACTGAAAGCTTTAGTATTCACAAAATTATCAAACGAGAAAGAGATGGAATAACAGCACATACAATTTAAAATGAAAAATTATCGCATTTCTCTCTGTAGCACGTATGAGTTGAATGCTAATGCTGTCATCTCTAAATCCTGCCAGTGTAAATGCTGCTTTTCATCTTTGCAGAGAGACTGGCAACAGCATGCAAAGCAGTAGCAGTGCCCATCCTTTTAACAAAGGATCACTGTGTTGGCAGGCACACCTCTCACTCCTCTTGTGTTAATCCTAACCAGTAGCTTTCAAATACTGGTATTACAATTTACTAGCTTCCTGCAGGTGTAAAAGCCAGTCTCATTATGACTTCTTTTAATAAAGCAGCTTAAAGTGACAATGAAGAACAACTGGATAGCATACTTTAAAAATTGTAAGAAGGGAGGATGAAAAACATAAAACCTGTCATCTCCTTAGCTCACAGCCTGTCATCTTTGTGGTACCATGTGAAAAGGGGAGAAATAAAGTGAGAGACACCTCAAATGAGCTCACATCAGCTAAACCTTGGGTTTACCTGTCCCTTTTCCCATTTGGAATAATGGCATCTTTGAGCTCCAGGTGTCTCTTTTTCTCTATTAGCTAAAACAGTACCACAGGAGGTCTCAACAAATGATGCTCTGGGCCATTGGTACAGCAGCTACATGGGATTAGACTGCATGTCAGGGCACTTCTGCTGCATAAATGAAGACATGATTGTTCATCAAGGAAATAAGTAAAAGAGCACCATCTCATATTGGGTAGAAGGAATATGATAAGTCTGTTAAACCTGTTGCATTAGGAAAGCCTTATGCATACTGTATAGTGCAGGAGTTTGGGATCTCAAGTGTTGTTCTGGAAAAGGAGTTCTACTTGAATATAATCTGGCTTTAGTTTTTCCTTCAGAGATAATTCAGGGAGACACTTTACAATAAGAACAATTTTTGGTTAAGGGAATGCCTATGCATCCATAAAGTTGTTAATACTCATTGTAGTTCTTTGTACATATACATTATGAATGCATGCAGATATACACATATGCATTTTGTATGTATAAGTTACTACAGTATCTGAGCAACTCAGTTGCTGATAGTGTGTTTATAATTTCTCTTGCTTTCAGAAGGATACCACTAGGATCCAAGTTTTAAATATAGGAAACTGAGACTGAGGGACTCTACTTACAGGAAATTTACAATAGGGTTTGAATTCACTAGCTACTAGCTATTCTGCCTTGATTTTCCATATAGATAGCTTAGACATCTATATTTTGTTATCTCTGTCACTGTAAAGTGACACCACATGACTCAGTAATATGCCATTATAGACAATCTTCAATGGCCCATCCAAGGAAGACTAGGTTCAGAACTAACACACTGATTTATTTTTTAAAAAACTTTTGAATGATAAACTCTACAGTCTGCATGTGAGTTTACATGATCCTTTGTTAAAATGTATAATGTTTAAGTTAGATATATCTTAATGCACGTGTCTGAAAACATCATAGACTAAAGTGAGTTTGTCTTGTCCTATAAAACATCTTCCCATCTGAAGGATGGGAATTCTTGAAATCATATGCAGATGGTTTACAGAGGTAGTTTTATTCGCTAGCTCTAAAGTGAATAGTAAGATTAACTGAAGAATTGATGAAATGTTGTATACAGTTGCAATACAAATAGGAGTATTTGCAGGATTCATGTAATATCCACTAAAATTCATTTAAATAGGGGGTGAGAGAGGTAACTGACTACTTGTTTTTTTCCTTGCCCAAAGCAACTGTCCTTTATGACAGGTGGTAGCTGCTAATGCAGTTATGGTAACTTGCTGCTTCCAAACAATATGCTTATTTCTGTTCAGAACAGGCTTAAAAGAGCAAGCAGATTCCTGGCATAATGGATATTGTTTTAGGTACCACATAGGCAGTTCTTCACATACTTATTCACATTTACATCTATCATGGAACTCATTTGCATAGTGTTTTGCCCTGTTGTAAAATCTGCAAGTATTTTCCATTTTGAATAATGTGAAACCAGTTTTCATATAAGAATGTAATGTGAATTACTACTTCTCTAAGTTTTTCCTTCATTTTAAATAATCGTTAGTGTTTTCCAATATGTTAGGCTGATGATAGTTTAGCTGCAAAAAATTAAAGGGAAAATATGTTAATTTTTTAAACATTTATTCTGTGGCTTGCATAAACTACTATGTAATTGCTTTTTATTTTAAAGTTTAGGTGGAGGTATTCATAACTTTGGAACTTCCATTATAAGTCATTGTATGTTGTGTGGAGCAGCACGTGGTCATAACTGTCTTAGACACTGTGCTGCCAGCAAAACCTGCAGAGTGGTTTGTCCATAAATTGTTCCAAGTAGCTCTTAGTTTGTACCACAGGTAGAATCGGTTTCCAAAATTTCTGCATTTACTACTTCCACTCCTAGTGATCCTGTTTCCAAAAACAAAGAATCATTCAATATTACCACTGTAGAGCAAAAGACTCCCTCAGATGCCAAATGGTAGTTCTTTTATTTTCTCTAGACTTGTAGAGATCAGAACTTTACTTTTGAGTCTTCTGCTTTAACCAAATATTGTATCTAAACCATTCCTTCACAGCTAGAAGTAGGTGGTAGGAAGGGATTTTTGTAAGATTTGCTGGTTGGTGCAAAAGCCCAAGTTGGAACTCAAAGTCCCTTGACTGAGATGCATTGAGAGAAACAACTATTCTTGCTAGTGAAGTTTCTTTTGCTATGAAGATAACAGGCATCTGATGTCATGCTCTAGCCTGTCTCTTTCTGCCAACCCCAAGAAAAATCACTCTTAGGCTCTTCTCCAAATGACCAGATCATGACTTTTAGTTTTAGTAGTGCCTGCTAGATTGGTAGATAATACAAACTTCTCCAAGCATTCTCCTGCCTATGCCTTAAATTTGTTGCATTCTCTCCTTTCAAGCCTTGTCTGAGCTTGATTAGAAGGTGTCAGTGACTATGTCAGAATACAGTTTGCCTTTTCTTTTTGTCATACTTGAGCCATTCAGATTTTCCACCTGTCATGAGATGCAGCATAAAATTAATTTTTTAAGGTTATCTTAGAGACAGAGTTATTTAAATATAACTGGTATATGTGGTTGTTTTTCTTCATGTTTCAGCTATCCCTCAACTGCACTTTGTAACTTTCCCAGTAGTTACTATTTAGGACCAGAAGTGTCCTCTGATTATTATAAGCTCCACTGCAGTATGTGTGACATGTTACTTGCAAAATACTCAGGTAGCCTAGCAGTAAATTCTATTCTATTTTGTAAAGAAAAATAGCACAACAAAGTTTGAGGACAGGACTATATTTCATTGCACAGCTGTCTTGTGCCAGAAGCAAAGTTTCAGTTTATGCTCAATACAGCCTGATTCCATCAATAAAACCTGATTAGACCTGGGTTTTATTCTTTATGTATATGAACTGAAATAATAGATTTATGAAAAAAGAATTAAACTTACTCTGAAAATACTCCTAAATTTTTTTTCAGTTGAATGTTATTTAAAATCCTGATTGTTATAAATATTGTCTCCTAGTCCAGGTGCTGCTTTCATAGAAACCCATTGTGACTGCTTCTTTTCTGAACTCAACATGATTAGAATGAAATCCTGTTTATGCTCTGTTCATGAAAAATATTTTCTTAAATAATATGAAACTCATTTTCCTTTTCACCCCCTTCTCTAGGTATGACCCAGATATTTTGTTAGGCTATGAAGTCCAGATGCATTCCTGGGGTTATCTCCTACAGAGGGCTGCTGCACTTGATGTTGATTTATGCCAGATGATTTCTCGTGTGCCAGGTATGTTACTGTGTAGGGTTTCAGTTCAGTTGAAATGTATGAATAAATTAAAAAAATAAATGCAGAGTACTTCTTCAAATGGACTTTCTTTTGTTGTGCTGTTGCATTATTATATGTGCAATCATACAATACCAATGAGATTCTGATTTGCATTGTGTTCTGAATTTTTTAATTTCTTATGTATTCCACTTCTGGGTGTGTCCCATATCTGTGAACCTAGATTAATTTTCTGTGTTCATGTGTGTTAAGTTTTCATTTCTTGGAGGTTGTTCTGCTACAAAGCCACCTTTCTCTCTTTCTTGTCTTCTGTCATCTGTATATTTCATTCAGGGTGCCTACCATAATTGTTATTTATAGTTTGTCTGGGACATAAAGGTGCTCATGAGCAGCACTCATCCTGGTCAGCAACTCTGTAATAAAATCCTTACTTTCAGTGGGGAAATTATATAGCCCAAGTATTGATGCTTTTTCCACCAACATTCAGAAAAAGTACTTGTGCAGAAACTAAGCAGCTGTGAATTAAGTTTTTTTCCTATTGAAACTTTATCATGTTACTCTGCAATGGTTGAAAAAGCAAATGAAATGTTAGGAATGACTGAACAAGGAAAATTTAAAACGTAAATGTAAATTTAAAATGTAATTTTAAATGTAATTTAAATTTAAAATGTAAATTTAAAAATCTGTAGTGTGCTTGCTCTTAAGCACTGCAGTTTCAACCTGGTCATAACCTTTCCCTAACAAAATGGATCTAGGAGAACTAGTAAAGATGAGAAAGCTAATCCATATGTGTTTACTAAGTTAGGATTCCACGAGAGACAAAACTGGGTAATGAACCCAGAAATCATCAGACAAAGCTAGCAAATGGCAGCTGCTAAGTTTTCACACCTGGGTTGTTGAACTCTTGAGTTCCTTGCCTCAAGATAGTATAAATGCTTAAATTATATATTGCTTTAAGAGGAAATCAATTATTGGCAGAAATAGTTTCCATTGAAACCCATTATGTATGTGAAGATAATGTCTAACCCTGGAAGCTGCAAATGTTTAGAAGCTGGGATAGGTCTAGAGAGATAATAAGCTGATTCCTCTGATTGAAGCATCTGTTTCATTAGAACACCCCACAAGAGAAGTGAGTAGTGTCCTGGTGTCTAGTGATACTTTTTGTGTGCACACTGTGACCTTCTGTTTCCTCCTTTGCATTGCAGCTCCAAGTTAGGGAGTGTGTAACAGGGAATGAGATGAGACTTTATTTCATCTCATGTACTTGAAAGATAGGAAGAATATCCAATTGTGCTTCTCAACAGCTTTGTTTCCATATAGGCTCATGGGGTTCTGATGTTAGATTCCCCTCACCAGTTGCAGAACACCACAGGTTTTTGCAATGCTCATGACATTCAGTCTCTCCATCCAGGCATTAGGTCTCTTTAGTGACTGCACTATGCCTTTCTTTGCCAGCAAGAGAGGAAGCTAACTTGAGAAGCAGGGAATCTCCTAAACTAGTTGAAAAACAAGGATTACATTGTGACACTACAGAAAGTAGAACTAATATTTTCTTAAAATTAAAACAGAAAAGTGGAGGGGAAAAACTGGGAAAGTTTTGTTTAGAGATTGTGTGGAAGTGTGGTAAATAAGTAATCTTGTGCAGTCAGTAACAGCCTCTGTAAATTCTTATTTTTCTGGATAGCTCAGATTGAAAGAGGGACAGCTTGATCTGATCTTGTCTGTCCTGGAATTTGTCTAAACATATTGTCTTTTCATGTCCTCAGATGAAAAGAAAGAGAATAGGTTTGCGGCTGAGCTGGATGAATATGGATCAGATACAATGAGTGAAATTAACATTGTTGGGCGAATTGTCTTAAATGTTTGGAGACTGATGAGACATGAGGTAAAGTTTTCAAATGGTTAAATGTGGTTGACTTCCTGTGGGTTTTTAATTAAGTTACTTTTAGTTCTTTATTTTTTATATCTTTTCAAATAGAGCAATCTGCCACTTTTTGAGAATGAATTTTGCATGTTGAGAAAATGTGAAATGCAAAATACTGAAGTTATTACTGTCAGTAATGTTTCTTAATAATATTCCTTTTCACTTCTTTGTGGGTTTTGAGAACTTGCCTGTTTTAGTAATTTTAGTGTGTTGCTTTTACTAAATTAAATACTTGAATCATAGACTCAAAGAACATTCTGAGTTGGAAGAGACCTTCAGAGGGCATCTACCCTAACCCTCCTGCAGTGAGCAGGAACATCTTGCACTAGATCAGGTTGCTCAGAGCCTCATCAAGCTTGGCCTTGAATGTCTCTGGGCAACCTGTTCTAGTGTTTCATCACCCTCATGGTAAATAACTTCTTCCTGATGTCCAGTCTAAATGTGCCCTGCTCTAAAACCACGGCTCCTTAATCATTTTTCTACATGTTCTTGGAAACAGTCCCTCCCCAGTTTTCATGTATGTCCCCCTGAGGAATTGTAACACCACTATAAGGTCTTATCAAAGCCTTCTCTTCTCCAGGCTGAACAGCCCCACCTCTCTCAGCCTGTCCTCAGCAGAGAGGCTTCAGCCTCCCAATCATCCTTGTGGCCTTCCACTGGACCCACTTCAACAGGTCCATGTCCTCCTTCTGCTGAGAGTTTGAGAGCTGTATTGATAAATGATTGCCCCAGATCAAGTGCAGCACCTTGCACTTGACCTTATGAGATTTACATGGGCCCACCTCTCCAGCCTGTCCAGGTCCCTCCAGTGTGTCAATCACACCACTCAGCTGTGACCATCCAGCCAGTTCCTTGTGCATCAGACAGTCCATCCATCATGTTTCCGTCCTTCCAACTTAAAAGAGAAGGATGTTGTGGGTGACCATGTAAAAGGCCTTGCAAACATCCGGATAAATTAACTTATTTTAAGCTGTTTGGTTTACTCACTCTTTTGCTGTTTAGGACCTAATATTAAATACTCAAAAGGTTCTGTCTTCACAAATCTTATTCTGCTCAAATTCAGACCTAATCTTGATGATCTCCTTAATTCCACATGTTCTTTTCAATTGATATTTCTTTCCTGACTTGTAAATAGATAAGGACTTAGAAGTAGAAATGTTTATCTTTTTAACAAAAAATACTAATCAGAAGTTCCTTTATTTAATTGCAACAATTCTTTAAAAGTAGAGATCTGTTTGTCTGTAGGAGATACCATGCATGTTAACATATCCTCTGTGTTTTTCTAGGTGAATCTAACAAATTACACTTTTGAAAACGTGGGCTTTCATGTTCTCCATCAACGGTTTCCTTTATTTACTTTTCGAGTTCTGTCTGATTGGTTTGATCATAAGGCAGATGTCTACAGGTAATTTTTTGTTAATCCTTTTGTTCTTTTTAAGGTCAGATTCCTAACATTGGATGAGTATGACCTGAAGTCAGCACAACAAGGAATAATCAGTTTAGCTCAGTTGCTCGGACAGTCTATGTGCAGCACCATCAGCTCATTTACTCTGCTGTTTTCTTGCATAGTTATACCCTCAATGTTTCATCATTGGGTATTTTTCTGTTCAAAGTACACAAAGCCAAAATAGTGTAAACATACCCAAATAGATTTTGAAGTTCTGTGAGGTCTTTATTTTATGCGTGCTATTAATGAGAAGGGTTTCTAATAAGCTGTTGGGTTTGTTTCATTTCATAGTGCATGTCAACCAGGCTAGGCTTAAAAATAGTATAAAACCATGTTCAAGATATTAAAATGCTAAGTATAGCTGCTTAAAAATCTCTTTATGTGACACATAACACGCTGGGATTCAGCCTTTTTTGAGGGATTTGGTACTGTGTGATATGAGCCATTCACAAAACTAAGTACCAATCTGAAGGTCATTCATGACATACATATAATTTTCGTAAAAGTTAAATATTTTTTAACTGGGTGGAAACTTCATTTAGTGCTAAAATTACTAATTTATGGTGAACTGAGGCAGGTATTTTTAATGCAGAAGAATGTTTCCACAGAAGTCTACTCAGTTAAAAAAAAAGCATGTAAACAGATAAAGAGAAACTGACGTTTCTGTTGAAGGAATGCTCTATGGCAATAAGGAAAGCAGGATGTAGTGTGTCACTGGCATATGCCTTAACAGTAGTTTACTGTGACACCTACTATGTATATCTTTAAAATACCGAAGTTTGTATGCCACATTTTTGAAAAAGCCATATGAAAATATCCAAGGGGAAACTTTTTTTGCTGTTTTGCAACAAACTTTCATCAAAATATATTTTTCTTAGTAGAAACAACAGCAATCCCTGATTGCTTATAACCAGGCTGTTCACTTTCCCAGGTGGAAAATGGTGGATCATTACGTTAGCCGGGTCCGTGGGAATCTCCAGTTACTGGAAAAACTGGATTTGATTGACAGAACAAGTGAAATGGCCAGACTTTTTGGCATTCAGTTTTTACATGTTTTAACACGAGGCTCTCAGGTAAGATTTTGTTTTTTCTTACATTTCACAAAAACAAAACAGTGTTTACAAAATATTTTGGTTCTCTTGTATCTTCAGCGTATGTATTTTCATAAGATTGCAGAAGGCTGTTTTGCATAATGTGAAATTGAAACATAAAGGCAATTCAAAAGCAGTGATAATGGACTGAATGGTTAGTTTCAGAAATTAAAAATATCTTTTAAAATCAAGTGCCCTGGATGTAATCACCCCAGTAAGTCTCTGAGTAAGTACTGAGTTTTCCCTGTGAGTTGTTTCTTTTTCACACTTGGACAAGTCTGAAAATTAATGGTTTTTAAGACATTAAGAAACACAATTGGGTGTGTTTTGGAAAGATGAGATTATCCATTAGACATAAGAAAGAATTTCTTTACAGTGAGGGTAGTGAAACACTGGAACAGGTTGCCCAGAGAGGTTGTGGATGCCCCCTCTCTGGAGCTGTTTAAGGCCAGGCTGGACCAAGGCACTGAGCAGCCTGATCTAGTGGGAGGTGTCCCTGCCTATGGCAGCAGGTTGGAACTCGATCTTTAAGGTCCCTTCCAACCCGAACTATTCTATTTTCTTTCAGGGCAGACAAAGCCATGTTGTAAATGTTCTAAGTGATGTTTTCTGTGTAGCAGACCACTGGTGAGATTTGATGATTAGACAAAAGGGCTCTGGCTTTAAGTGCTTGCATAATGGAATGTGTGTGGCTTCCTTCTTTTGATACTGTCACTCAAGGGAAAGCAGTCTGGACAGTGAGATTTACATTACTCTGTTTACACTGCTCTTTCTTTGAGACCTCAGCAGTCTGCAGTAATACCAAAGGATTTCCTTGTGCGGGTTCTGATGGACTAACCGAAATTGCACTGTTTTCACAACTTCACATGAACCCTGAATAGCACCTGAAACAATAAACATCTACTCTCTCTCACATGTGTCTGCTCTTCTGTTGTCATCTTCTTTCCTACCATCTTTCTGCTTCATGTTTTAATAGTCATTTAGTTGAGCTGACACCAGGATTGATTAGTTTACCAACTTATGTGAACAAAAAGACAGCTTAAAAACTTATGTCCTAAGCAGAATAGCATTGCCTTAAGACAAACAGGAACAGGAATGTCTGAAGCTGCAGTTCCTTAACAATTCGACCCAATTTTAAAATGTTGCCAACTTTTTTCCTTTGACCGCAGTTTCCTGTGTCATTTCTTCACCCAGTGCAGGTTCTTGTCAGTCTAACCAAATCTCACCCTATGTTTGGGGAGAAGGAAGGAAGATGGAGTGTGGGGGGCCACTGGTGGCAGAATGGTGACATTCAATAGATAATTTGCCACTTGGGCTCCCCGGTCTGGTTTACCACGTTATGAGAAAAGCACCACTGTTGGAGCAAGGGAAGAAAAATGCACAGACAGGGAGAGGGAGGGTGGGACTGGCAGACTGCCAGTGTAGAGATACTTAAACTGTCATGATTGCAGCCTGCAAAGACTGTTCTGCCTGTCATTTTCTCAAATGGCTGTGAGTGGGAGTGAGCAGCAGAAACACACCAGGTTTTCTGTCCTGACTGTTCTTTTTTCTTCTGTGCACGTATGTTTTGTTTCCATTGAAACTTTCTAGATCGCAGAAATGGCAATTGCAACAATTCCCACTCACCTCAAATAATTTTTTGTTGCTTAGAATCATCATCGCTACCTTTTATGAACATATTTATTTTCTCCATAGTTAAAAAATACATTAAAATGAAACAGATTTCAGATGTCTTATTTTTTTCCTGGTTTTTGTATCTCTTGCTATAATTATTTTTTTCCCTTTATTTTGTTAATCTGCTTTGAATATTCCATCATGGACTAACAGGAAATGGTCATAGGCATGCAGATTATTAGTAATGCTATTGAAGAACTTTCTGAAAACTAGCTAAAAGCCCTAGATCTTGCCAGATCTGATCCCTGACCACCTCCTCACACATCTGAGCTCCTCACAAATTAGCACACAGTTAGTACAAGGCATATGCTGCCTGCAAAACCACTTTCAAATATCCGCCTGTTTGCAAGATGGCAGTATCTCCTTAAAACTGTTGGTTGTGTAACTTAATTAATAACATCAAAGTTAAAGGAATGTTATCTAACCCATTCAGTGCAATGACTAATATTTAAATTTGTGTGAGGCAGAGGGCTTTTGAGTAGTGATTCATTTGCTTACAGTACACAGGATCTTAGGATTATATAGGATTGTTCTTTGGTATTTTGTAATTCTCAGTCCTTTGCCACCCATGTGTGTAATTCTCAACTATTTTGTATTTTATTCTGAAAGGACATAGTGAATGCATAGCTATTAGTGCTTTTAAAGCATTACTAAAGCATAGAATAATGCACAATACATAGGGCTGTATTTTTGCTCATATTGCTGCCTCCAGAAATGACATTTTGTGATCTCCTGAGCAAGGTGGAAGTTTACACTTCCTGTTATTTTATGCTTCCTGTACTATCTGTGACTTGGATTCTTCCATGAGTTCTCTTACTGACAAGGGCATTACTTCTCGTGACCAAAAGCCTGGAGGCACAGTTATGAACTTACACAACTAGTGTGTCATCATTCTGTTTTCCCAAATGTTAAAATAAAATTTCAGTGCAGATTCCTATGAAAAATTTTCATCAACTGCACATTATACTTCATTTGCATCACTGTTCTGCAAGTCTAACAGACATATTTTAGCAAATGCTTGATCACTGACTGTAGTATGGGCATATATTCTTGCAGCCTGTTGGATATTGGAGATAGATGTTTACTTATGTTTGTTCTGTGTTTTTGAAATTCTAATGGTTATATCCAAACTGTTTTACAGTATCGTGTGGAGTCCATGATGCTGCGTATTGCAAAGCCAATGAATTATATCCCTGTGACACCCAGTGTCCAGCAGCGAGCCCAAATGAAAGCCCTGCAGTGTCTTCCCTTAATAATGGAGCCAGAATCCCGCTTCTACAGCAATGCTGTTCTTGTATTAGATTTCCAGTCCTTATATCCTTCCATTGTGATTGCTTACAACTACTGTTTTTCAACCTGCCTGGGACATGTTGAAAACTTAGGAAAGTAAGTAGATATTCTTTTCTCACAAACTTTGATTTTGTAGAGAATCTACTATCTTTTGTGAAATAGTGAGAACCCGTGGTTGCCATTGGAAACAATGAGCATGTGTGAGTAGCAGCATTTTGGTGCAGGTCCAGAGGAGGACCATGAAGATAAACAGAGGGCTGGAGCAGCTCCTGAAGGAGTTGGGGTTGTTCAGCCTCGAGAAGAGAAGGCTCAGGGGGGACCTCATAGTAGCTTATCAATACCTGAAGGGGGGCTACAGAAAGGCAAGGGTAGGACTGTTCAGTAGGATATGTGATAGCAGGAATAATGGCTGCAAATTGGAAGAGGGTAGATTTAGGCTGGAGATAAGAAAGTTGTTTACTGTGAGGATGGTGAAACACTGGAACAGGATGCCCAGAGAAGTTGTGGATGCCCCTCTCTGGAGGTGTTTAAGGCCAGGCTGGACGCACTGAGCAACCTGGTCTAGTGGGAGGTGTCCCTGCACATGGCAGGGAGGTTGGAACTAGATAATCTTTAAGGTCCCTTCCAACCCAAACCATTCCATGATTCTATGATTTTCTGTTATACCATAGAAACAATAAAGATCTATCATGTGGTTGTGTGCACGTGTGTATATGCACACAGACACACATGTTGGCACATCAATATGTATTTTGAATTACATAGCAAATTGGACTCGATTCTGTTAAAAAAATAAGCCCTGTATGTTAAGATATTTTAAAAATTAAAAGACTCAAGTCTGCATGGTATCTCCTATAGAGTTTAGCAGTATTTCTGTTAATTGGGATAAAAACCTCATTGCTGGTTATAATTGCCTCTATAAAACAATACTTGGAAGAATGAGAGGATGCATGAAATGATTGCTAGGTATCACCATCTGGTTTTCAAGTTTCTGATCTGAAATTCTGTAGGAAGAAAACATATGCAGTGTGTTACTTGGTAAAAGTATGTGGTCTCCATAGCGGATTTCACTGTAAATATGTGCCCCTACCAACTCAGCATTTGGAAATAATACATAAGCCCAGAACAGAATTGATAAATTATGCATGTATTCCATTTTAGCCTTTTGTTACTGCTTTTTTCTTTGCATTAAACTAAGAAATTTTAAATCATAGTGTTTGTTTATACCTGAGATTATAGTAGCGATTCCATCCTTGATGACATTATTAGCATTTTAATGTGAGTTGATGCTTTTGCTTGATTGGGCTGTAAATGAGTGAATTTTTTTTCATCTTTTTCTCCTTATTAGATACGATGCATTCAAATTTGGCTGTACATCTCTCAGAGTACCTCCTGACTTACTTTATCAGATTAGACATGATATCACAGTGTCGCCCAGTGGAGTGGCTTTTGTCAAGGTAATTGCAGGCACTTTTACTTCTTATTGGCTGACTAGGTTAAGATCAAATAGAAATTATAGTTTAGATTTTGCTAAATGAAGAGCAAGCAGTTGGGAGGAGGTGCAGTCTCTCGTTTCCCAGTGTATTTTGCTATTTGTCAGAGTGCTGAACTTCTGGCAGTTCAGGAAATAAAATGTCATCTTTGTGCTTTCATTTCTACTGAAGGCTCATTTCATCTATAATTAAACTGTGGTTTACTTCTGCAATTGGGGGATCAAAGAGTAATTATCTGTGTGTAACACTTGATTCTTCTCCTGTTTGTATAGCTCAATGCTTTCCTAGAGTCATGATTTGGGAGATGAAATTCCCCAACTTGCTTTCTATTGTTCTCATTTTATGTTATGTGTACTGCTGCCTGATTTGTCATGAATTAATAAATATGGCCTGGAGCTCTTACAAATAATTAGCCAATCACCACGTATACTTAATGTAAAACAAAAAACTTTCACAAGTTCTGCAAGCATTATTTATTTAAAGATAATATTCCTTTAGCATTTAATGTTTTGAGAATTAACAGTTAAATGTAAGTCTTGTTTTGCTTAATAAGGTTATCTAAATATTGCAAGTCTGATGAAAACAAAGAATAAAAAGCTATTTACTCAGCTCTTAAAAGCTTTCTTGCATTGTAGGTTATTTGTAATGTTTTTGGGAAGACCCAAACTGCAGTGCCTAGGGCATCTTGCTAATTAATTTGCCTTCTTAACAGTGATTATCTAACAGTTCTGTGTATTGCTTTCACTCCTAGCTGTTTAGGTTGGGCTTTTTATAATTATTTTTTTTCCTTTGTTCTCTTTATGGCAGCCTTCAGTGAGAAAGGGTGTGTTGCCAAGAATGCTGGAAGAAATCTTGAAGACCAGGATAATGGTGAAGCAGTCAATGAAGGCTTACAAACATGACAAGGCTGTAACTCGAATGCTTGAAGCTCGTCAGTTGGGTCTTAAATATATAGCTAATTTTACATTTGGTTATACTGCTGCTAATTTTTCTGGAAGAATGCCATGTGTTGAGGTAAGGAGTGCAGGGCAAAAATCAGAAAAACTGGAAAAGATAATATTCATGCAGATAGATAAAACATTATTATTATTTGAAACTGTTTAATCTAAAAACCTTCATAAAAGTTGGGTTTATTTATTGTACTGAAAATCAGAAATATGGGATTAATTTGTGATCCTTTAAAAAAAAAAAAAGAGAAAGGGGCTGATCTTTCTTCCCATAAAAGATGATTTGGAGTTGGTATTTCTGTAGAAATATCTACAAAGGTAGGCTGGATCACAGTTCTAATAGTGGGGAAAAAGCCAAAATATTGTAGATGTTTCAGTTTTCATAAAAGGAGGAATCGGGAGAACACAAATGCTAGAGAAAACAATCTTATGGAATTCTGTCTTGATCCTTATACTTTCAGTAGGCTTGAAGAAGTTTAAAGCAAATTTTCCCTTTTTAAAATTTTTAATTCTGATCATTCTTTCTGTAATTCTTGCTGGGTTTAGGTAGTGTAAGCAACCTTTTTATGTATTACATCCTTTTAAAGCATGAAGTAAAATATATTACCTCAATCACAGTAAATTTCATGAAGAAATCAAGCAAGGTTAGACTGTTTATTAAGAGTCAATATTGTATTTAGCAGTAGGATAAAGATTTTCTATTTAATTTTGCAGCTTGGAGACAGCATTGTCCACAAAGCCAGAGAAACATTGGAGCGTGCTATAAAACTGGTGAATGATACAAAGAAATGGGGTGCTCATGTTGTATATGGTGACACTGACAGGTAATTAATGGTCTGTTTCTTAATGATGTTTTTAAATCATAGTAGTTCTTCATAGGTGTATTTTTCTTTTATCTCAGAATTTATGATACTGGAAAGAGTGTGGACCCTCTTTTGGATGCTTACTGTCATGTACAATAGGCAAAATGTATTTTTCTTGGGGTTTCTTTTAGGATTATTAGAAAGCACTTGGAGGGTTTCCTTTCTTTTGATAATTATATGTAACAGAAAGGGAGGGAGATCGTATTTTCTCAAGTGTGAATTAATAGGTCTTATTTACAGATTAATAATTTTGTGTCTATTTTTGATGCCATTCCTATTTTAGAAAATAGAGTGTTTCTAATATAGTAGGCATTGCACATTGATGTTTAAAGGAAGACACTGTTTTTAGCTTGAAAAGATGATACACTTCAGAAGCAGCTACCAAATCAATCAAGATATTATCACATTGACTGAAATGCATCATATAAGTATCTCCCCTTTCTCAGTCCATCTTTCATCTAAATAATACCATGCTCTAGGCATATGTCTCTCTGGTGCTAGATTTAGATAATTTTAGATAATTTTTCAGTCATGGGAAACAAAGGTTTCTGGCTGTTTGTTCTTCCTTAATAACTTGCAAATCCAATGACTGGTTTAGCCCAGCTTTGATAAAGACTTGAAATTTCAAAGATAGTAAATTCATAGTGGCTTTAAAAAAAAAACCAAACAAGCAAACAAAAAAAAAAGGCAACAGTTGAAGAAAAGAAATAAAATTATGTTGCTGGAAAAAAAGGTATACCCAGAGTTTTTCAGTTCTCTCCTGGGAATCTGGGTTTTTCAGTGCCTGGGATCTGTCATGTTCCCTACCTCAACAGAGTCCCAGCTGTCATTGTGCCTTTGGCACTCCTGATCTCATACTGAACATGAAGTTTCTCAAGTTTTTGACTTTTCTAGCTGAAGGAAGGGAACATAATTGATAATAACATCCCTGCTTTGCCATCAGGAAACCATAGCTTTTAAGTTTCAGGAACTGTGTTCAACAGATTTGTGTTTATTTCCTGTTTCTGATTTCTTGTAGCATGTTTGTACTCCTGAAAGGAGCCACAAAGGAGCAGTCTTTCAAGATCGGTCAAGAAATTGCAGAAGCTGTAACAGCAACAAACCCCAAACCTGTTAAACTGAAGTTTGAAAAGGTAAAAGGAAAAAATATTTTGCTTCACGTGTGTTGGGTTAAAACATAGTTATCCTTAAAAAAATAGCACAAACTGAAAAGATTTTTCTGGAAGCTGATGTAGCATAAGGATATACAGCAGTTGTGTGCTGTGCTGTTTCTGCAGGTACATTGCAAGCTTCTTAATGTCACAGGGACCTTGTCAGATGAGAGCTGCAGCTCCAACAACACAAAGAAATGCTTCTACTTTAACATCAGGGTGCCTGGTGGCCTGTTCCACCAGCAGTACCAGGGAATTTGAAATTCCTGTCTCATCAATTTTTGGGAACATCTCCCTTTGTTTTTTATTATATACATACAATAAAACCAATTCCAGTCCAACTTGGAAGTGAAAATGTACACCCCATCTCTTAAAGTGGTTCCAGTGCATTAATCACAAGTCTGGTATTTAGATTTCAGGCAGCCTTAGCACGCTGTAGGATACGTCCATGTGATACTTATAAAATCAAAAATTACAAAAATCCATTCAGTAGACTTTTGGAAGAAGTATTAATGACAGTAAACCTTTTGTGGAAGCACTATACTAATTTTGGTGGAAGCTTCTCATTGGAAAGTCACTAGCAATCAGTTAAGGAGTTCTAGATATTTCTAAGTGTGTGACTGACTCAGCCTTAAAAATTTCTTTCACAAAGAAATTGTTCTCCAGAAATAAGCATTTAAAAAGCATGCTTTCCCCATATCAAGACATCAAAGAGCTAGTATGGTTATGTTTATACAGCTGATAGATGCAACCCAAAAAAAATAAGGGTATTCAAAATTCTACTGTGCGTCACTTTTCACCTGAGCTTCAGGTTTCTCAGCCTCTGTAACTAGGTGAAATCTAAAGTGATTTAAGAAAGGAATGCCAACAAATCCCATCTCTTCCTCAGCCATCCTCTAACAGTTCTTTGATCTAGTTTATTGCTTTTATTGATTTAAAAACAAACAAACAAGAAAGCAACACAGCAAAAAAGCAAGAACTCTTTACTCGGAGTCACCTTTTTTTCCCCAACATGTAACACATCAGGCTGTCTTCTTTCTAAACATTCCAGGTCTACTTGCCATGTGTCCTTCAAACTAAGAAGAGGTACGTGGGTTACATGTATGAAACACTGGACCAGAAGGACCCAGTATTTGATGCAAAAGGCATAGAGACAGTCCGAAGGGACTCCTGTCCTGCTGTTTCCAAGGTAAAATGCTTGTGCATTTCCTTCTGAATGAAATCATAGTGTTGTGTTATGTTATTTCATTGTATATTTGTCCATTCTCAGAGTTTCTGGTGCTTGTGAGTTGTCTGAGACTTCATCTGTTTTTCAAGTATGATCCATTTGAAGGACAAATTGAAGATCTTGCATAGCATCACAAGGACTTGTACTTCCTGTGTTAACTAATATCTTTCAGCTCCTAAAAACTCTATAAAAAGTCCTCATCACCATGTAAATTCTCTAGAAGATCATTTTTGATCCAGTTTACTTTAACTGGAGGCCTTTTGTTCTTAATCAAGTCAATCATGCAGGAAATCATGGCAAAATCTTGACCAAAAAAACCACCTTTTCTCATACTCTGGCAAACATCTCTAACTGTTGAAACAGTGTTAGTACCAGAGTTTGGATAATGTCAAGAAAGTTGTGTAAAACCAAGGCAAAAGTTGCCCTGTTATGTGTTTATTAATGTCTTTGAGTAGGTGAGAATAAAAGCTGTTGTCATAATAACATTCTAGTTCCTAATACTTTTTCTAAGCCATGTATTAATATTTCCATATCACATACTGAATTATTTGTAATTAAGCATTTTTAAAGTTAAGCATCTGTGTTTTTCTGACCTTTCTCCTTTGTTTGTAAAGATACTTGAGTGTTCTATCAAGCTGCTGTTCGAAACACGGGACATAAGTCAGATCAAACAATATGTTCAGAATCAATGCATGAAGTTACTGGAGGGAAAAGCCAGCATGCAAGACTTCATCTTTGCAAAAGAATACAGAGGGAGCTCAGCTTACAAACCAGGATCCTGTGTACCAGCCCTGGAAATCACCAGGTAATGAGATTAAGAAGTGCTAATCATAGATAATTTTTTTATCTTTTGACCTTTGTACTTGCCAGGGTATGAGTAGCCATGAGGTAACTCCTTTGGATGCTGTTGCAGCACTTGGATCTGACTTTCTTTGGTGTGTAAAGGGAGATCAGGAATCAGATAGTCCTAGAAAGCCATTCCTGGAAATAAATGTTCAAGAGTAAAGTCTCTTGTCAGGACACTGTAATGGCAAAGTCATTCTGTAGTCCTGGAAATAAATGTTCAAGAGCATGGTCTCTGTATTCAAATGGTATGTTTGCTGCTGTTACTTATGCTCTGGGTTTTGTACAAGTGCTTGGTTCTCCCAAGATTTTCTATCACTCATCAATACCAGATTTGTTAAAAATTTTAATAGTGATGTCTCTTACTGCTGTGAAATGTGCTACCAGCCATAACTTTTTAAAAGGACAAGGGGAAATGGGTATAAGCTGGAACATAGAAGGTTCCAGAGAAATGTAAGGAAAAACTTTTTCACAGTGAGGGTAACAGAACACTGGAACAGACTGCCCAGAGAGGCTGTGGAGTCTCCTTCTCTGGAGACATTCAAAACCCATCTGGACAAGTTCCTGTGTGACCTGGTCTAGGTGTTCCTGCTCTGGCAGGAGGACTGGACTAGATGATCTGTAGAGGTCCCTTCCAATCCCTGATATCCTGTTATCATAACAGGATGAAGCATTATCAGTTAATGCATAATGTGAGCTTGCATAAAAGGTATTCAAATTAGGATAAGCTTTTAAAATAAAATAAATTTCAACTCCTGGATTCTTACCTGCTTCAAATTGAATTGTCCTTTGCTTTCCTGGGTACTTGAACTCTTTTTAGTACCCTGGCTGCTCTTCATTAGAATACTTCTTTAAGGAAGAGGAAGCTAGAAAGCAGCCTGCATGCAAATGCAAGTCACCTGGAACAAAACATACCTTTAGGGTTCATTTTCCCAGTTCTCAAGTTTGGGTCTGATCGTGAAACAAACAAAAATAAAACAAGTTGGTCCTGTGCTTCAAAATTGGCACTATCTTCAGCCGTCAGGGGAGCTGCTAACATAATGAGATGGAGAAGTTTATGAGCAAATGAAATAAGTACAGATTTATCTCTGGATGTATCACAAAGCCTATCTTTTGCACAGGAAAATGCTTGCCTACGACCATCGCTCTGAACCACGGGTTGGGGAGCGAGTGCCCTATGTCATCGTCTGCGGGATGCCCGGGCTGCCCCTCATACAGCTGGTGAGGAGGCCAATCGAGGTTCTGCAGGATCCCAACCTGAGGCTGAATGCCACCTACTACATCACCAAACAAATTCTGCCGCCGCTGGCCAGGGTGTTCTCACTTATTGGCATAGATGTCTTCAGCTGGTACCATGAGTTACCACGGGTGAGTGTTCAAAAACAAGTAGGTTACAAATGCAGTACATCCACATACCATTTGTTTTTATCAGGCCTTTTAATGGAATGAGGTTTATATGAGGTAACAGTGAAGGTTTTTTTTATTTTACAAGGCAATGTTTGATGCCTAAACATGCAGACTTGAGTTTTAGGTCTTCTGTGTGGTTTTTTTGTTAGTTTTGTTGTTTTGAGGTTTTTTGCGCTTAGTGAGTCCATTTTTCCTTCCAGCCCTTCTGCTCAGACTACTTCAGGTGCTGGGAGGCCACTGTGAGGTCTCCCCAGAGTCTTCTCTTTCCAGGCTGAACAACCACAACTCTCTCAGCCTGTCCTAACAGGAGAGGTGTTCCAGCCCCCTCATTATCCTTTTGGCCCTCCTCTAGACTTGCTCTAACAGGTCCATGTCCTCCTTGTGCTGAGGGCTCCAGAGCTGGATGCAGTACTCTAGGGGGTTATTCCAATAGAGTGGAGCAGAGGGCCAGAATCTCCCTCACCCTGCGGGCCATGCTGCTTTTATGCAGCCCAGAATGTGGTTGACATTCTGGGGTGTGAGCACACATTGAGTTTCCCATCCACCAACACCCCCAAGTCCTTCTCCTCAGGACTTGTCTCAATCCACTCTGCCCATCCCACATCTGTGCTTAGGACTGCCCAATCCAGGTGCAGGGCCTTGCACTTCACCTGAATTTCATAAAGTTTGTGCAGTCCTATCAGTCCTGTCCAGATCCCTCTGAAATGCATCTCTTCTCTCCAGCATGTCAATCACTCGAGACAGTTTGGTGTCTTACTTTGCTGTAGTTGTATATTTATTAACCATACTTCCATATACTTCTATTCTGCTTCTCCACCTTTTTAATCTCTAGTAGATTTTGGGTCTCTTGTTTTTCCAAGATGTTGTGAAGATCTTTCCTCTCTATAGAAAAGGTAGTAATGCCCAAGCAGCATGAACATTTTTTTTTAAAAAGCAGTATCACCAGCAATTGTGAACTGACTTTCCAGAAGATAAAGAAATTACTGACATGCAGGAAGAGAAATGTGATATAACTGAATTTTAGTTAGTGATTCCCTGGACAAAATGGACAGTGAAAGATGGTGTCTTTGTGTAGTTTGGTTGATGTGCTCAGTGTAAACTTCAGCACTACAGTGATATAGTCATTTTATAGTCTGTTTTACTTCAGTTCTGCTTTTTTCCTCAGCCTTTCTGATAGCACTGTGACATTTGCACTCTGTCTCTAACGAGCTGCTCTAAAAAAGGAAAAGGTGCCTGACTTTCTGCAAGGCCAGGGAGAGCCAAGGAGGTCCCAGGGAGCAGAGCAGTTGCTGGGTTTGAAGTAGGAGAGTGAAGGACAGCACAAAGCTTAAGTCATGCAGCACCAGAAGTGAGTGCAGTGAACAAACTTCCAGGGGTGAAGGGACCACAGTGGAGCTTTATCCTGGGAAATCAGAGCATGAGCTGGGGGCATGGACCCCTCTGTGACCAGGATCAGACTGGCTCAGAAGCTAGAGGGGAGACAGGATCACAAGGACAGCCACCAGGTCTATGTCCAGACCATATTTGGAGGTGAAGTAGATGAGCACCTACAGAAGAACAGCTGCAGGAGGAAGAGTTTGAGATTATATCAGGTATTTAGCATATGACTGAGGATTTGGTTAGTCTTTCTCTGGTGAGATTCCCTTTAAAGTAGGTGTGGGTGGTCCCTGTTCAATCAATCACTTCAGGGCAAGTGCAAATGCTCTTCAGAGCAATGCCATCCATCTTAGTAATGTGTGTGTGAACCCCTGCCCTTTAGGCCATGTTGTGCTTCCATACTCCTTCAAAAATAACGCATAATCTATGAGTAAGACGAGCTGCTCACTTGAAAGTTCATTTACTTCTTCATTATTTAACAGATCCAAAAAGCTGCCTCGACTGCCCACAGCGAGCTGGAAGGACGCAAAGGCACAATCTCCCAGTATTTCACGACCTTACACTGTCCTGTGTGTGACGAGCTGACCCAGTATGGGATCTGCAACAAATGCCGGAGCCAGCCCCAACACGTGGCCGTCATTCTCAACCAAGAAATCCGAGAGCTGGAGCGTAAGCAAGAGCAGCTGGTCAAGGTATGATGAAAGCCTTGTCAGATGTCTGCTGGGCAAGACGGGCTGAGGTTTCAAAGCACCACCTCCCCAAATACCCTCAGCAGAAATGGGGAGCAGAGGGCGGGTGTTAGACACACTACAGCTTTTCCCATCACTGTTGAAGGCAGCACAGAAAGCCTGAAGGGAGAGGAGGGATCAGAACAGGAGATAATGCTTCTGCCCTTTTCTTCTTTTTTTCTTTTTTCAAGAGTATTTTACATTATTTGAAGGTGCCTTTTTACATCTCTCCATCACTGTCACTATAAAGTATTAGAGGTTCACCTTTTTGGCATTAAAATAACTGATGATGTGCTAGTAACAAAAACCCCAGAAAAAAATTCTATATGGATGTGTTTTAGCTTAGGGGCTTTCTCATTACCTTTCCCCCGATAGGAATCTTCCAAGCTGTGCATTTTTTTTTTTTCTCTTTTGAGCTAGAAAGCAATTCTGAGGGTAGCTGACTGTGCTCACAAATATATTTCAGCAAAGCAGAATGCCTCACCTAATTTTCATACTGTCACATTTTATAATTAATAAGATTTTTATTTTGTTAAAATTTATTTTTAGCACCAGCATGTGAATCATTTTAAAAGACTTGTCTGAATTGCAGGGATATAAACGTTCCTGTAGTCTCAGCATTGATTTGTTAGGCTCCCATGGGGCTGTATTGCTAGAAAACCATTATAATTCACTGTTCATAAATATTGCATTAGTGAGGTGTGGACTTCTATTTCTTGCTGTATTTTGTAATATGTGCTGGGATCTGCATTGGAAATGGCAGCAAAGGAAGGTGGTGCATGTTCTGCAGTTTTCCAGTGGTGCTTCCAACCTTTTATGTTGCTTTTGTTCTGGAATAAATCAGAATTTGGCAGATGGATGCAGCCCCAGGGGAGGATCAGTGGGTTTGATCAGAGCCTGCACCAGTTAGGCAAAGCCTGGGATCCCCTTCTGCTCAGTGTTTGATGGGGCAACTTCTCTCTAAAAGCATCTGGCTCACTTTTTAAAGTATTTATTTCCTTAGCAGCTGAAACTCTTGGCCCTCCAACATTATAAATGTGCCGGAGCCAGCATGAAGTTGATACAGCACTGAATTGTAAATTAATTTAAAATTAACTTTAAAATTATGTGCCATAGATTAAGACCATAGACTTCTCTTCTCTACACAAACAACTTAGCAAGTTTCTCCAGCACCCCTTGGTTTGGTCTCATGTGTTCAACTCGGCCACAGCCTCTTGCAAAAGAATGACAATAGGCTTATTTCTCAGGTTCCTTTAGAGGTTACAAACCTAGAAAATAAAATTTAAATCCTGTTCCTTTTGGTCACAGTTGCAGGTCAGGGGACTGGCACCCTCTGAGGTGCCACTTGTGCGGCTGGGGCAAGAGGGGCTGCCTTGAGTTTCTGCTCTGCAGGGATTGGGTGCTGATACAGATCTGGCTAAGGGGGTCGCTGCTGCCCAGATAATATTGACGTGGAAAGAAGAAAAAGAACTAATTTAAAAAGCAAAGGGATATAATTTTGATTAGCTGTTCAAACAATGCAAACAGAAGGTTAATGCAGTGTTGTTTTGCTAAGTGTGGATGGAAGGAAATTTTAGAGTTTTTGGAAAAGCTGTTGGAGGTGGCAGATACTAGAAAGGATTAAAAATAAAAAAGCAAAAAGGAGGAAGCAACAACCTTTAGGAAAAACTGTGCCTGCTGCTGTTTCATTCCATCAGGTATCTCACACTCAAAGTGCTTTCAAGCAGCATGAACTGCATTAAGGAGGAGAGAGTGGAACCTGCCCAACCTAGATGACTATGTTTCTTTCTTGGGATTGATCAGCTCTTACCCTGTTGGGGGCTTATCTTGGAACAGGACTACTTTACTAAGTCCCTTTCCTACCTAGAGAATAAGTGCAGAGTGTAATGGCTTTGTCTTTTTTCACTAGGAAAGGTACACAGGAGAAGTTTATCATGAATATAACACACTGCCCCACTGAAATTCACTCATTTCCCTCATTTTTTAAGTGCCACCACAGACAAGAAGAATCTAATGAGCAGGATGGACCTTCCCCCCCCTACCCTGAGCCATATGTCCCACTGTTACCTCTGCCCAGTGGGCCAGGAACCCAGAGCAGAAGGGGGGCATATGGCAGCAGTAAGGGATGAGGGGAGCATTTTGGCCCTGGCCACCTTGGAGCTGTATCCATCCTGCTGGGGACTCAGTAGTTAGTCCCAAGTGATTTGTGACTTGCTTGTGTTAAGTAGAAAATAATCTGTTTTGCCTTTTTGTTTATTTACTGTGGACTGCAGATATGCAAGAACTGCACAGGCTGCTCTGATCGCCAGATCCCCTGCGTCTCCCTCAACTGTCCAGTACTTTTCAAGCTCTCCAGAGTGAGCAGAGAACTGTCAAAGGCACCGTATCTCCGCCAGCTGCTTGACCAGTTTTAAATGATCTGTGTTACAGGATTCCAGGTGCTATTTCTAAGTTAATTTTTCAGTGTTTACCACACTAAGACTATTGTGCATGGTGCTTTTTCAATTCTCATCTAGTCCAGGATTTCCATGTTAACCGTGGGGTTTATTATCTGAAGAAAAAAAAAAAAAACAAACGTTCACCCCAACTAAAGAAAAAAAACCAACTCCATTTGTCGACTTGCGAATAGCTCACTTTTTAAGATGTACAATTTCTTCTTCTTTCTCTCCTTTCTAACATACTGTTTTATAATGCTGATGTTGAAATAGCTGCGTGTGACATCTTGTAAATCCATCGCCAAGTAGAAGTCAAGTTTACTTCCTGGGGGAAGGAGCACTGAAAAACCTCTGGAAAACCATCAAACCCATTCGTGCGTGTTCTTTAACTGTCAGTATCCAGAACGTGTTACTTATATATTCCCCATCCACTTTATAATTTTGTCTGCGAAATATTTTGTAAATACACTTTTTTACTTTTCAAACAACTGAGTAAAAATAATGTGCAATGACTTTTATACAGATAATTTTAAAGTCGGTTGGTATATCTCCTCCTAAGTTCGGCTTGATTCCAAGTAGGTGGTTATTTTGATCCGACTGTGCAAGCAGTAGTACCATGTGTAGCATTTTGAAACATTATTTTCTACAAATTGCTGTCTTGCTTTAGCTATTAATGGGGCATTGTGAGGAACTGTGCAAAGACATTTTTGTTACAAACCTGTGGGACTGTTGCAATACTTTAAATATAAAATTTTATTCCATTTTTTGCTTGTTTTGTATAGACATTTCTATTGCTTCTAAATATGCTTAAAATATTTTCTTTCCTTATGTACTGTACAGTTAAATCTTATTTGCCACCATCTTGACAAAATGTGTATTTAGAATATTTGTATAACTGTATAAAATGGAAAAGGAATTATGTGGTCAGTGCATTGTTTTCTAAACTGGAAATCATTTTGTTTTAGAAGTTAATAATGGAAACCATATTAAAGTTGAATAAAATGATATGGTAAAAATTACACCCTTTTTTATATTTATCCTCATCCTCAGCTGGCGCACAACTGGGATGTAGAGGAGGCTGCTCAGAGAAGCAAAGAATCCACAAAAAAGATTCCAGCTTAAACTTTGGAATCCAAAACCCCTCTATCAGTTCTTGGAGACCTTCCCCAAACCAGAAGAGAAACACTTCCAGTTTTCCATTAGTCAAAACCGAAGTGAGTATTAAATTTAGCAGCCCAGAGTAGCTCTGAAAAATAGAACAAAACTTTATTTACATCAAGGAACCTGAGTGCCTTCTGCAATTCAGCATTTATTACATTCAAGATACAAGTCAGTGTAGATTTCACATCGTAGGATGCAAAGTAAGCCCACACCAAGCAGAATAAAAACTGTTAAATGTATAATAATAAAATATCCACAGATTGCAATGCACTTTTCTGAAAAATAACTAAAAATTAAACAAACCATCAAGGCATAAAGCTGCCTGTTCTCACATTCTAGTGTTGGTCATGTTTGTAATCAAAGTGCAAAGGGCAGGAGGAAGGTGGTAACACCTGCAGTGGTAGGTACAGTCCAGCATCTGGCAGTGCTTTGGGGATAAATAAAAAATATTAAATAAAGATGCTTCACTGCAAGAATTACCTTTAACACCACAGTAAATTGCTAATCTTCAACCTTTCTTCCTATTTTAGGGGCAGAAATAGGATCACTTTAGCTATCTAACCCACAGGCCAGAGCTCTCCTCCTCAGCAGAGAGGTGGCTTTTCCTGCACAAGCAAGGCAATGGAACAGTCAAACAGTTCAAGTCATTGCAATCTATAACATGAGGTGCTGGAGCTGGTGGCAGGATCTGTAACTGAAAAGGCACTGTAAATACATCCACATGTACCTGTGTGTACCAGGAAGCTGCTGACTTTGGAAGGAAATCTACACAGGTGCCAACTAACATTCATTGTCTAAAGCCAAGTCTAAATCCAAGAAAAGTTACAGGAACAGCAATGTCTAAAAGTGCTGTGAGCTGAACTCATCATTAGCAACAACATAAATCTGTTTTAATCTTAAATGAATAGATTATTATTAAATTAATTTCATAATTTTCATTAAAGTGCTGTTGAAAGCATGCTTTTAGGGGATATAGAGAACTGCAGGTGTATTTCCCTTTATAGTCTGAGGCCAGAATTAAGACGGCAAATGCTCTGAGTGCTCACTGAGATGACTCACTATTTAGATGTCATTCAGCCAAAAGCCTCCACAGATCAATCAGTTGTGATTCAAGGAGGTACCACTGAAGGTAATTATGTGCTCTGTCATCCTGCCACCGCTTTCTGGCACCTTCACTTGTGGCAAAAGGCTGCTTTTACTTTGGCATTCTCAGCTGAGGCTCCTTCCTGCTTTTAAGGGGGAAAACAGGGGTTAATTGATGTGACTTGTGCAGGTATTAATGCAGCCAGTAAAAAAAGCCTTTGCTTTGCACAGTGTTTTTTGATTTGTTGGGAAGACATGGGTCAGAACCCCAGACAACTGCCCACACCTAAGCAATGAGCAAAGATTCAAAGAGGTTACAGTGTATTTCCTCACTGCAGCTTCAATTTCATTTTCTGGGTTTCTAATACTTGATTACTCAAGGTGTGTAACTGTCCCTGAGAACAATCTTAACCTGCAGGACATTCCAATTTGGAATTTAATTCCAAAAATCAGCATATGAAATGGAGGGGGTATTTAGAAAAATCCTCCTGGTTGCCAGGTGTGTTTCTTAAACTTTTTTTTCTGGCAACATCATCTCGGGAAAGGGGAAGATTTTTACATCCCCACCAGTTCAGGAAAAGCCCCTGGCTGACACTGAACCCAGCTGCTGGCAAAGGAAACCCAAGACCTGAAACCTGAGGTGGGAGCAGCAGCAGTTTGTCCTCATGCTCCCTTCACAGACACCACTGCCCTGGCTGCAGCCTGTAGGGGAGAAAAGGGAAACAGAAACATGGGAGAAATTAAGGGTTCAGCTGCACCCACTGGAGTCCCACCTCTCCCACACCACTTCAGGCCTTATGCTTTGGAACAAACTGGGGCCAAAAAGGACCTACCCAAATGCTGTCTCCTGCACCCCAGGACTTGGTTAGATATTTAAAAGCCTTTACCATTACCTAAAGCAAAGAAGAGAAAGAGAACCCCCCCTGTGGAGCAGGGGAAACAAGGCTGCATTTTTAAAGTGCATGTTCATGCATTGCACTGGAAAAGCTTCCAAAGAAGAGCAGGTACAAACACACATACACACACCCCCAAAAAAACCCAATGGAATTGGGGACAAAAGAAAATCACAACAGCATTTAAATGGCAACAGCAGGGGGATAGGGAAGCCCTTCAACGTGGCAAGATGCAAGGAGAAAAAATAAATAAAATTATTCACAAGGCCATTCCCACTTCTTGCTAATGCCTGAGAAGAAAGGCAAAGGCCAGGAGCTGCACACTCAGGGGACAAGAGGGGATAAAACTAGACCTTAAGAAACACCAAACATGGCAGGTTCTGTGCTTTGCTACATCTCTAGCACTTCTGTCAGTAAATCATTCTCAGCAAGAATATTCCTAACAGTGCAAATAGAAGAGAAAGCACCCGAACATGAGCACATTCTGATTGTTCAGCCTTAAAAGAAGTATTTAAGCTACAGCTTTGGAGCATGAAGAAGACAAGTCACGGGACTGCTCCTGTTTCCGAGTCAGGCTTTTGCCATGAGCCGCTGTTGGAGAGCTCGGTGGCAGGACTCCAGGCTCCTCCCCAGTTCCCGCTGAGCAGCTGCAGCAGCGGATACAAACCACAGATTGCTCCACCAGGAGGAGTCTCTCTGGAAGTCACTGCCCAGACACACACAACCCAAACAGCTGGCCCTGAGGCAAGCAACAAGGCAGGAGAACCTGCGAGGACCCTCTCTCTCTCTCATCAGTAACTCCCTCTCGTTCCCTAATTTTCATCTTACATCCCTGTGTGAAAGCCTGGGCAAAGGAAGCCAGAAAAGGCTTTACAACCTTAACTGAAACAACTGGCTTAAAGATCCCTCACAGCTCTCTGTCACTACCATATATAGTAAGTAATCTTTTGTGCATTTATCTTCTTCATCCACTTCTTGATTCCAAGGCTAGTGCAGTAATTAAAATCACAAGTGCAATCACAAATGCTCCAGCCTATTCATTAATCACCACCGTCCAACTCCTAAATTAAACATCACAGCAGCTTAATACAACCAATTTTGTCACCCTTCCTACATTCAGATGACCCAAAGGCCATTTGGATTCCATTCCTAAAAATTAATTCTTAATCTTTTTGGCACTTTAGCAACCAAATGAGGGAATTCTCTAGTTTGCCAAAAGGCTGGCTCATGCCCAGCTGCAGGACATCACCTCAGATTTGTCTGGATTCCTTGGTTTACATCACATCAAACCACAAAAGAGGAGGAACAGTCTTCTTCCAGGAGAGAAGCAAACTCAGCAGCACACACAACAGCTTCCTCTCCTCTCTCCTGCAGCCAGTGCCTGCTCAAGCACCTCAGAACTGCATCTTCCACCCACCCCAAAGAAACTGAGTGGTCAGAGCAGACTCTTTCTTTCTTAATTAGTTCTTATTTCAGCACGTATTACTTAAGTGCTCACCTCATAATTAGCAAACATCTCTTTTAACTTTTTCAGTATGGTCTGTCCACCTCATCCCATCACCCCGTGCACATCCTGGTGGACTCTTCCAGTCCCAGACACATCAGGACAGAGCAGAAACAAGGACAAACAAACCAAGGTGCTGAGCTCTGCACCACTATTAAAGGATTCTCCAACCACTTGGCAAGAACCAGCTGCAATTCAATTGCAGCTTCAAAATAATTTTTAAGAGATCAATTTTTACTTTAATCATTCTTCTCCCGGTCAACATTCACAGCTTTTCTCCCAGGGGAGCCACCAGCAACAGCTGGAGAATCAGACAGTGCATCATCCAGGTGGGACTGGAGAGAGGCTGTGGCCAGAGAGTCCCCTGGGATCTTATGGGAAGTCTCCACCGCAGAGTTTCTCAGCGTGTCATTCATTTCTATCACCTCAAAGTCCGCTTTGTTCCACTCCCCCGCATCCTCCTCATCCTCTTCATCCTCATTAAGCCCTGAATGTGACAACAAAGCTTTCCGGTCCTCACTCTCCCTCCTTCCTTTGGAGCTGCTCTCACCAGGAGATGTGGCCAATTTGTACATCACAGGGAAGAGCACAAATGTCATGGCAGAGGTGGCCAGGGCCGTGTACATCACCACGGGCACATGGTGGAACCTCCCCTGGAGATAACCCACGGCAGCAGGGATGCACATCTCCCCCAGTGCGGCGCCGATCACAAAGAGAGAAGCAGATTTTCCTTGCACCACCGTGTACTGCTCCACCCAGGAGATGCCACTGGGAAAGATGGTGGCCATGGAGGCTCCATAGACAGCGGTCCCCATCCACAGGGAGGCTCGGTACTGGGCGAAGAAGACCAGGCAGAAGGAGGAGATGGTGGAGCTGATGGTGCTCAGCAGGATCATGGTGCCAGGGTACAAGCAGGCTGCACAGAATATGGCCACCCCCCTGCAGGCAGCAAAGGTGCCCCAGAAGACTGAATTCAACGCTGCTGCTTCATTTTCCTTCATCTCAGCAAAGAACTTGGCGTATGTGAATATGTAAGAGCCGTAGGTCACCTCTGCTCCCACGTAGAAGAGGAAGAAGATGAAGAGGAGAGCAAGGAGGGCGTAGTGGTACTTGGCAAAGCCACCTTTCTGCAAAGAAGCCTTGGACTTGTCTCGAGCTGAGCTGCCCTTTGCATACAGAATAAAGAAGAAGAAAGAAACACAGAGGAGATAGGTCCCTATCACCACGTAGGACCACAGGAAATCTGCGCCCAGATGGCGTTGCAGAGCTGACTCAGCTGATGCAAACGGTGATACCGGCTCAGACCTCCGCACAGACTGGTTGGTGTCTTCAGCTACTGGGTTGTCTTGAGATTCAGAGCCTCCCAAGGCCACTTTAGCCAGGATGGGAGCCACGAAAGCTCCAACAGCAAAACTGAAGTGTAAGGCCTGCAGGTGTGGGCCAGCCTCTGCCCCCCAGGTGTTCAGCACCAGTACGTTCCCACCTGCCCATGGGAGAGAGGAGGAATCAGTCATTACCAGATAGTAGGTAAAAATTAAAAAAAAAAGAAGAAAAAAAGACTAAACAAAGCATGAGCGGTGTTATTGATTCAATTCACAATAATACCGGGTTTAGCAAATACAAAGGGCAAAATTGTTAACTGCAATTGTGCCTGTCAGCACCTTAAGGACACCTGACTGCCCAAGCATTAGGAGGGCATTCACAGCAGTCAAATGAAGAGCCTCACACTGGTTTCATCCAGCAACAACCCCTGCTTGACAAATTGCAGCATTTTCCAGGCTTTTTTCCCAAAAAGAGAGAATTTAACTGCTCTCATTTCTCTAAGTTTTCAAAGCTACAAGGATAAAAACCAGAGGCCTCATTAAACCAATATCCAAGGAAACACCAAGAACTTGATGGGCTGGGACCACTCCAACGGTGTTCAAATGGCTTTCCAGAAGCAGAAAGGTTTACAATGATACTGCTGTAGAGAGCAAACACCATCACCCTCACATCCAGTAATGCTGGAAAGTGACATCTGAGAGTAGTCCCTGAGAAGGACACAGGAAAATAAGGGCTTATTCCTGCCCTACAGTACATCAGCTTTCATCACACAGCACTGACACTCAGCTACACTCCATCATCTACTGCCTTGCTCTTAGTTTCTCCTGCTGGGAAGTCTCCCCACCTCAAAAGCCTGACTTCCAAGCTGCACATCTACCTGCTGAAGGCATTTTCCAGATAAGGAAGAATTTTTAAGCCAAGTGCTTGGTCTGACAGTCCTGCCAGAGGCAACAAACACACCTCTGCACTCGGGTTATTTAGTAAAACCTCTGCAAAGCAGCCATTTTTCTTCCTGGATCCTGTATCATGCTCATTCAGCATTAACAGGGCTCCTTCCAGCTCTTCAGGATTAAGGCAGATTTTTCACACATGGAACCATCACTCTTGTGTTGCCAACCAGCCAAGGCCTGGAGATGCTTCCAGAGCAGTTTGGATAACCAGGCTAATTAATTAGCCAGGCTCTTGCAGCTCTCAGTGTGCTCAGGTCTCTTGTTGTGGCCTCACCTCCTGATCCAAACTGCCCTCTACAGCCAACCCAAACTCCTCCTTTCTAAGCCATGCCAGGTAAGCTCATTTCCATGGGGATTCCTTCTTCGTACCAGACACACCTGTAGACATTTGCTCTGCAACTTTACTGGCAGGTCTTCATCCTCCATAAAGAATCCCTACTAAGAAATGGATTTTCAACAGCAAAGGTGGGTTTTTCCCAGGCCATTTGCAGTATGCACATGCCTTACAAATAGGGCCACAGAATAAATCATGGAATCATAGAATTCTATGATTCTATGCACATGCCACAGCCTTACAACTAGGGGTACAGAACAAATGGGCAGCAAGCATTCCTTAATTCAGGAAAATGAACACCAGTTTTTTACTTGAGTAAAACTTCCCAAACCTGGGCGGGGAGGGAAGAGGGGTGCAGCCCCCCTGGGATACATTGTGGCATCAGGACAAGGTCTTGGTTGCAGTGCAATGAGTTGGGATGATCTGGTGCTCCCTGGCTGTACCTGAAGCACCTGCTGCCTCCACCATACCCAGATTGGAAGGTACCAAAATTACCTGACAAGAACTGCAGCCAAAATTTAAAAAAACACTGACCAAAGTCAACCATCTCACAATCCTGTAATTAGTGATCACAAGTGAGACACTTAAAGCTCCCTGGCACAGCAGGTTGGTGACCTGGGATCTCCCCCCACCAAGCTGGGACACCTCTCAGGGTAGGTGTCACAAGGCTCAAAGATTGTCCACTGTTAAGTGTCAGGGAAGGAGAAGGGCTCAAAGATCACCTGCTGATAACCACCAACAAAGGAAAAGACTGAGCAATTCACTGCAATTAGATTTCTCAAAGGTCATTTGGTAACAATAACTTAGTGCAATTTGCAAAGAGAAAAATTCTGATTTTTTTTCTAACCATACTTTTACCTCTATATATATATATCTGTGTGTGTGGTCTGATTTAGGAAATCCCTAAGTCTCATGATAATTTTACTGTTCTCCAACTTCTAATTAAATCATTGTGCTGATTATTCTTCACAGTGAGGGTGGTGGGACACTGGAACAGGTTGCTCTGCCCGTGGAGACATTTAAGGCCAGGCTTGATGAGGTTCTGAGCAACCTGATCTAGTGCAAGATGTCCCTGCTCACTGCAGGAGGTTGGATTAGATATCCTTTGAAAGTACCTTCCAACTCAACACATTCTATGATTCTACCAAATTTGTTAAATCACTCTGTTAATATTGTTAAATATCAAACAGCATCACCCTTTAAGTGTTACTAAACCCCAAACTGCTGCTCCCTCAAAGCTGTCCAGGATCCCAAACCACTCCCTGGTGACACCCAGCCAGATTTAGGTGGCCAAGTCTCCAACATGGCCACGGTGAGAATCTCCAACACTTGAGCTTGCTCAGAACTAAGCTCCTACTGGCTCCAATGAGCAGGAACCCACCACAGCAGATGAGCAATTTCAAGAGAACACTGTCTAAAGAACACGTGGCACTTTCTTTACACCTGTGTTTGCCCACCAAAATACATACTGATCTTCTTCAGGAAGCATGAGACATGCAGCAACCCAAGCCCCTTCAGAAAGGCCACTCAGAGTGGGACAAACAGACTAATCCAAGAATCCTGGACAGGTAAAAGAGCTCCCTTTTAATTCAAGACATGTCACATGAAATACCAGCAACACTACATTTCAGATTAGTTCAGTGGAGGAACTACAGGACCACAGGATGCCTTACCTGTGTCTAGAATTCCCATGGAAGCTCCAATAACTGACATTAGGACAGTCAACAGCAGGGATTTATTGCACCAGGGTATCCCATAAAGACCAGCCGTTGTTCCAAACATGGATAGTGCTGTAATTAAAAAAAAAAAGAAACAAAAAACCCAAATACTCCAATTTCCATTTAAATTACATAACACATGCAAGATCCAGAAATATAAATACATTCACCATTACTACAGTTAAAGATAATCCTACTAGGAGATAGAACCTAATTACCTCAAGTCACAATTAGCTAGAAGGTTCAGCAGAATTCATTTTCCACTTAGGAATAAAAAGGAACTTCAGGATATAAACTCTACATAAAAAACCTGTTTTGCTAAAGCTTTATTTGCAAAGGGAGGAGCAGCTACTGCTGGAACACAAAGAAATCTTTTTCTACTAACTTTGAAGTGCCTCTTGCAAACTTCCGCTCTAGAAATGTCACTTTGCCACTGCCATTCAACTGAGAATTAATATATTAGGCCCCCTATTATTATTAACTGCACATAAAATGTACCATCTCAAAGAAACCATTGTTTTTTAACAGGTGGAAATTATTCTTACTACAATTTGGGAGGAAGCTCAGAAGCATTTAAATTCTATGCCTATAATCACCTCCATAATAAGATAATCTGCAATTAGTATCCTGAAAATAGAATATTAATTTTTTTAAAAGCCAGTACCAGCTGAGCTGTCTCTAATAGTGGGCCAGGTACTTAAAGATCAGTGGGGACTGATATGATTAAGAACAGAGGTTAACTCCAAACAACAGAAAATTAATAATCAGAATCTCAGAGGCCTAGGGAGATACTTGGAATACATGTCTCAATACATTTTGGAAGGCTGCCACACTGAGCTCCAGAGATAAAAAGCCAGAGATGGCTTTTTATTGATATTGATATTGAGATATTGAGCACAGCTTCTCAGATAACCCACAGAGAGCTGAGAAGTAACTTCTCAGCAACTACTCAGTTGTCCACTTCAGCACTTCACCTGAAAACTGGTGCTAAAAAGCTCTCATGAGAAAAGATGTCAGCGTGACCAAATTGGAAAGGATTAGATAAATCATTTTCCAAGCATTGCTGACAGCCAGGAAGAGAAAATAATACTGAACCTTCTCAAGTTAACACTCACTTGCATAATTGCATTACAGAAGGTACAGACACAGAAAACTCCAATCTTGTCAGATGAACAGGGATGCCAAGAGAAACCTGCTCTGCAGGTGTTCTGAAGAAGAAGAATGAAGAAGAGGGAGAAGACCAAATAAAGAGATCTTAGAACAAGAGCAAATAAGACAAACTGATCCAGGAAGTTGAAGACAAGAGAGGCAAAAAATAGGGAAGAGAAAAACTGCCAGCAGCAGGAGGGACTCATACAAGAATAAAGAGACTTCCTCCCAACACCAGCAAAAGAAGATGGATCTTCTCACATGCTCTGAACTGACCCTGTGATTATAAGACTGTCTTCAGGGGAGGCACAGCTGTTTCAGTCCCCCTGAGTAGAAGTATGGAAAGGAGAAAGAAAATAGCAAGTCCCAGCTTTAGTCCCTCACAGCACAGAGGCACACACACTATAAAAAGACAGGGTTTCCACCATTTCAGGTATGGTCCATGAATCTCCACCTGGAATGAGACACTTGCACAACTCAGAAGGTGAAGGGAGGACCTTGTTGAATATGGCTCTTAGAGACCGGATGGCCCCCCAGTCCCACTCTGCCAGTGCAAAGCCAGTCCTGTGCTCCTACAGAAGTTTCTCTCTGTTCCCAAAACTACTAAGATAAACTGTGGTTCCTGTAGAGTTTAAACATTTTCACAGCAGGGCAGCAACTGAGCAGCAAGTTTCCACAGTCACAGGTAGCATTTAATGCTTTTTCCACATATTTTAATTTAATTAAGGCTCTTCAATCAGTATCTCAGCACTTCTGCCCAGCACACAAAGATGATCTCTTCTGCTGGGCTTTAGGAAAGGGAAGGGTTTTGTGAAGCTCTCCCCAAAGAACTGTACCCAACCACAACTGCTCACTGTTTACAAAGTAAAGTTTTTTCCTAATTAATTTAAGCATTTCATATGGTGATATTACAGACACCTGTATATTCCAAGAGGACACGACCTGTTGAAGAGGGTCCAGCCACAAGGAGCTGGATCAAGGAGCTGGAGTACCTCTCCTACAAGAACAGGCTGAGAGAGTTGGGACTGCTCAGCCTAGAGAAGGCTCCTGGGAGACCTCACAGCACCCTACCAGTACCTCAGGGGGGCTTACAAGAAAGACAGGGAGGGACTCTTTATCAGGGAAGTAATGTTAAGAAAAAAAAAAAAAAAAAAAAAAAGTTTCAAACTGAAAGAGGGAAGATTTTATTACATATTATGAAGAAATTCTTTACCAAGTCTGAAAAAGAACAGGGATTCCCTTCTTGCTGGAGCACTATTGCTCAAAATGCCTTCTCAGCAGATAGTTTAGAAACTTGCTGTGTAGGAAAATGAAGTTTTAAGACAGTGTATGCTTGAAGAGAATTAGAAAAGAAAGATGTGCTAGAACAAGCTTGGTTTGTACTAGTGAGAATTGTATAGTCAAGCCAAAGATGAACTGAGCATGTTCAACCAGCAGACTTGATGATGACCAGCAATAGTCCACTAATAGAGATTAATACACATGTCAAGAAAATTCATATGTATAAATATGTTCTAGGAAATAGTATCAATATATAAATCTATCCCAAAATTTTAGTGAGTAACTATATTAAGATCACATATAACTTCTGCAACTGAACAGCTCTGCATGCACACAAGTTGGAGCAATCACAGAATCACAGAATTTTGGGGATTGGAAGGGACCTCAAGAGATCATCTAGTCCAATCCACTGCCTGAGCAGGAGCAATTGATCAGATGAAGAACCTGTACCTGTAGCTGGGGAAAGCTCATTTGTGTTTTAACAGAGAAAATAAATCAAGCCTCCCATTGTGCATTTTATCTCTTAAAAACTCCCTAAGATGACTATCACTATTTTTTCTAATGAAAGCAGAGGTTAAAGCCTGTCTTTTCAAAAGGATTTGGTGAGCTCAGAGGTTACACTTCCAACAAGATTTCTTAAGCAGATCTAATTTTCAGAATCACCAACAACCACCTTTTGAGAAACTGAGTCTATTATGCAAGGCATCCCTCAGAAAAATAGTTCTAAATGCGGACCTGAGGGATCAAATCTAAGAATTTCACAAGACAGATTAAGGGCGAACTCATTCCATGCTCAAATCCTTTGCAAGATCTGTTACATGCTGATGCAAGAGATTACAAACAATTAAAGGTGAGTTCTTGTAATAGTTAACACTAACACAACTTTTTCCCAGCCTAGTGACACAATAAAGAAAGCCTTTCTCCAAAATTTGAGTGTCTATTTTGAGAATTTACAGCATCTCTGTGAGGGTGGTGAGACACTGGAACAGGTTGCCCAGAGAAGCTGTGGATGCTCAGTCCCTGGAGGTGTTTAAGGCCAGGCTGGCTGAGCCACTGAGCAACGTGATCTAGTGGGACGTGTCCCTGCCCATGGCAGGGGGATTGGAACTAAATGATCTTCAAGATGTCTTCACACCCAAACCATTCTGCGATTCTATAATACACTCTACCCTCTTACTCCAACATAATTTCCCTTCACCCATTCTTATGCCTTCTGTGAACACAACTGGTTCTGTAAGTTTGATCTTAAACCCCAGAACGTGAAGTAAGAATAAGTAATTTTTATTATTTTTTACAAACTTTTTACTCAAAGTCAGTAGCTCAGGTTTATAAACCATTGGTCTTAAAAACTGATCATTAGGGGTAATCAAATTAAGTGGGTTGCACCATGTATTTGAGAGCAGAGGTAATGCAGACATTCCAACCAGAACACGGTGATAATAAAACCCTTTAAGAGACTTTTTATATAAAGTCCACAGGTGAGATTCACTAGTTATGAGAACACAAGAGAAAATTACTTGTAGAAAAATGGCAAGTCTTACAGGAGAACAAGAGGAGGGTTGGAACTAGATGATCTTTAAGCTTCCTTCCAACCCAAACCAGCCTGTGACTCTAGGGTCTATACTAAACTATAGTAAAAAAATATAAACCAAAACAAAAGGAACAAAATACAGCTGTACTTTTCTTACCCAAATCAGAGGCACTTTTTAGTCATTTCAAACAGGTTTTCTCACTCTCGACTATGAAGGTGCCCAGGGAGCCCCACCGCTTGGAAACGACGTGGAGTGTCAGCAAACGGCAGCGGCTCAGGGGGAGCAGCCCCTCAGCACCATTTCCCCTCCCGGGCAGGGGCTGATACACCCGAGGGGCCGGCACACCCGAGACGAGGGTGCCTGAGGGAGCCATTTCCCTCAGGACGAGCGGGACGGCCCGTGCCGGTACTCACCGAGGAGGAGAGAGGCGTTCATGCAGTCGAAGAGCACCCCGCCGACCACCGAGCCGCACAGGTAGCCCAAGGAACGGCCCACGAAGATATAGTAGATGTCGCTGACGTTCTTGTGGACGTTGGCGGCCAGGTTGGGGAAGGTGGGCCCCAGCACCGCGATGCTCATCCCCTGCAAGGCAGCGCCAAGATGGGGCCGGGCCGTGAGGGACCAGGCCCGCGGCTGGGGCGCGCCCCCCGCCCGCTGCCCGCACTCACCAGCCCCAGGAAAGCCGCGCACAGCGCCGCGGACACGCTCCACCTCAGTGCCGCTCCTGCCGAGCACCGCCCGCATCGCCACCCGCCCACCACCTCCACCTCCATAGCCGGCGCAGTGGTGGGGAACCGCGAGCCCACCGCCGCCTCCTCCTCCTCCTCCTCCTCATCCTCTCCCGGCGCGGCGAACCGAACGTGCTTCTTCCGCTCGGCGCCGACCATGGCTCCTCACCGTCCGCCGGCGCCGGCAACGCGGGCCCGGCCGCTCCGCCCCCCGCGCACGGCGGCCGAGGCGGGGCAAACACAGCTCCCGGCCCGCTCCTCGAAGATGGGGCTGCCGCCGGCTTCCCCCGCCACGGGGTTGTGGAGTGTCTTCCTTTCAGCGCCTGCCGCCCACGGGGGCTGAAGGGCAACCGTCGTACCGGATAACTAACGCCTGAGGCTGCCTGCTGGGAGCAGCGACAGGCCCGGGACAGAGCTGTCCTAACGTTAGAATATTGACTTTACCGTAAATTTAACGGGCCTTACAACACCGAGAGCGGGGAAGGTATGCAAGCATCATAAAGCGATGATCACATTTTAAAATAGATTTTTTTAAGCGATTAATTATCTGATACATTGGAAGAGGTTGCCCAGAGATGATGTGGGCATTGGAGGTTTTTAAGGCCAGGCTGGATGAGGGCGTTGAACAACCCGATCTAGTGGGGTTGGAACTAGATGATCTTTAAGGTCCCTTTCAACCCGAATCATTCTAAGATTCTATTCTGTGACTCCCCGTTTACAAGTGAAACCCACCGGAACAGGCACAAAGTAGGTGCTGGTAGTTGGGGAGTATCTTTAATATATATACATTTTTTTGACATGTATTTTCCTATTTAAGTCAAAATCTGCTGAGCCTTTCAGACAACCTGGCATATAAGGGCAGTGAAACTCACACTACATTCCTGTTACACAGCCCCAGTTCTCAAGCTGTTCAAACCACTTCCCTTCATCCCTGCTGTTCAGCACAGAGCTGCTATTCTTTGTAAGAGCAACTTGAGCTCTCAGCACACTTGTTTTTAAGCCTCACCAGTGACTAAAAGATCAAGTTGGATTTGTTTTGTTGTACAAGTCGCTGAGAACAGAATATTGGCTAGAACAGAGCAGCCAGTGCAGTGGTGCTGGTGAGTGTGCTGTAGGTACAGCTCCAGTTCCTGGACAGCCTGAGGGAAGGGATGTGTGCATTGAAAAAATAATAATAGTAACAGTGAATAACCCATGCAAGATAACATTTAAATCAGATTGCTGATAACATTAATACTTGTGTAGGGAGTGCAAAGCCTAAAAGTTATCTACAGCATGCAGCTGTGCTGCTGTCCATAAGGTCATTGATAGAGAATGTTTGAAATATGCTATTTTGTACTTTAAATTAGTTTATTTTCTGAAAAATCATATATGAGATCAATTTGCATTTTTACAGGTTAACATTTTACCTTGTTGGTTAGCTTTCATGATAAATGCTGGTATAAAAAGAGCTTCTTGAAAAAGTTATGGATGTATTTGAAATTTATTCCATAGGCTTCTCCTCATTTGTGTTCTACATATATTTACAAAGAGGGTACACAAATGGCAGCATATTTAGACTTGTTTCAAAGGTTTTTTAAGATTCAAATCTTTACAAGATTTCAATTTGAAGTCCAAGTATTCAAGAGAAATTCCCCTTTCCACCTGGAGTTAATTTCCCCCTTACCATCAGATATGTTTATTAAAGCAAAGGAAATATAAGGACCTTCAGGAAAGGGAAGGTGAATGAACTCCTGTGATTTACTGAGGCTGCCAGCAAGGAAACGCTCCCTGCTGCCAGGGTAAGTCAAGGTGAAACTGGTGGAAGGCCAGAAGATGATCAAAGGTCCACTGAATTACCCTGCCAGTTCACAAGCAAACAATAACAAGGATGTTACCCTCCAGGATGAATATTTAGACTTGGCAGAGCCCAACACACCAGCAGCATCAAATCACAAGGCAATGGCTGAAAATACAAGACCTCAGGCTGCCATGGGCTTGTCTCAAATGGGACAGGAATCCCTGAGCAGAGGGATCTGGCAGGGTGACTGATGTGTACCTGGGGAATGTACCTCCCAGCATAAGGGTGAGCCAGCTGAAATGTGCTTTGAGGGAATTCCACACCACTCCTTTGCAACTGAATTGGCAAGGAGCACAGGGCAGAGCTTTTCTGGGTTAAGAGGACAGAGCAACTGCAGAGAATGCTGTGTTTGTCCTCTTTGCAAGGCTTGAGCCTGGGGGTAATACTCTGAGTGGAGCTGGCCAGGAATCAGAGAAACAAAGGGGAAGGAGAAGATTTAGTAGGTTTAGGCTGGAAGAAAAAGGAAGAAGGAAGTTCTTTACTGTGAGGGTGGTGAGACACTGGAACAGATTGCCCAGAGAGGTTGTGGATGCCCCCTCCCTGGAGGTGTTTAAGGCCAGGCTGGACAAGGCACTGGGCAACCTGTTCTAGTGGGAGGTGTCCCTGCCCATGGCAGGGCAGTTGGAACTAAATGGTCTTCAAGGTCCCTTCCAGGCCATTCTATGATTCTATAATACACTCAAGCCTATTATTCCAACATAATTTCCCCTCACCCGAACTTACTTATTCCTTCTGTGAACACAGCTGGTACTGTAAGTTTGATCTTAAGCCCCAGAATGCGAAGCAAGAAGAAATACATTTTTGTAGAAACTTTTTACTCAAAGTCAGTAGTTCAGGTTTGTATAAACCATTGTCTTAAATACTGATCATTAGGGACAATCAAGTGGGCTGCACCATGTATTTGTGAGGAGAGGTAATGGGGACATTCCAACCAGAACACTGTGATAATAAAACCTTTAAAAAGACTTTTTATATAAAAGTCCACATGTAAGATTCACTAGTTATGAGAACACAAGAGAAAATTACTTCTAGAAAAACGCCAAGTTTTACAGGAGAAAAAGACTAAAAATGATGCATGCGGTAACAAATGGGCACTTGAGAACTACCATCTTTATTCTGAGTAATTTGAGACTGATCACAGTTACTTTAGCACCATGGAAAAAAAACATTGGACATTCATTTTCTTACCCTTCCAACAGAGCAGAACTGTAAAGAATGGAGTTAAAGCTAGCAAAACGTGTATCTTTTAATATCAAAAACAACATACAAAATAGGAGGTCTATAAAGATATTCAAACATGTCAGTGTTATCTACATCAGCACACACTCTAGTATAAAATCACTCTAATCTTAACGTACACCATTCTGAAACATTAAAAAATGTTGACAATATACATAGAAGACTAAAAGGCATTTTCCAAAGAAACTCACTGTCTGCCTGGAATGGTGATGGTGCTGCACTTGAGGACAGTGAAAACACACAAATGAAAACAATTCCTTCTTCCTCAGCTGCCTCCCACTGCCAGTGCTACAGCTCCTGGAGTTAAAGGTGCCCTGCTCAAATACATGGTATTTATAGATACCTACACACACACAAACACACACACGCATTTTAATATCAGAGGGCCCAAGAGAAGATTTAAGGTGCCTGAAAGCTGGCTTCCATAACATTTCCAGCTCCCTGAAGAGGAACTGATCCCCAAACAAGGATCCCCAAACAAGGATCCCCAAACAAGGATCCCCAACAGCTCCCTGCTGGAGTTGGAGATGGCTGAGCTCTGCCTGGGCTCCTGACCAGGAGGGGACAAAGTAGGGAGCTGCCTGGGCCAGCAGAGGGAGGGCCAGGCTGCTGAAGCTAACCTTTAAGGTTCATTCCTATCTTTTGGGGCTGCAGGGAAGCAACTCCTGACCCCGTGGCAAAGTCCTGCCTGATGCAAAGGAGCTTTCTTGCTTCAGAAAGGTAGTGCCCATTTTTTAAATTCAGAGCATTCATTAAGTGTGTGAGGTCTAACTTGAGCACTCCCAGGAGGAGATTCAGCCTCTTACCTCCTGCTCCATAAAAAGCTTGAGCCTCTCAGCCTGTGGCTACTCCAAAGTTTGATCAGAGGGAGGAAGTCTGGAAAGTACAACATGGTGTGTGTGTGCAGCATCTCTGACAATCCAGTGTCTCCAAAGGGAAAGGGGGGAATGTACACACCCAGACATCAGACACGAAGAGGAAGGGGGAAAAATGTCAGTTGTCTGCCTCATTTGACACCCTGAAGGCTGAAGGGCAGCCACAGGACAGCTACAACAGTCTTTGACTTGAGTGAGCAACTTAGGACAGTCCATAAATGGCCACTGAAAGTAAACTCAAAAAAAAAAACAAACACTTAAATTGTTATTGCTGAACAGACAAAGATCTGGATGATAAATTCCAAGAGTATGTAAATTCAAAGCCTTGGTTTGAGACTTGTACAAGTCAACAATACTTCTGTATTAATTATACATCGCATGTTCTTGCATAGCTTGGATGTAAAGAAGATCCTGAAGGGTTTTCACAATTTCAAAGCCTTGGCTGAAGAGCTGTATGAAGATCTAACAATGATACTGAAAAGACCCGAGTGTCAGCCATATATAAAAAGTACGCCTTGCTCAAAATTAAGCTTGGTTTCAAGATCAGGTGTATTAAATTGCAGCACCAAGGAGAACTGGAAATTTCACACAGCCATTTTAGGTGAACCTCTTTCTACCCAGTTTCTTCCCAACTGAGAACACTTAAAGATAATTATTCTGTTTAGAGGCCAGTGAAAAGCACTCTATGGGCTGGTTCTGAAAAAGAGAGAGGGTGGTGACTGTTTGGCATCTGAAAGTATTAAAAGTTTTCTTGAACTCAGCTGGTATTTTAATTTTAGAATCTACCCCTACAAAAAAAATCTGGCATCAATTAGGTCATCAAAATGAGTTCAGCAGGTTTCCCCATGAACAAGATTTCACACCTAAAATTAAATTTCATTACAAAAATTTGATTACATTTACTTAAAATTGACTATTTGGGGTTTTTCTCTCCTGGCTTTTAGAACAGCAAGCATTCTTATACGAGTCATTTTTTCATACATGCAGTAAAAAGCTGTTATTTGTGTTGGGCTCTTTTGCTTTTTATGTTGGGGGTTTTTTTGTTGTTTTATTCAAAAGGAGACAACTAACCTCTTTTTTTAAAACCCTCAGGGCACATAGCAGCCAGTTTCCAAATACATTTCTCAGCCTCACTGCTAGCAATTTGAACTTTACTGTCCTTTCAGCTCATCATTATCTTTAGGATAATTGTAATTTATAATACTTATGTCCAATAATGAACATTTTTAATGACGGTTCCCCCATAGATACAAGTTAACAGTAAAGATGCTAAAACTTCTCATATGTCAATTTACTTTTTTAGTAAATATTTTCTGAAATTTCTTTTTTCCTGAATCCTTCTCAACATTGTTAGAAAACAAGCACTGGTCTCACAAATAGGTTTGTTATTTCAGCACCATCACACAGCACAGCCTCCTACCCTTAACTCAGCTCACCTCTTGTTTGTTATCACTGACATATAGTCACACCCCAAAACCCCTCTTCTTCCCCAAATGTCTGGAGTTTAGTTTAAATGCTATCCATCATATTTATAAGCATAATTTACATGTTTAATTACTCAAATATGAGTGTTGAATTGTCTGAACAAATACTTTGTCAAAGGGTATGGCAATAATTCACACTTGTTATACTATTTCTATGTAATTTCTAAAAATTTAATAATTATATTTTATTCTAGAGATGTGCAAGAGGAGCACATCAGGAAGATGCCACACTCATATCCAGGTGTCTGGTCACAATGATTTCAAATTGCATTAGTGCTAAAACACTACCTTGTTTCTGGTTAAAAACTCAAAATTAAACAACTCAAATATAGGATTTGTGATGAATACTTATTTTCCATTACAAAGCAATAGGAAATGAGTTTTACCATACTTATAACACCTTTTGCATTGCCTAAATAAAAGATAATACTGAATAACAAGTTCTACAAAAATACTTCCAGCAAGAACAGCATAAGCCATTCATATAATTTTTGTAATGAAGGCAGCATTTTGTAGTCAGTTAAACTATGAACACTTCAATGACTTGTAGAAGCAATTATGAGGTGTAAAAGTCCAAGTTCCAGTGAACCTAAAGGGATCTGGTTTTATAGATTTTTTTTTCCTTCTCCTAGTCCATCTTATACATCTCAAAGCTTTTAAGATTGGATTCTTTTAAACTCAATCTCATAAAGCAAGGATTGAAATTCTGCAATATTAAAAAAGGTATGAGCTTTGGTTTCCAATAATTAGAGTGATTATATGATTATATTCAAAGGATTTCTATAAGTTGATAGATGTAAACATTCTAAGCAATACCATTGCTAACATGATGGTCTATATCACAAATGTGCATGGGATTTCTGAGCAGTTCACTTCAGCTCTGGAGAAAATAATAAAAATGGAAAAGATAAAAGCTATAATTTTAAAACAGTATGCCTCTGGTTTATGTTACTAATTAAGAAAATGCACTTCAATGTGCATGTTGTCTTTAGACCACATTTAGTCTTTGCTGTGATGTTTCTAAACAAGACAAAAATTATTGGTATTTATTAGACCTGAAATAAACCTTGAAATATTCTCCTGCAGCACTGATCCATATTCACAAATAAACATCAACCTTGGAAGAGTTTTACAATAAACTGAAAAAGCAGAGTTTTCATCTTAAAGTATTATGATTTTAAATATTTTTAAAAGAAAGATTATATTATCAGAAAGACCTGCTTGACAAACAGTGCATGATACCTAAAAGAATACATAAATAACAGGGCCATCTGTAGCACATTAAGCAAGAAATAGGACAAAACCACTTAGATTTGAATAAAATAAGGAGCTATACCTACAAGCAACTGAACACAGCTATAAAGAGCTGTAATAAACCTGCATGTTCCCTTAGTGCAAAAAATCTTTAATTGTTAAATGCAATTTTAATAGGTCATGTGTATTTCCACATTAAAAGCAACTTCTTATTGCACTTAGAATGTGTTCTTTAAAGCTGTCTGTTTTTTAAGAAAAGAAACTAATAAGAACTAATAAGAATAATTTGAAATTTAGTTCTAATTTGCTGTACTGCTCTCCAAAGCATTACACTCAATACCATTTTAAAGCTTCCTATTCTGAGGTTTAACTGAAAAAAGAAAATATATATGCTAATAGTATTGCCTCCACAAAATAAAAATTCAGCAGCTTTACTTCTGAATTTGCACAAGGAGCTTGGTTTGTGCATATTCAAAACTTACACCCATCAAAAATTTTATGCTCAATGTTCTTTGTTCAGGCTACTGTGAAGAAGTGAATCAATGTGAAAGCAGGTGAATGCTTAAGTAAACCAGGCAAGCTAAATCTTTTAGACAAAATAAGAGATGTTTACTAATTTAGCTTCTCAGTGATTTCAGCAGCAGTTAAGGGAATCAAGAAGATACATAGTTGTATTGATTGGATAGAATTGTAAAAGACTATAAAACAGCATGATAAAGTTTGTTTAAAAAATAAGAACAGTCATAAGAGCTACTACCCAGTATAAACACACACAAGTGTGCCTCAATTGGATAGGCCATATGAGTTAGTGAAAAATCCTGGGTCAATGAACCAAAAAAATCAGCTTTCACACTTCTGGAAATAGGTTCTGATGAATTAGAAAAATATTCTCTTCCCACACAGAATAACTATGCATGTACACACTAACACTACAAAATTTCTGCTACCTTGAAAATGTGTCTCAAAATCAAACTCAATTCATCAAAAAAGTTCAATGGTATAAAAGATTTCCTCCAGCAGTTCTGCAAATTGAGTAATAGTTCAAAAGTTCTGTATCACTTAGTATCTTCAGGCAAAAAGTAGCTTCGGTAGAAGGTCAGGCTGGTTGAGGAAAGCATCAGACACCTGATTCCATTTCTTTGACTGGCTTTTCTGTAGTGTCCAACACCAAAGTGTTATCAGTTTCCAGCATTTTCTCAGTAGTTTCTCCATCAACATGTTTTGCTCTTTCTTTTAACTTCTGCCGTTCATGGACCCAGGGGATGGCACATAATATGGCTCCGCCAATAAGGGGAGGGACTCCAGCCAGGTAGAACGCCACATCATAGTTGCCAAAGTGGTCACGCAGCAAACCTGGACAGACAGAAAATTACAAATGATAAATAACAGAACCTCAAATTGTACATACACATCTTTTCATTGGAGTAAAAAATTTGAGAGCTGGCACAGATTATTATAACCACTAATCTGACTACCTGATAGAATCATACAATGGTTTGGGTTGGAAGGGACCTTAAAGCTCATCTAGTTCCAACCCCCCTGCCATGGGCAGGGACACCTCCAGTTGCTCAGTGCCTTGTCTTAAAAAATCACCTCCCCTCAGCCTGCTAGACACACTTCTTTCCATGCATGTGGCTGGCTGCCCTCTGGGCTGTAAGCACACATTGTCAGCTCATGTCCAGCTTTTCATCCACCAGTACCACAAAGTTCTTCTCAGGACTGTTTTCAGTCCCTGTGTCCCCCAACCTGAGGACTAGAAATAATGGATGTAAATTGGAAGGGGGGAGATTCAGGCTAGATATAAGAAAGAAATTCTTTACAGTGAGGGTAGTGAAACACTGGAACAGTTTGCCCAGGGAGGTTGTGGATGGCCCCTCTCTGGAGGTGTTTAAGGCCAGGCTGGACAAGGCACTGAGCAGCCTGATCTAGTGGAAGGTGTCCCTGCATATGGCAGGGGGGTTGGAACTCAATTATCTTTAAAGGTCCCTTCCAACCCGTACTATTCTATGATTCTATTGATATCAGGGGTTTCCCCAGCCCAGTTGCAGCACCCTGCACTTGACCCTGTTGAACTTCATGAGGTTCATATGGGCCCACTTCTTCAGTTTACCCAGGTCCTTCTGGGTACCAATTCCATCCTTCAGGCATATCAACCACATCACTCAGTTTGGTTCCAGCACAGTCCATTTACACCTTACTAAACATTCTCTCTATGCTTCAGCAGCACTCCAGACCTTCAAGTAAATTACAACTAAAGCAGAGTGAGAAGGATTATAGTTTAAATTAATTCTACCTCCCGAAGAATTTCTTCAAAATCTGTGCTTTGACAAACAGTCTTTCCCCAAAGAATGAAAAAATCTAATGCTCCTACTTATAAGAAGCAATTAAAGTGACTAGAACTTTTATCCTCACAATTGTTTTTGAATGACTGAATTTCAGAATACATTTAATTTTCAGATTCTAATTTGGAATCCTTCTGTAACACAGTCAACAGACAGACTCAACAATGCAGAAAATTTCAGGTCCTCAATCCATCAGGACGCATCTTTCTTCTGAGGATTTTTTTACATCTGCATAACAACAAAGATGAATGAAGGAAAATTTAAAGACTACAGTAAATTAATAACCCATGAGCAGCAATTACATTCACCACAAATCCTGGAGCATGTTCCAAGAAAATTTCCAAAGTATCCGAAGCATCTGATGTTGGGACAGCAAATATGGCCAAATGGCCACACAATAAAGAAACCTGTTAACTACAGACCATATCTATACTTACCTGCAATAGGTGGACCAACTGTCATAGGTATTGACATAAAACCTAATAGAAATCCTATGGCCTGGGAGACATCCTGAGCCCCAACAAGCTCAAAGGCAATAGGAGCCATAATGCAAATGAAGCAGCCATCAAACAGGCCCATGAAGAGACAGACAGCAATGAGACCTCCAAAGACTTGGCACAGTGGAATCATCATAGACATCAGGCCAATAAAGAAGAATGAGGCCACCTAAACGTGATCAAAGAAAAAACATATTGCATCAAGCTGAAGACAAAGACACATGAACATTATTACATTTACAGTGAATTAAATTAAATCTTATCTTTAAGTAAAGCAGTTACTTAAAAATAAGTCTACGCAGTCTCCATTGATTACCACCATAAGAAGTTATCTATAAAGATAAAAACCACACCAATTGTGAGATGCAAAGAAATTCCACTGTCCATTTCACAAGTTTTCAAAATGCATTTCTAATCAAAATTTCCTGCAGTGATAATGGAAGGTCATTTCTTGTGCACCAACATTTTGTTAGAAGTGGCTCTTCTGCTCTTCTCACAAATGAAAACCACAAAAAGTTTAATATAGCTAAAACACTGCAAATTACAACAGTGAGGAATCTAACTAGTGGTATCAGTACTATAAATTACTTCAGGGTACTTATATTTAACAGGGTGTTATTTGAAAGTCATTTTTCTTTTTCCACATAAAAGTATTTAGCTCTATTCCTTCAGTCATGCATACAAGAGATACACATTATGCATTTTTCACTTGGAGACCATTAAAGAAACATGAAATCACTTAAAAACTACTAGCCATTACAATTTTTTGGCTGATAAGTAACATTAAAGAAATTACTTTATCAAGAAAAGTCATTAAGCAGGAACTAGATGAAAATTTACCTTCAGGACACCATAAAAATTCTTTTAAGTATCCTACTTTATTTAGCTATTAAAAGAAAATGTGAAGCATCTGAAGCATGATATAGAAGAAGAAATTGAAGCATTTGGCTTCTTATAAAAGCTTAGGAATAGAGATGAAGAAATCCTCATTTCTGTGTTTTCTAATACAGAAAATTTCAAATACTATTTGAGATTAATTTATATCTAATTAACAATGCAGTTGCCTGTAGATAAAGCCTAAACAAGATATTGTTGACCAGATTCCTTGTATTATCATCTTACAGGAAAAAGCAGCACTAAAACCAAAAATCACTGGATTTTGTATTCATAGTAGACTGAATGCATCCTTCTACCAAAGAAAGGATTTATGATCATGTTATTAAAGATAGAATTTGTAAAGCAAAATTGATCAAAACAGGACTATAAGAAAGAATGTAATACCAGAAAGGTTAAAGTTGAACTTGCTGGGTAGAACTCATAACTTTGTCTCATAATAGAACAAATTAAAAGAGGAAAAAATATTTACCTGTATTAGTCAAAACAAATTCTTCAATAATTTCTACATGAGATAAGATGATAGTATGAACTGTTGGACAATCCAGAATAATACTTGAAGAGAATAGATGATCTCTTGAGGTCCCTTCCAATCCCTAATATTCTGTGATTCTATTATTCTGTGAATATTCACTTTCCCTCAAAAATGCTGATTTGCAACAGGAAAGCTGAAGATTCTGGGACATAGCTTAGCAAAAATTAACATGTTTTTCCTGCTTAAAGTTCAGTGGAACCAACGGTACTCAGAGGCATCCTAGTCCTGATTTGCAGTTCTAATTAGTGAGAATAGAAAAAGCTTATAGTTCTTACTGCATTTCTGGTATTTATCTTTAGTAAATCGTGAGTAGCATCTCAATGCTGCTTTTTCACTTTCTATCTTAATAGTGACACTTCCTGGAAGTGTAACAATAGGTCTTAAATTAATGCAAATGGATGAAATGCAGTTCCAGTCTTTATCAGCAGGGAATATAAATTTATGTAACTATGGCAACAAACACTACCTTCACAAAAGTGGTTCGTTATGAAGAATTTTTTGTTTTCAATAATTGTAGTACAGATAATAGCCAGTAGATGTCTCCCTTGTCACTCATTTTAAAACAACAAAACAAGACTATCCAGAGGTTGAGAACATGCAAGTTATTAACTAGATAATTTCAAAAATTCTACACTGACTTCACAATTTTTCCCAAAAAAATAGCATTTGAAAGTGTGGAGGAAAAAATGTGTATCTCCATCCTCATGCTTCATTTCCAGAAGCTGTGACTCTGTCAGTAACTCCTTTCACCCACTAAATAATATTCTGAGCTAACAGCCTTGTATTCCCATGACTTCACCAGTGTGCACAAGGCACAAGACTTCCACCAAATTATAACTTATCAAGGATGGAGATTCAAAATTTATAACAGAGGAACATAGGAAAAAAAAAATCTTTCTGCATCCATTATGAAACCACAGGATAAAACTGGGAAAACAGAATCCAGACAATACCCAAAGGTGCTCTCTCTCACAATCTCATTAGCAATTTCTTTCATTCTTTCATTCCCGGCAGAAAACAGCCAATAATTCTGTCCTGGTTTCCAAGGAATATTCCATACCACAGATGTCATGTTCAGTAAATAGGAAGTGTTGGTGGGACAGGGACTGGAATAACTGCATAGGGCAGTCTGGGCAACCAATCCTCAATTTTTGTTGCATTACTTGATTTTGTGTATCATTTTAGTATTATCATCAATAGAACTTTTTCCTCTTACTGCTGTATGAAATTTGATTTGGGTGCATTTTGTTTGGTGTTTTGTTTTGTCCTGACACACCTCTCCTCCCCCATTTTCTCCCTAGGACAGGGTGGGGTGGGAAAAAGGAGTGACTGATCCATGATCCTTGTTGAAGCTGAGGTTAACAATGACAGTAGTAGATGTTTCCTTATTAAAACAAAAAAATAGGGAGCTCCTGAAGAGTTTGTATTTAAAAATTACTTTTTAAACTCCTAGCTTATACTAAAAAAAACACACGTTGATTTTCTTCAGAGTTTTGAAGTTGCTCAAATTTGATTTTACAGCCAGTTTACTCACTTAATTGTATCTACAGCCAAAGCCTTGAGAATATTGTTTGTGTAGTCCTTCAGGACTGTGTGAAGACATACCTGTAAATAAACTTTCTTTGCACCAGGAATATAATCTGCAACTCTGCCAAAGATCAATCTGCCAACTCCTGAAGTAATGCCCAGACACAGCAGCAGCACTTCTGGATTGCTGTCACCAAATCTGTCTTTTACATGATTCATCTGTTTGAAGAGAGGGATGGGAAAATAAACTGAATTTAGAATTAAAAGGAAGATAAACCTTAGAAAACTTTAGTGATCCGTGAATCTCGGACAACATATTGTGCTTTGACAGGTGTTGGAGTAAGTTTTGCACTGACTTAACAGCATGAAGTGCAACACAATGAAAACAAACTGAAAACATGTTGGTGCTTTTTTGCAATCAAGGAACTTAAGTAAACACCAAGGCTGCATCTAACACTGGGAAAACTGAGAAGAAACCCAATGCATTCTCCACTTCCACACTGAATTTAACATAATGCAAGACATCCTTTGCAGATTCTGTGCTGGTTGCTTCATAGGTCAGGGCATGCTCTCAGGTCTGAAAGTACTGAATGGTTAAGGAGTTTCACTACAGCACTGTTCTGTGCATCGAGACAGAGATTGAGGCTACCAAACTTAGAAGATAGTTCAGGGTAGGAGCAAAAATTAGTAACAGAGAGCTGGAGACCAGACAGCATGGAAAAGCCCCTCCGGACTGACCCATCCCAACATCCACAATCACCATGACATCCAGGGACAAGGAGGAAGAGAAGTGTTTTAACACTGTTTACCTGCATTATCAAACAGCTGCCGGGGCTTCCAGGAGAGGGTGCAGATACAGCAAAGAGTGGGGCAACATGGAAGAATAATTTGTCACCCATTTCAACAAAAAGCAGTAAAGCAACACTCCACCATCACTTACAGTATTAGAAACTACTAGTGTGAATAATTCTAATGCTTCTAGTAATGTTGACTAAAAAAACCAAAAAATAAACCCACACAAGACTTCATAGAATTGTTTGGGTTGGAAGGGACCTTAAAGATCATCGAGTTCCAACCCCCCTGCCATAGACAGGGACACGTCCCACTAGATCAGGCTGCTCAGTGCCTTGTCCAGCCATATTCCTCTGTTGTTTGCTTGGGTTGCGGTTTGGTTGTTTTGTTTTTTCCAACTATGAAGACCAGAAATTTCCTATCGGGAAGTTTTACACAATCACTCTTTGAAACATCTTGGCAATACCAAATACACTAAAGTGAGCATCAGAAGAAATCACTTGTATGCTCCTGCGATCCCTGTGGTCATTACAAACAAAAAAAGGTGAAGATTCGTAAGTGTGAAGAAGCAAACAGAAGAAAACTAGTTTGAGTGAAGATGTAGCAAAAACATGAGACAAGGTGGCTACAGTCTGACAGACCTGAGTAGCAAAAGCTGCACAGTAATTTTTGTTATTAATTTTGATTATGCAATATCACTTCCAACTAGAAAACCCTTAATTCTCTTAGCTATAAAGAGTCCAGTTTTAGCAAATACTTCTGAAGCAAAACAGTCAGGATTCTTTCCTGGCCAGAGTGTGAATACACAGCCTTCCCCTCCCCAACATAAACAAGATAGTGAGTGATCACAGTATAAAATCAGTTTTGTTTACATGTTACAGAAAGTCTATTAAAACTAATATTAATTTGCCCAATATAATTTGTCAGAAAGGAAATAAGGTTAATGGTTTGCTTTTGTTTTTGAACAATAACTTCTAATTTCAATTGAAGACAGATGCTTGCCTCTTAGTATTTTTGAGACTTTTTTTCATTCCTTTTTAAGACACACATGGGAACAGAATCTGATGAAATGTTTCTTCTGGAACAACATTTAAATACAAAAGATAAGTTGTTCTATTTATTCACTTTCATCAAAGGCATAAATAAGAAAAGCTGCTGGCTTTCCCACCCATACCATTATGTGTCATTCAACACCTGCTGGCTGAGCCAGCAGGAGAAGCCAAGGTATTTTCTGCTGTTGTTGTCACCTGTTGCACTTCCATGTCTCTGCAGCCTCTAGCTTGTTTATTTAGGAGACCTGATTCATCCACTTCCTGGAGGCTTTTCAAGAGCTAAGATAGAGCTCTAAGTCTAGGTAACGATTAACCCTGCACCTGCAACTGAGTAACTGGACTTCTCAAAGCAGCAATCAGGGTGAAATGTTGTCCTTTCTTAGATAAATTTGGGGAAATACTGGATTCAATCAACTCCTTAAATAGGAAAATAACCAGAGTGCAGGTCTAATTCCTTTTTCCAAACATAAAGGACTTGAATCTGAAAGAATTGGTAGTGAAATAGTACAAAATATTTCTGTCTACTGCTTTCCTCCTTTGTATATTCCATTCTGGGAATTCACAATCAAGTAAAGCTTTAGAAGGCTAAACACAGTACAGTGAATACACAGCCTTCCCCTCCCCAACATAAACAAGATGGTTTCTCATAAAAAAAAAACACATGGTCAACAGCTATTAAAAAAACCTAAAGAAAAAGTCTGAGCTCGTATCACCTAGCATTATCTTCAAGTTACAATATCCAACACTTTGATTCAGAACCACTGTAAAGATAAAAGGAAACATTTACAAGGTAGTGCTAATACCATTTGTAATTTGGAGAAAGTATTCCTAGCTGCTCCAAATTAACAGTTTCCTGAAACAGCTGAGAGTTTCTTTTGGTTCTGATTTTTATTTCTCATACAGGAAAAGAGAACAGATAGTCTATACAAACTTCTCATTCTTAATGCTTTCCAGAAATGTAGAAGTTCTATAGAAATCCATCCACATCTGTGGAATGCAAAGTAGTTATTTACATGCTAGTAGGTGACAAAGTTGAAGCTTTGCATGAAATGCCAGGTAGATTTAAAACATAACCTTACTTTTTGCATGCATGATCAGGAAATAAACTTATAGTGCTCATAACATGGAATCTGCCTTGATGTACAATTCTGATGTATGATTCTGTTATCCTGAACTGTGTTTCTAAAAGTCATGCCAAAGTTTTAAATCCAGACACCCAAAATAATTCCAGACTTGTGTAATAGATGAGCCTTAATCAGTCTAGGCATGTTGATTTGATTACTACTACCCTGGCCTTCAAAAATAATGCATTCAGTTTTATAAGAAGACAAGATGACCACATCATTCATCACTAAACATATCTTGCTCTCAAAATGCAACTAGTCACTATGTCCAAAATTAGTTACTATCAGCAAGTTCTAGAGTTACAGAAACAGCATAATATCAATAAAGATACATGAAATTAACAACCAACTGTAATTTCTCACTATTTCTCTCTATTCCCTCCCTTGACAGCAGAAGGAAAGAGATGTAACAAGTGCTGACTTTGGTCAGCATTTTGTATGTCTCTCAAATAAAACAAGCCAGTTTGGAATACATGACTTAAACAGGACAACTGTAAAGGTGGATGGTTCAGATGTTTGTGAAAAAGGACCTTTAATTGGTGTGCATTGCAAATGTGAATGTGAAAGAAGCCTGCCCAAATCTGCTGCTATTTGACATTTTCATAAATTATATGGACATTCAAATAGACAATATACTTATTAAATTTGAAAATTACATCAAGTGATGAATATTGCAGACACCGTAAAAATAAAGACTGGAATTTACATGATCTGGGCAACCTGGCATCTCACACTGTGGACCAGTGTGAAATAAATGTGATTAACTACTGTGAAAATATCGTGAAGCAAATCATATTCAAAAAAACACCATGTGAGGTAAAAATCAGATGCATGAGTACACAGCAGAAATAGTGATCTGGCAACAGCTCTTTAGAAAGGGAACTGAAGGTTTAGCAGATTAAATTTCATATTCCAGTAATGTCCTATTGTAAAAATAATAGAATATACCAATTAGTGACACAATGTAACCATACTAGTAAGGTCTCAACTGAATTATTGTGCCCTGTTGTGGTTATTATTAATTATATAGGCCATGTATACAGAATTCAAAAGGAAGATGTGTCAGTAAGAAGAAATTTGTTAAGCATGACTTATGGAAAAATATTCAAAGAGGTCCTTTACCAAAGAAGGTCTATACTTAAACAGGATAAGCTGGATAAAGTAATGAGATACTGAAATGATTTGATGGGTGTCCTAGTACAGTCAAATATGTACTTATTCTAATAACCAGGGAAAAAAATTTAAGCTTTAGCATGGTAAAACTCTGTCATACACTTGATTTAAAGTAGCCTTATAATTGAGGGAGGCAGTTTCCTGACACCATCACTTAAATTTTAGAAGCATAACAAGAGACCCTTTTTTCCAAGTAATTGTGGCATTTACTAATACAAAGTGTTATCAAGGTGTTATGTAAACAAAACTGAGCATTTTATGTGTGGTGTCATGATTAAGAAGTTACAAAACATCAAAACAATGGATTAAGATACCTTCTACTAATGCCTGAAGTAACAAGAAAATACTTCACTAACAACTGTTGATTAACACTGTATGCACTGAACTTAAAAAACCCACTTTGACTAACTGTTGTAAAGTATTAAAGATGGATTCTCAAAGTGGCTTACATAAGCATAGCAAATAAACCCAAATATAGCCAATTCATCCTCTTTATAATATTAGGTTAAAATATTGTAGCATGTATTAATATTTTTAGCATGCTAAGGTAAAAGTTTAACTACTGTGCTGCTATAAATCCAGTTCTGTCTTCCTTAAAAAAAAAGAAAAGAAAAATGCATCTCTTATACTATTCTGCCTACTGATAATGCCTTGGCTTGTCTTCTCAACAAATAAGAATAAGGTTAAATTCTATAAATAAGTCCCAAATATCTACCAGATCAAGGACCAGAGAAATTGAATAAATTAAAATACAACAAAAAGAATCCGTCATACAGANGGTAAAAGTTTAACTACTGTGCTGCTATAAATCCAGTTCTGTCTTCCTTAAAAAAAAAAAAAAAAGAAAAATGCATCTCTTATACTATTCTGCCTACTGATAATGCCTTGGCTTGTCTTCTCAACAAATAAGAATAAGGTTAAATTCTATAAATAAGTCCCAAATATCTACCAGATCAAGGACCAGAGAAATTGAATAAATTAAAATACAACAAAAAGAATCCGTCATACAGAGGGATAAAGCCCTTACTTAGGATACAGACATTTATGCTCAGTTTTCTTTCCTGCCTGGAGCAATCCAATCCAAAACCACCTCCACCTCTCTCTTTCTCCTAGGAAATATTCTGCTCTATGGTAATGATGAATTTTTCTCAGGTTCTTTTCAGATGATTCAGTTAAAAGCACACAGCTTGACAATTACTGAAATAAGTGTGAAGAGCTAGGTTCCAGAATTTCAAAGGAAAATTCAGAACACACGGAAGGAAATTTACAACTCTGAACAGAGTTTAAAAAGACAATTCCTATGCATATCTTTTTGCAGCAGAAACTGGACATAAAAACTGGTCTCTGCGTGTGCACATGTGGAGCTTGAAGGTTTTAGTTCAGGTCAAAATCCTTCAGATATCCAAAAAGATGCTGAATTTTCAGAAGAATGAATACACTTTTACCCTTTATGATTTAATCTGATTTTGAACTATATGCACTGATTGCTATTGGAAGATTTTATATTGAGTAAACTATTGTGTTGTTAGACTAGCACAAAGAAAATACTGCAACTCAGACCTTTCAATCTGCTACTATTGCAGAGATCCAAGGAAGACTGCTTTGCTCTTATCCTTCAGCATCTTATTGCTTACACTTGAGTATGCCTACTATAAAGTATTTTGTAAACTTTCCTTTACTTTTACTGCTAAAAGGAGATTTTTTTAATTCTTTTGAGTTTCTATTCTTCCTGTACTTACAATTTTTATTCTACTTCATTACTTATTTGGGAAACAATTTTAATGTGTTTTCATAACAATTATAAGTATAAAGTGAGAAATTATTTCATTTCCCACCACCCACCTTAATGTCAAAGGTGGATAATCTAGCCAAGAGTAAATACTGACAGATCAATGTTAAGGAATACTGGGAAAGAAGTTGTGCACAGGTTAATTATAGAAGTGGATAGAGGGGGAAAATGTCACTAACCTGGGCAGTCAAACTGCAGCAGAAGTTGAAATCTGAAGGGAGATAAATGCAAAGATTAGGAAAGCAAGTAAAGCATGGGGAGTCACTGAAGATTTGGGGGATTCTCAGATACCTGCTAAATAACATTAGACCTTCACAAAACCACTGCCTTGTTAGATTTCCATTGGAGACAGAAGCATGGTAGATTAAGTGGATGAGAAAGACAAAAGCACTAAAATTGACAGATACACCTACAGTTTTAAGTTTTTTAGATTATCTATAATGTAGAAAAATATTGGCCTGATACAGTTTTCTGTTAGTACTGGACATAAAAGATACTATCCTATCACTACAGAAAAGACTAACAGATATTCTAGGAAATAAAAGATGCAGCAGACTTCAGACAAATGATGTAGGAGATCAGAAGAAATGAACATGCTGCTAAAACAACAGCCCATGAAGCAAGTGAATGATGTAGTGATGGACAATGTTTTTTTCTAATTTGAGTAAAAAATCCAAACATACTAATTAAATATTAAACATTTACATATTTTAAAAGTAACAAATTTATGACATGATACAGGTGGTTCACAAAACAGACAATACTTACCTCATAAGAGCTTAGTTTTTTCAATATGTGCTATGTGTATACATTTTACTGTGGATATGCATGTGTTATACATGAAGTTTAGAGATTTTTGGTTACTAGAGACCACACAATATACATCGTTCTTCTCAACATGCTTTGCACTCAGAAACAGGACAGAATTTCTATCTCTGCTCCTCTTTGTCTCCACTGTGGAATGCAGAGCATAGGACTTGAAGGAAGAAGAGAGGTGCAAGATTAAGAATGTACACACAGAACACACAACCTGAAGAACTTCACTTATTGCAAGGTATGTTATTACTTCCTACTACAGCTCCTTGAGCATGTGCATCTATCCAGAGATAACAATAAGCAATATTCTATATAACCATCCTGCAAGGACAGCAGCACTGGTTTCTCAACAGAGGAGCCTAATCTAGAGATCATAGACTCATAGAACAATGTCCTGCCTGACAGTATTTATGGAACACAGCATCAGTAGGGGAGGCTTAAAGAACTGTGAAAAAACTTTGTAAGCAGTGTTATGGATGATGATTAGGGTGTTGTTGGGCAGATCATCGACTAATGAAATAAAATCATCCTTTCCTATAGCTTGTCCTGATAATAACAGCTCAGATCTGCTTGGAGAATCTTGAGTGTTTTCTCTACCCTTCGTATTTTCCAGTATAGCTCCTTGTAATGACCCAAAGCTTTATTTGGGGAGTTTACAAGTAGAACAAGGCTATTTTTTCTGAAATGGCAAAATAGAGAGATTGTTGTGTCCTGAATAAATAAGACCTTTCAGAAACTGAGTAAATGGAAATGAACACTTTCTTTTAAGTATATAGCCAGAATTTCACATCAGTTCCTAGAAAAAAAGGTGGGTCTTAAGGATATTGTAAAAGCTTGGCTCTTCATTTCTCCAAGTTAATTGCACAGGAACATAGTTTTTGTTGGCATGTGTTCTAGGGGCAAAAGTTCAAACACCGAATTTGTACAGAAGAATCTGATCCCTTAAAAAGTACAGCACTGATACAGAGTGAGAAATGGGTAAAGACAAGTCAAAACAGCTGCCTGGTAAAGAACAGAGCTGAAGGACAAATCCTGGTTCAGTTTAAGAAGGCAATCCAAGGTGAAAAAACAGTTAAAGCTGCACCAACACAGGGATGAGTTAAGTTAGTTAAGTTGCAACAATGCAGGGATCTTGCCCTACATAAGAGGGGGGGAAAAAGAAGGAATCAACTCTGGCAACAAGAACCTGCATCATGTGTAAACCATATCAGCAAGTCCTTTGGTTCATTGTGTTGTTTCTTAGAGGACAGGAACAATATGGATGTTTCAGCAAAAGGGGGAAAATCTATCAGCACTATCTTTCAGCCCAAAGACAAGGGCACAGCACTAATCCAGCAATGTCAAAATAACCAACAGACTAAGAGACAGACTAAGCCATACAGAGGCCAAACTAATATTTATCTGATCTGTCTGGTTTTGTGATGTAGTCTAGAAAAAAAAAAATACTCTATATGCATTAAAGTGTTCTTATGACTATCAAGTACTTTACAGTGATTCCAACCATTTCCATGGCCCTCCCAGGAATAACAATGGGAAGGTAGGATGGTGAAGATTTTGAATGCAGTTTCATCTATCTGAGGAGAAGCAGACTACCTAAATTATTTAGCCTTTAAGTACCCATCATCTGTTCTGATGAGATACATCCAAAATACATTGCTTTAAAGCTTTCCTATACAGCAGGAGGACCATGACCTCTCCCTCTGATAACAGAAAATACAATTGTAATACTACCCATAGCTATCTTTAAATCTAGAAATTGACCAGAGAACAGATTCATCAGTTCTGAAAGACAGTATCTGCCACCATCAACATTCAACACAGTAAACTGGACATCAAAAAGGAGGCCCACCTCAGATACCTAGTAAACTCTTCTAGAATGTCAAGAAGGTATAAGCAAATATATAAAAATACCTCCCTGTGGAACAGGTCAACATTCAACAGCCTACATGTGATCACAGATATAGACTAGAGATTTCTCTTCTGGGGATGGTCACTGTTGTGTTTTGTTCTAAGAAACTGAACAAGTTCTAGAACTTGCAGGAGAGGTGCCCTTGCAAAATGTGGAAACCAAAGAGGCCATCATACCCTTCATCATGCCAAGGTTTGAGTTCCAAGGGTTTAAAAGCCCTAATAAGCTCTATGATCAGCTCTCTAAATATTTCATGACTAAATATTTTCCACAGAGAAGCTCTGTCTGTGTTAGTGAGCTACCTTAATGACTGGGTTTAAATCATTAAAGTTGTCAATAATTCAAATGACCAAGGCCCTGGTACTGTTGATGGTTTTGACCTAACACAAACTGAAGAATTTCATGCATGTGGTAATTTAATGAAAGTGTGGAATTCTGAAAGTTGAGACATAGGAAGCAATCTCTGTTATGTTTCACTTCAGTTTGCAGATAAACAGGTTCTCCCAAACCTATTTCTCTTCTGGGGATGAAAGTGCAATTTCTTATTTCCTAGGAAACTGCCTATTCTAAAAGATATCACTAGAAGCACAGATCAAAGACCACAGGAGATAATGAATGATCTAATTAACTGAACAGGAAAAATTACCCATGTGAAAGAGAGCTTAATAGGACTTCCCAAAACGTTGGGTAATGCTGACTCATATGCTCAAAATGGGCCAAGTAGTCTCCAAAGGAAACACAGCAAGGTACTTGACCTATCTAGAGCTGTTTGTGGACTGAGCACCGAGCAGGGGATGGCTGGCCTGGTAAGAATGTTTGTCATCACTGGCATTTCTTCCCAGCCATTCCCAAGATCTAAAAAAAGAGAAGTCAGCTAAACTGATTACCTTTATGCAACATACAACACCATGGAGAGCAAGCAATCTCCTCTGAATTCTTCCAAACATAGCGTATTCCTGGTTTTCAAACAGCAAACACAGCACCAGAGTGGACATTCACTCAGTGGAACATTATTTCCTCAGTAGTGTCCACGGCTGGCAGACAGCATTATTTAGAGGCTAAACTTTCACTTCACTGTTACTCAAAAATCTGAAAAGTCAGTTTACCCAAGCCAGAAAATCCTGTATTTTCAAATAAGATGCTGACAGAGCCTGGGAGTCCACACCTAACAATGGTTAGGTGCACATCAGCCATTTAGCTGACTAGCTGCTGGGAAGTGTCTTTACTCTTCATTGTGTGATGCATATTCTCTTCAAATACAGTTGATGAAAATCTTGAAGCACAGTCCAAAGTGATACTTTGTTTCTTAATGGCAATTTCTAGAATCTGAAGCACTATTTAGCTATTTTTCCCAAGCATTAAGTCTGCAGTCTTACTTTCCTGTTCCTCTGAGCTCTAGCTGAACCTATTCCTGACACATCAGGATCTACAGAGATTAAATCCAGTATTTAAATCTCTCTCCCAAGGAAGGTCTGGGAAACAATGGCTAGTCACACCATTTTTTCCATGTTTTAAGGATGAAGCACACAGACACAGAACACAGCTAACCAAAAATCTCTGTATGCAAGTATGTACCCATCATGGAACCATGGATAGTGGTAACTAGCAAAAGTCAGATGTACATAGGAAATCAAGAAAAAGGCAACAAAGCAGGGCAAGAAACATTGAAATCTATTTTTTCTGAGCTATTCTGAAGTTTTAAGAATTCAGTCTGTTACAGTAACTTCCACATTGCTTATAAATTAATGATTAATCGTGTATTGAATCTACGAGGTTAATTTTCAAATAGGTCTATACATTCTATAAAAAGTATGTATTTTCTTTATAAAGATTTTTTTACTTAGAAATGTAAATTTAATTAACTACAGGTTGCTATTGCATTGACCTAATTGACCAAACAATCTCATAAGAACTCAAGACTTATGATCTTGATTAAGTCCATACTTATTTAAGGGATAAGAGAATAGGACTAAACACTTCACATTATACTGTTTCCTGAAAAAAGCAGAAGTTCCCTATCAGCAGAACAAGCACAGGACAAATAGAACATGAGATACTTGCTTTTAAATACACTTGAACATTTCCATGCAAGATAGTCCAACTTAGCAAACTTTTTGCATTTCTCTGGCACATTCCTGCCATAAGCTCTCAATTCAGACCTGAAGAGACCAAACTAGTTTACTTGGCCTTTTGTATATTTTAGAGAAACGTCAAAAGAAAAAACTATCACTGCAATTTAGACTGGGTTTAAAATAAAAATTATTAAAAGCAATAGAAAATAGATTCAATAATCAAATTAATTATTAATTTAGATTCTTGAAGAAGGGATTTATAAAGATAATGTAATAAAGGGAAAAGTTACAGTAGTTTTCATAACTCCATTCCCTCAAATCACATGAAAAGGAACACTTACTACAGGAATTTGATACCAATTACATTTAAATAAGAATCTCTCGCCTTTTTTGTTCCACACTTGCAAGAGCCAAATGGAATATGATGATGCCTACTTCAATCTACTGTGGTATCTACTAGTCAGGGACTAGTAACTCTTACTAGCTGTTTGATATGAATCCTATCTAGTGCACCATAAGATTAATCTGTTGATTTATTTAATTTTACAGTCTAATTCACAAGCAGGTTATTTATTGTAGTTTTATCAATATTTTATTCTTATCTAGCAAATACTATGCAGCTCAGTTAGTTCTATTATTCCAAAGCTCAAAATTACCTTTCATTTCTTTCTCACTACAAGTTTCTCAGCACCCATCCTTCTTTCAAAATACTTTAGGAAACACAAGGGGAGACCAACAGAAATCAGGGCTCGCCTTAGGAGCACTGCTGAAGACCTTAGGAGCTCCTTGACTGCATCACACTGTCTGACAGCAGCTAATGTACAGTGTCTGGAGGACACCACATCTGCAACCTCCAGTTACCATGGACCCAAGTTACTAAGTTACACAACAACCGTAACCAGTAGTGTCTGTGGCACCCTGTGTTTCAACACATGGTCAAGACCATCCAACATACTGGCAGAAGCTGCCTTTCCAAGTAAGAAAAATGGGAATTTATTAGTACAGAAACTAGATCCAAGGGCTAAGAAGAAAGTTATGGGCATAAGACTCCATGTACAATTGTTTTTTCTTAGGGCAATTACAACCACCATCCCATTCCAGCAGTTTGGCTATTGTCAGCCATTCTTTAAAATGGGGAAACTGCAAGAGTTTTAACATAACAAAAGCTGTCACTTATTTAAGCATTATTTTTTTCCTCCCATAATTAAAAAAAAAATGCAGTAAATAATGGAACAATAGTAAGTTTCACTTTCAAAAATGGAGGAAAGTAATAACTGGTTTGGTAGACATACCAGGCAAAAGTCACTGTTTTCTTGTAGCCTTTGATTTATCTTTTACATAATTTATGTACTTTCAGAAGTACATAAAAATGTGTTCTTTATCAAAGCAGACAAAACTAGGATAAAAATATCCAGAGCTATCTACTGGAGTTGAAGTATCTCTGTAGAAGGGCAAAATCAATGCTGCTCCTTCACAAACACTGATCTATGTATAATGTCAAACACAGATCCACAAAGACTTCCTAAAGTTTTTAACAGTGTCCCCCCCACTAGTAATTCATACTATGGTTCTTCACTTATGTTTTTATAAAAAAATAATTCTTTCAGTTAAGAAGACCTCCACTTTTCAAAATTATTACATTTGGGTTAGAGGGATAATAGTCTGCTTGGTTTTAGAAGTAAACCTAAATTCTTGAATAAGTTTAGATAAGATTGTAAAAATCATTACAGAATGGTGCATTTGGCTGCAAGATTACTTCACTCTTTAAGCTACAAGCAGCAAGTTTACTCATAGTTTTGTGACTGTATCCAACACAGCAATTTTAATTCTGTTAATCTGTAAAAGATATCATCTACTGAGTATAAAATAATTTTAAATTCATGATCTGCACATATTAAACTCTCCTTATCCTGATCAGTTGCCCAAGACAAAGTTGGAAAAATATTGCATGTTCTGGAGTGGACATACTGCTATTTATGAAATTTAAGCTTTAATTTTCCATTTCATCATCAATGAAGCTAGGGATTATTTTATTAGATTATTTGTACATCAAGCTTCCTGCCAGACCAGTGAGCATTTGCAATAAGCAAAAAAAAAAATCTGACAAATTGGGCTAAATAAGCACATGAAGTTATTTCAATCGATGCTGTTTCTTACCATCTGTGTTATACTCATTGAACAGTGTTTGGTTTAGGTTTTAAGCATTTCTGAGTATAGTTAAGATTCCCAAATATTACACAAGTAGGACCCCAGTTCTCTATGCATTCTTTGTATGTATTAAAAGTTACCTTAATGAAATCTTGGATGTAAATAAATAAAATAGATATTATAAAAGACTAAAGAAAAAAAAATCAAGCTATTTCCATTTAATAATGCTATCTGAAAAGCTAAGAACAAAAGAATCTTGTTTAGAATAGTTTTATTTAAAAGTAGCAGGAACTTTAAGATGATGTTTAAGATGGTTTCCCTCTCTGGTTCACAGAAAGACAAGAGAATTACACAGTAAATTTGAGTATTTAGAGAAGAAAATCAAAACAATTTTTGGGTTTCAGGAAGGTGTTTTAATAATAAAGCTTCAGTGAAAAGTTCAAGAGCTGTTAAAGCTTCCTCCTCTAAAAAGTGGCATACAAAGCAAATTGATTACCACTGAAGATTTAATGTTATAAATAGTTAAGCTTCATGGTTCCTCTGAATACTGAGGGAAAAAAAAAAAAAAAAAGGCTGTAATTGAAATCTCACTATAGNAGGTGTTTTAATAATAAAGCTTCAGTGAAAAGTTCAAGAGCTGTTAAAGCTTCCTCCTCTAAAAAGTGGCATACAAAGCAAATTGATTACCACTGAAGATTTAATTTTATAAATAGTTAAGCTTCATGGTTCCTCTAAATACTGAGGGAAAAAAAAAAAAAAGGCTGTAATTGAAATCTCACTATAGCTTTGAGGTGATCTTTAAAATACTAAATCCTAATTGTACTTTGAAATAGTTTTCTAGTGTTATCAAACATTATATTAGAAGCAGCCTTGCTCAAGTTGTTTTCATGTACTTGAGCTGCATTTTGCAATCAGAATTTGTGCCAATCTGATATATGGGGGAAAATGCACTCAATAGGAGTGAAAGCACACTATAAAAATAGATAAAATTAAAAGAGATACAAAGGGTTTTGTTCTATACAAGTTGATCAAAAGCTAGTCTAATCTAGAAACAAGAAGCATTAATAGAAGCATCTTTGTCAAAAAAATTATGAGCTTGTTCAACACATTTTAGAGGTTCTTGAGACTGCATAGATAGCCTTGTTCTTTAAATCTGTGTTAATGATCATTTACAATCAATCCAATAGCTTTCTCTACAGCTTTCCCCCTCTACTCCTCTGAACACTTATGTCATAATAGCCTACTCATACAATTAAATAGTCCTTTGAAATAGATTAATTTAAAATGTTATAGAATAAGATCTACATGATTAACTAACAGGATTTAACCATGAATAAAAATCAGTTTACAGCTGCTCAAAAACAAATCAGCCCCCATCTTAAGTAAGCTTCTGAATAAACATCTGATGCTGTCAGCAGCATAACAAAAAAAGTAGTGACACACTTGCTATATTGCATCAAAATTATTAGGAGTTGAAAAATTTTGGCAGAATTCCAGATATTTATCTTTAATCATACTAATGTGCCATGGATGACTAATAAATATAAACACGACCCTTCTGTTTTTATAATGGATACTAGTTCTACTGGTCAATGCTTTTGGTCAAATACTCTTGGAATATAAGGATGTCTAATGGTCTAAATAGAGCATCCCATTGCAGGCTGTGGGGTTTTTTCCCCTTTCCCTTTTAAGTGTGTTGGTTTGCACTACCTCAGTTTTGGCAACACTACACCAGGAAGACACTCTGAAATTATTCACCATTTAACCAGTGCCAGGCAGATAACATTTAATGTAATGCATCTCCCAGATACATTGGAATTTTAGATTACTACAGAAAAATATCTCTAGGGAAAAAGGAATTAAATTCATTACATCTATAAGTATTGGCTGATTGACAGCTTCTCCACTATCAGATGCTAAAGCACTATCAGCTCCTAGAGACAGTAGTAAAGCATCTGAACTGGCAGCTAGAAGCACTGGGTGACAGGATCAATTCTGTTAGTACGAATATACTACAAAGCTGAAGTTTGAGACAGAAAAATTCAATTATTTTGCTTTTAGTTAAGTCCAGAAAGTGATCAGTAAACATACTCTAAAAATGCCCACTCTAAAAATGCACATTTCAACAAAGCTGAATTTAAAGGAACAAAAATAAGATGTTTCTCTTGTTTTCTGTCATTTATCCTTCCATTATTGCTTTGAAACACACAAGTACTACTGACAATGTATGAAACCGAGTATACCAAGATAAATTCTTTGGAACAATACAGAATACTTTTTATGGGAAAAGTATAACTTAGAGAATGTGGAACTAAAATTTGAACAGGTACAATTAATAGTTCTGACTAGAGCAATGGAATCTCTTCCAATCACAGACAACAATTTCATGTTCTTCCCAAACACAACTTGCACTTTAAATACAGTTTCCAAACCAAATCATTATTTCAGTCCATAACACAAAGGGAAATAGTTTTTATAATCTATAGGAAGAAACATGCACTTACCAAGTGAACATAAGGCACAAAGTATCCAAAAAGTGCAGCTGGGATCCCAAAAGCCCAGATTCGGTAACTGAGAACTTTGAAAACGGAGAAATTGCAAATCTTTTTTTCAGGAGGAAATCTGAACTTTCCCTTCTTTTCTCCCTCCTTGTCTTTGGCATTGGAAACAAGGGGTTTATAGGTAAATCCAGCCAGGAACAGAACGAACATAAGGACGCACAGGACCCGCAGGGTGTTGTAAAGGCCAACAGAATCGATCAGAACTCTCAAGAGGAAGGGCAGAGACACAGTGAACAAGCTGCTGCCTGCAGTGACAATGCCATTCACAAGTCCAAGGCGCTGCTTGAAATAGTGCCCAAGAATGACCAAGGATGGCTGGTAGGCAAATGAACAGCCACAGGCAAATAATATTCCATAAGTAAAATAGAGAGGTTCAATGGTGCTGTATCAAAAGAAGACAAAAAATAATCATTAGTGTTTTGTACAACACACTATGCTCATGTTTTCCAACTATATGCAAGATGTATCATCATTTCATTGAAAAACTATTAGCACTTTTTTAAATGGCTGGATTTTTTAAATGAATCCTTTATGTAGTGCTTTTTATCATAGAGTGTTACCTGCCAGCCTTATTACCAGAAGAGACTACATAAACCACTCATGCAATTCTAGAAATTCTTAGAAAATTATACATGCCTAACAAAGATACAACACCAGGAACTCCCGTTTTCCATATTGTTGAGAAAAAGAATATTTGTATAACACATTTTGCTGACTATATTCAACTATCAGGAACTAAAACTGATGCTACACAACTCAAGCCAGAAGAAACAACAAAAGGGGGAAAAGACTTAATACCTTTATCAATGGAAAATAACCATGAAAAATAAAAACAGAAGTTATAAAATGCAAAACAGAGTAAGGACAGAGGGCTTGCTTCCATCTGTGGATTCATTCAAAAAGTTGCCAGCATGACATACATAGTAAAATATTTTCCTGTTTTAGAAACCCAAGATGTGAGACTATATGTAAGAAATACAATTTAAATTAAGACATTAGTATGTAATAAAAGCAGTAAATCACATTTGCACTGATGTGCCATACACTATTGTACTTTTAGAACATCGATTTCCATATCTGAACAGTACTCCCTCAATTAACTGATAACATCATGAGCATAAATCATTTTATAATAGTAATGATGAAACACCTAGAACATACATTAACATGGCAGTACTCTAATAATACTTTTCCTATCCTCTCAAACTGTCCCTGTAATTCTAAACCAAAATTCAAATATGCTAAAATGTTTTTAAAACTTTCCAAAGTAATTTCCTTCTGCGTGCCTCATGTGCCCTTGTTTCATTAGATATCAGGCAAACACACAGATGACAGCATTTCATTCAAAGGAAGAAGACATCTTTCCTTTATCAAAAGGTTTAAATTAATACAACAAGAATGTTTTAGTACTCATCTCTTACACTACTGAGAGGAACAGACTATTCAAGACACATTCTTTTAGTTTTTACCTCATCTGTGGTAATAAGCTTCTTAAAACATGTTACAAAGTGCATGGAGGGGTTGTTTGGCTTAACGTTATTAAGCCAAGTATTTATATGCTCTTGGATTAACAACAGAAATAAAGTAAAACTTGGTCAAGTAACAAGAAAAAGTTTTCATTCTCCCCAGAATCATTCTAAGGATAAACTGTAGTACCTAAACCAGAAGTATTTGTCTTCTCTTGCTGTAAATTTGTGGATGCTTTCACATTAGGGATCATATGTCCAAACTGGACATATTAGCACAGGCAAAGTGTCACACAGCAAAGATATTCCTCCATCCAGATCAAACAGCTCAAATCTATTTGGCTCAAGGAGTACAGTTATGGAGAGCACAATTTCACAAGCCTGTCTTGTGTTTGTGTTTTTTTCAACTATGTAGGAAGCTTCTGAATTTTGCTTTTTATAGTTCCTGTACTTCCTCTGCTACCAAGGGAGGGTGGGAAAGACTAAGAACTAAAGTTAACTGACTTATTTTCCTGCTACTTCTTACCCTATCTATCTTCACTAACCAATTTCTGCTGTTGCTGACTAGAAAAGTAATTTCCTGTTTCCTCATGTTTTACTGGGCACATCCAGTTGCTCTTGAACTTCTTAGGATGTATTCTGTAAGAGTTAGAAATGTACAAAATGAAGTGCAATCTGGAGAAAAACAACACTCAAGTACTGACAAAGTTTTTTCAAAAACACAAGGAAGCACTGAGATTCCTAGCAAAGCAAATAATCCCTAAGTATGTCATCATGCCAAGGTTTCCACTATCTCTGTGTTTGACATTTGCACTAATAAGAATAGAAAACATCATGTTTTACCCGAATATCAGCACTTCCACCAAGGTCCTACTGCATATTTATCAACATCAAAACAGTGTTTTGAGAGAAAATTAAGATAGGACAGGGAGGAAGACAGAAACAATGTCTGCATACCTGCTAAATCACAACTATCTTAAGGAAAGCATACAAGTCTATCCAAGATAATACTACTGATACTTCAGCATTAGTCTTACTTTATACATAGCGGATCCTGTTAAAAATAGAGAGTGCCATTATGAGGGTTTAGTACATTTTTTTTTATTACTTTTGAAGTCAGAAGTACTACATGAATTTTTCACATTATAGAAAGACAAAAGCAAACAAACAAGGTTTCTAAACCTAAAAGATAATATGAAGTAGCACTGTTTACACCTCCATATCCTGCTGTGAGGATCAGCATCACCTCCACTCTGTGAAACTTATAAAATACTTTTAATATAAGAAAAAGGGTTTTTACCTTACAAAAGAACTTGAAAGCAGTCCAATAAATCCCACTGCAGCTCCAATAACAGCTACTTTTCGACAACCAAACAGGTCTGTGAATATGCTGACTATGGGAGAACAGAAGAAGACCATCCCCATAGAAAGGGAGCCCACCCATGCTGTAAAACAGAAAGAGACAGCAAGTGTTTAGTTGGCATTTGGTTTAGTTCAGCAACATAAGATCTTAGATAAAGTCTGAATAATCATTTTAAAATCTGATACATTTTTTAAATATTACCTAATACAATATATACATTAAGGTGTGTAATTCTACTTGTAACTAAAAGAACTGGAACTGGTACAACCATTTGAGTATGTAATGGGAAAATATCACTAAATCTGATACTGCTCCAGCTTTACAGACATTGTGAAAACCATACTTTGTTTATAAACAGGTCTTAAAGTTTATTAATATTCAGTTCAGGCGAGTACACTGACCTTTCAGCCTCAAGTGTGGTTTTTATTCCAAGCGTACAAAAAAACATCTTTGAACAACTTCGGTAGAAAAGGATTTGATTAACTTTAACTAAGTCAACATTCTGCTTTACTTCATACAGTTTTTCAGCCTCACATCATTCATGTGTTATGATCCAATCATTCTTTCAAACATGCATTACTGGTGTTACACCTAACAGTTCTCCCAAGGCATAAAGGTAAATCAAGCTACTGCAGCACAATACAAATATCCATATGGACAAATGTCTCCATTTATTTGTTAGTAAAAAAAAAAGGTATAAATGGAATTTGAAAGTACCCTTTCAGCACAGAATGGATTTAAATCTGTAAATCTGTCTAGATTAACTGTTCTACAGACAGTCAAATAAACTATTTTGATTCAGTGCTAAGAGTATATAAAGTTATCTGAAAATATAACAGACTTAATTAATAACATTTGCAAATATCTATCAATACCAAGATTTAGAGGTAGTATTGTTAAAACACCAATGAGTCCTACAACATGATGAAAACACCATTTTGTAAGACACTAAAGAAAATCGAGCAAAATAAACTAGTGAACAAAGTAAATAATTTGTTCATGGAGTTTACAGTATAAAAAGACATCAGAACAGATGTCTAGAAAAAAAAAGTACAAAAAATAAAACTTTTATTTTAGGGCAGACAATGATCTCAATTAACCATGATATCAATTAACCATGGGTCTCCAGCACAGGAGATGTTAGAGGTTTTTGAACAATATGTAGCAAACACAATGGAGTTTCAGGGCAATAATCTGAAGAACAGTGAGGTCATTTTTATGGACATTCCCTGCACTTCTAGGTTATGACTATCCCTGACTAGATAGTCCTGCCAGCCTTGACCCCCTCCCTCTGCCCTGACCACAACAGAAACATGAACTAGAAACATGAAGGCAGAGACTAAGAAGAAAAGGATTTCTGTGATACTGACTGAAAGGAAAAGACCAAATTTATGAAAAGTCTGTCCTTTCTCTGCAGTCAAAGAAGGTTCAAACATGCCTGCAGTGTGGCAAGAGATCACAGATCTATCCCATTTCACACCTCAGATGGCTCCTGATGCTGCAAGACAATATTATACCAACTATAATTTGTAGGCTGAAGTCAAGAGTGTAAATTCTCTCATAGAATTTGGAGAACAGCCAGTTGCAAAGATATTCAACTTCTACAAGGCTCCTCATCTTTTTATGTATTTTTATTTATGTATTTGGACTAGATCTTTTGAGGTCACTTCCAAACCATTCTATGATTTTGTGATTTTCCCCTGGAGTGAGCTATATAGAGCCTGTAGTTCTACTGTCCAGAACAAACTGCAAACATGAAGTAGAATGGCCATGCTGTTCAGTCATCCCATAAAACACAACAAAGAGCTCTCGGTATCTCTGCATGACTTTCAGGGCAACATTAAGAAACACAGATTACCTTTAACACCTGGGGTATCTACAAGGCCAAAAGAAAAGGCAGATAAGGATTAAGAGCTTGTCAGTACGAGGCTCCTTTATCAGCAGATTCAAGGTGATATGAAGATAACAAGGAATGATTGAACCTCCTACCAGCCTTCCTTTGTACAAGGCAGCACAAAGGCAACGCTGACACTAGACAAGACCACCAGAGATTACTGTTTATGAACAATACATGGGCAGTCACAGGAACAGATACACACACATCATTCCACAAGCCGGTAAATAAACTGACCAAATGAAAGAGTTTAAGTAGCTTGCATAAAATCACAGATTAAATTATGCCAGAGACACAGACAAGTCCAGCAGTCCCAATTTCCAGTTAGCAAAGGCTGTGATTCAATTAGCATTCACCTCAGTAAAATCAAATAGTTTACAGTATCTTTTTAATGGCTTGTACAGCTAATTAAATAATTGGATTGTAAAAGCCAGAAGTAAAAACATGTGGCTCACATTACACTCAGATAACAAACATGCTGTCTCTTCAAGCTTCTAGGTATAAAATAATGGCTTTAGGACTTGCTTCTCGCCTTTTTATTAAGGACATGCAAATCAAAAGAGAAAAGTTCCCACTTGTCATAGAGACTGTTAATAGGAAGGACAATGGCCCTATTTGAAACATTTTATGAGGGTAGCATGATTAAACTGCAGAAGTGAGCCCATGGTCTACTACTTACCACCTATTTCATGGAACCTGGAGCCCTTTAAGTATGTATAATATACTGAAGTTAATATAAGGCTCTCTGGTCCTGCAGAAATGTAACTTAAAGATATTTTGTTGGCATCTCATATGAAAAGCTTTATTACCAATTAAAACAATACTCTCAAAGTGTAGCTTGAATAGTATGCATAGGCTAAGGAAATGTACTGTCTTCATCCTCTGTGCAGAAATCTAGCATCAAAAAATTTATGTATGAACAGAACAGCATGTTTAAATCCACTTCCTGAAGGCAAGCAATTCTTACTGCAATATGTCAAAACTAATTTATGGTTATAAAATATATTCAATAAATCCAAGTAATCTTTTGCTTTGCTCATGTCTTCCAAGCATTCTGAATTGTCTTCCACATACTTTAAGAAGAAACTACAACCGTCCCAAATAAGCAGTATGTGAAATTACAAATGCAGCTTGCCAGGATAATGAGAGCTCACTAGAGAAGTTATTACATATTAATTAAAACATTTCTCCTCTAGGCTATTGGCTGCTTTCCTGGCCACAAGCTGGCTGTATCCCAGAGCTGCTAATTCAGTTACTAATGCAGCACCTAATTGCTACATATAACCACATTCATACACAATGCATTTTGCTTGTCATAGAAGAAAAGCTATTCCTAAGGACTAAAGCTTCCCTTAATGCACAGGAAGTCAAGAAATGTTTCCTCAAAACATGAAATTGCAGAATAACCAAATTCCTAAGCTTCCCTAGAAAATGCAACGCAAGTTATCCTTAAGATAAAAATACCAAAGACTGTTGGTAGCATCTATACTGAAAGGTCTGTTCCTGTGGATTCAAATATATAACATTACAAAATTACCCTTTCTTATAACTAAAATTATTCTAAAATGAAGAGTCAGTTACAAGTTCTTTTCTTACCATTTTGCTACAAAAGTATGTACGTTAGCTGTAACCTGAGTACACGCTCTCATATTTCTTTAATTATCTTTCTAGGAAGCTATTATCTCTCTATGAAATAATTTTCTAATTATGAAGTTATAGCACCTACTCCACAAATATGCTGTCCTTTAACCATGAGTTTTTAGAGACAGACATGTTTTAAATAAAAAGCCTTTTGTCTTCAGCAATAAATACAACATCTAAGTGTTTAGAAAATAATTCCCATCATCATTGCTGGATTGCATAATACGTATTTATCTAGAAAACTATGAACCACGTTGTTAAATCTTTTAGTTCATTCTCTACACTGAATCACTAGGACATACAAGAAACAGAAAAGCATTAATACCATATCACATTGGAATGCTTTATCATGCATAAATTCAAGTAAAGGCCACTCATCCATAGCATTTCCCTTCACAATCAATTTTTTTCTGTGAACTACAATAAGAATCTTATCAGTGTTACCCACAAAAGTCTCTCAAGTGTTTAGCATAACACCATAATTATACTCTTAATTTCTTAATGAACTAGAAGAATTTTTTAAATATCTTCCCCTGAGAATTTTCTGGTTGAGACAATGAATCAAAAGCTACTGTCTGGAAGATAAATTATATGAGGCAAGAGAAGAGAAGAATATTTAAACCAAGGATTAAAAATCAGCTGAAAAACATTGTTTCTCCACAAAAAAAAAGCTCAACTTCAATAATACGTAGTAAGATTTTCCTTGTATTTTAAAAAGTATGTGGAAAAGAGTGAAGGGCAATATTTACAATATAAAACCTTTATGCTTCCATTATGTTATTAGTTATTATTTGTGCAAGAACAAGGAAACCTTTATGCACCCTGTATGTACTGACAGCCAAGGACCTTCCTTAGCCTGTTATTTTTGCAGGGTTTCCTTCTAAACAAACACGTACATAATTTTTTTCAGTGTATTTATCACTGTACTTGCTAATTCTCTTCCATGAACTTCCATACTCTGTTAGAACACAGATATTTTCAGCATCTGCAAAATCTTAGAGCAAACTAACTCAGCTGGGGGCTACATGAAGGACTTCCAATTCTATAACTGCTATTTACACACAAGGATACCCTCTTTAGCAAAGCAGAAGGCTGGAGTCCAGAAGATGATTTGTTACTACTGTAGCTTGGGTATTTCAGGGATCTCATTTTAGAGAAAACAAATCGTTCAAATCTGTTTCTGGAGATAATTTGCTTCTCTCCAGATAGTATTAATAACTCCTTGTCTGCATAATTATTTTTACAAATGAAAGAATTGCTCTACCAAGCAGATCAAAGACTGATTTAGCCCACTTTCCTGTTTCTGACCACAAAATACCTAAAGAACATTTGAAAACAAGGCATCCTGCAATAGTTTTTCCTTGGCTATGTCCTCCCAGTATCCAGCAGTAGGGCAGCTTTGAGACCTCCTAAGCAGAGAGCCATTCCTCAAGAACATTTAGTTTCACGGCCTTCTACTGCAGATCACCTACAGTCATGCTCAAGCATCATCTCCACAAAAAATTAACTCCCCCTGAACCTGCTCATAACATAATACTCCTGTACTAAATATGGTGAAATTCCTCTTGCAACCTATGCTGTTACCTTATATGCCTTTAACAAATCTGTTCATACCAGCTTCATTACAAAGTGAAGCATTTCTTTGACTTAATCCCTTTGCATAGGATAAACCCTTCCTTCTTTCCCCGCTATATTGAGTCCAATTTTGTCATATCATGAGACATACATGCAATCTTCAGTATAGGACAAACAGTAAGGCTTTGTACTATTTGTCCACCCCACACTCTTTTTTAAGTATTCATGCTTCAGAGTAAGGATGTTTACAAAACTATCCATGTAATTTTTCTGCTAATGGTAATGTCTAATGTAGAGTCCATTTCTTTTAGCATATATCTGAATTATATCTCTCCCCATGGGACTCATTGCTCAGCAATAACTCGAGAGAACTCAGGAAGTCTAACAACTGCCACCAATATGCTTACACAAGAGGACTGGCTACAAAGTTTGAATTTGTTCAGCCTGCAGATGAGAAGACCAGTAGCTCAAAAGGAATTTAATGAATGTCTCCAGATACTTAATAGACAATTATCACAGAATATAGAGCTAAGGCTGAGTGGGGCTTAATGACAGGAAAAAAACTACTGAAACACCACGAAGACAGTCAAACACCAGAATGTATGCTCCAGAAAACCTGTGGAATTTCCATCCCTAGATGTAATATTGAACTTGAATAAGTTCAGTTGAGTTTCTATGTTTTCTTTTAAATTTGGCTGCTACAAGTGAGGTGTGTCAGACCAGAATAACAGATTCTTCAACTCAAGTGAATCCAAGACATTTACGTAAAATTACTGTTCTGTACTGGATTCTTGAAAAACCGTATTCTTAAGATGGTGTTAAGTATTACCAGTTCTATAGAAATTGTGAGTCTCAGATGTAAAAACTCCCAAGTTAAACAAAAAAATTAAACTGTAAGCTTAAAAACTAAAAGCCCCCCTTTCTAAAAGATAGGCTTCTTTCAACAGATATTAGGTAGCCAAAGCAACAAATCCATTAGACGGAGCAAGTATCAAAATACTCTCCCATGTCCATTGAGCCTCTCTGTAGATCAGCCCCCTGGAAGTTGCCAAGTCTATTTTTATCCCCACCACTACCCAGAAGAGGATGGCAAATGCCTTGTGCTACATACACACCCATGAAAATTGTTTCAGAGACCACTGTGTTGCTTCTCATGAATTCTGAGCAATTTCATTAGTTGTGCATGAAAAATGACTGATGAAATAACTTACTTTCCACAGAGTTCTCATTTCTGCACAAACCACACATCACAAGACAGTAAATCAGTAGAAACGGAAAGCAGATTTTGAAATGCATGTATTGAAACGTTTAGAATTCCTACTGTCAGAAGAGTATGCTGCTTGTTCTATTCACATGAGATCTGCTGATTCCATTAGAGTAAGTACATGTTTACAGACTAAAAATAAATTTATGACATAATGCTGCTACAGGAAATATCCTATACTCTGAATTCGGGTTACATGACTACAGCTTTCAGTTTGCTTGCTTTCAGTATAGTTTACAAATGCCTGATCTAGGCTCTTCCTTAAAGCAACACTACTAAAGTAAGCAAAATTTAAATTCCAATATAAGTGAAAATTCTAAAATATTTTGGGCAAAAGGAGTCCTCTGCAAGGTAATCTCTCTTTTGGATACCAAAGCTGTCTTAAATAGGTTTTAAGAAGCAGAATTATCAGTAGAGGATCTAACACGATTTCCACAACATGCTTAAAGAGATCATGTCCAATGCACAAATGTTTCTGAACCAGGGGTTAGTGGTAGTGTCTGACAGGAATATCAGATGCTGTTTCCCCCCCACACACACACTAATTTTTCCTTGTCCCTGAAGAACAAACCTATTACTGGAAGACAGTAGTAGTTATCGTAAGTCAGAAACCAAGAGCATGACCCATTGGATCTCAATAAAGAGATGTTTGAAATAATACCCTGTTTCCAGAAGCATGAAAGCATAACCTCTGTTTTCAGCAGCCATGAGTCACTATAAGTCTGAAGTAGCTATTCTGAATTAAAAGATTTAACTTACTAATATGATTATTTTTACAAACAATCATAAGATTTTCTATGTTTATGTACCACATCTCTCCAGTATACATGCCTTCAGAAAGTCCAAAATACTACTTTAGGTTTGTATGTCCCACTTTGACCTTGTTGCAGCAAGGTGGAAACAAGTATAAACTTACCCATACATTATAAAGTCAGCTAAATAAGCTCGTATAATAGCAGTAAGAATTAAAAAACAAATGTTCTGTTATATCAGGATGTACACCGATTTCTTACCCTTCTTTATACAGTATATTTCTCTAACATCTGAGAAAGATGAAAAAGGCCAAGTATCGGATGAGATTCATGTATATCCTTAACATAGCAGTCATTCCCAAGTTCACAAAAATAGGACTCTCTGCCTTCATATGTTAAGATAATACAAGATCATTTTCTACTTGTGAGCATATGCAGCAGGAAAACCAAGAAGTCAGAAAAATTTATATTTGTGCACTCAAAACACCCTGAATTAATGCAACTAGCCAATTAGCTTAATTACCACGTAACTGAGGCAGAACATTGTGAGGCTCTTGCTTTTTGGTTACACCTTTAAAAACAGACAATGGTTTATTTGAAACAAGCATCACAAGAAACTGATTGTGACTTTTTCCTCCAAGCTACACAGCACAACGTAGGAACCTGAAATAGTTAAATAAGGCAAACAACTTTTACTACTAGAAAGACTGCAGATCTTCTTAGCTTTAAAGTTAAGAGTAAGACAAACAAATGCTTAAGTTAGTGAAAGCTAAAATAAAAGCACAGAAGTAAAAACTGCACTGTTAGGCAAAATAATGCTGCTATAGATTGTTAGTATTCAGCCTTCAGGAACCTTTAAAGGAAGGCTGAAGTCAATCATTAACAGAAAAACACATGCATTTGGATTTCATGGCAAACCGAGCTTGACCTTTGACACTTTATTAAAGTCTGAAAATGCTGTGGTAGGGAGAATAAACAAGGAACAAATCGATAAGAAATGGCTGCAACCACTTGTTTTTCCTTTTAGAAGTCACACAAGATTGTTTTCTGCTGTCTGAGAGAGTTTTCAAAGCACAGTGTAATCATATTTTTAATAGCCTAAAAAAATATTTCAAGTCCAAAACTGATATCCAGGCACATCTTTATCTTTCCTTTCCTCTCCCTCCCTGCAAATTAGCAGATTTCTTTATTCAGCTTTAAAATACTAAATAGTTGAACACTAAGGATCATATTTTGTTCTGATTTAGAATTAGTAACATTCTGAGCAAGAAAGTTATCAACTTGAAAGGCTATAGCCTGGTTTGCCAGGAAGGTTTAATCCTCAGAGACCTCACAACCAACAGTTGCACACATTCCAAGCACATCTGCAGCCAAACATTTAATGCAATTGTCCCATGTTTTAGAGCTATAACATGGATCAGACCTCAAGACTCAAATCCTTAAGAACTCAGAGAAACCAGCCTTCCTTTCCCATTTCACATCCATTGGGCAGGACCTACAAACTTCCTTTTTCAGTAGGGGCTGCCTTTACATGGCACAAACATCTCAGACCTACAGCATCAGAACTCCTTGTGAGTCCATGAAGATAAAAGCAGATAAGATAGAGAAAACTGACTTCACAACCAAGTTAGGCATGCTATTTGAAGTTCAGGAGTAGTTTGCCATCAAGCAGCACACAATATGCCAACTCAACTTTTCACATGCAAAAATCCATCCGAATCCATCAGAATTGAATACAGGCTCCACCGTAACTCAATAACTTTGTTAACATCCTCAGGTACATATAGCCAGCATTTATTCTCCAACTACAATAACATATATTCCCCTTATGTTCTGTAGGTTCCTATAGAGTAACAAAATCTAATTTAGGCCTTAAATCCATATCTTCAAGGCTTGAACTGTTAGCTAAAAGATTTCCAAATGTTATAAACCAGATCTGCCCACTATCCACCCCAAAATAACCATTAGCAATGTCATAATTCAGGCTAGATAGGCAAAAAGTCCTCATTTTCAGCAAGGGACAGACTGTTTGCCATGGTGAAAAAAGTGCACTAAATAAATCAGTAATACTACTTCACAGAGCAAACAAAACAAGTACAAGGTATTTTAGGGCAAATCATTTAGATGACAACAGATACGTGCTTTCCAAGGTAAATTTTAATTGTTAAACTATTATCTGCTTCAAAGGGGAAGAACCTGTATTTATAAAGAAACAAAAAGGTTATTTTGATAAAAGACACGTGCTGGCATTTAGTGCAACAAACATTGACCTACATCAGTATTCTGCCTTCCTAATTGTGACACTATTTTGTGCTATATGTTGTGTGGAAGTAGCCTCCACACATTTTATTTTAAAAGTAACAATCTTAAGGAAAAGTAAGGTAGGGAGGGGAGGGAGGATTTACAGGTATCATTTTCTTTTTGCTTTACCCCCATTCTCTTCAAAAACTTCAAAAACTGAAAGTTAGGCAAAATAAGGGGCATCATAGAAGCTTGCAGAGCACAGGTATGTATTAAAGCATTGTCCCTTTCAAAGAATTAATAGGCAAGAATTATCTGTATGATAAACTTGATAAGAGCAGATAAAGAAAAAGCATATGTGACTGGGCAATTCTTTGTCAGCACGTGCCCTTTATATCACCTGCATGCATGACTCAGTTTGTATCCTCTATAACCCTTGTAACCAAGTGAACTAGACACTAACCTCTGACCACAAGACCATCCAAAATTTTCAAATCCCCCAATATTACTGTAACACAAAAGCTTTCTCATTAATTTAGCAACAGTTACTCAGGCAGTTATCTTACTTATCTGATTTCAAACAATCCAAATACCCAAGTTGCCACAGATCTAGAACAAATTGTTTCTTGGCACATACAAACTAGTGTTATCTTAGATGTGCAGCTGAAACCCTCATGAATGTGATTTGCTGTACATATAATATTTCACACATGCAACTGAGATAAATCAGCCTGACAGGTAAAGGACATGTGAACTACAGTTTCCTGAAGTAGTCAGCAGATTTGAAGTTCACCTCTGTCCCATCAAGTTTAATATAGTCTTAAAAAATCAAAAGCAAGAGGTTACACTTATTTATTTACAACTACAGAATTTTTAATAGATGTGAGTGATAAAGATATAATCAGTTCTCAAAACACTGAGTATATTCCTAAAGGAAATATTTCTAAGTTCTGTATAAGCAAAATTTAGACAAAAAATAAGCATATATATCATATCTAGAAAAAAGCATATAAACATTCATAAGCAATACTATCTGGAATAATACATCTTTCTATTCCTACAGTATTCCTACTACTTTACCGATTTTTTACTTTGGATCCAACCATGAGTGACCCTTTACCAAACCTATGATACATGATCCAAAAAAAACCCCAAAGTTCAATTAGCAGCTACAACTTTCTGAAGAGTCTTTTGAGGAAATAGTTTTGCACAATAAAGACCTCACTATCTCAAAAACAAAAGCAAGTTTTCCTGAATATTTGCTGCATTTTGAAAAATATGAGTCTAAAGCTCTTGCTCATAAATAAGTATGTACAACACCACAGAACTGAACCACTCATACTATCGTTTCATTTCCTCCCCCTGTTTTTAACCAATGCCTTTAGCTCTTAAAGCTTCTGGGTGGCTATATTAAAAAGGACTCTTTGTACTCAACATGAGCAAATAGACACAGGCACATGTTGTCTAGTAAAAATTTTTTTTCTCTGAAGTCCTGGATTAAAACATCAAAGATGTTTATTACTTCCTTAAGGTATGAAAATATTTAGGAGAAATTACAAAATTTAATCAAGGAAACTACTGGAAATGTTAATCTTGAAATATCTGAATAGTGTTGGAAGACCTTAGGGAGCTTCAGAGCCTTACTCCTCAATCATTCATTTACAATAGAAGTCTAAATCCACCATTCCCAAGCAATTGCAATACTCTTGCTTAAGCTGAACAAATCTGAAACACTTTCCTGCAGTGACTCAGTAATCGTTGCTGAGTTAATGGTATATTATCAGTACAGAGATTTTTTTTCTTGGATACATTGCATAATGGCACTCTATAGAACAGTATAACCCTTGTTATCAAGAGATAAGCACTCAAGTCTTTCTGCTGAAGAATCAATCTTGATTCTTCATTGCACTCCAAATTCTTGAGTCAGCATTTTCAATGGGTTTCTGTTTTATCAGTTTGTAATCTAAGCACCTGGTAGCTTGGCTACTAGAATTTCTCAACTGCATTTATTTTAATGCTGTTCCAGCAACAGTATCTCTACTCTGCTACATCATTTAAGGAATTTGCCATCTTCACAGTCAGATCTTAACTCCAAATAACTAAGAGAATGCTATTCCCTATTTATAGCTTTAATGGGAAGAAAAGGCTTTAAAATAATATTAAGTCTCTCAAAAATGCTACTACACAAATATGACGCATCACCAGTTATGTGAATAATATGAACATTAATAAAAAAGTGCACATAACATCTGTACTTCACAAGAAAGTCATATTACATACATAGGGATTTTTGTTTTTCTAGAATAGTAAAAAAAAAAATTAAGCTTCCAGTGTTCTTTGATCTAAATGATCTACAATGCTTGAGAGAAAGGGCTATTTCAAGTGATGAGCAAATCACAGCTTATGTGAGAAGAAAATGCAGAACAGAACAAGGAAAGTGGTTACACATATCACAAGCAAGACCCTCGCAGAGTCTTGGAGGTGTTTTTGCTCATGGAGTATAGCTGTGTTAAGCCTGCCAGTATCACTAGTGACCTTAACAAGTATCAGACTGCATCTTCCATGAAGTTCCACTTACAGAGTGATGCTTCGTGCAATGAAAGATCATCTTCACACCCACAAAGGGGCACAGATTGGCAACAACAGGAGGGGAACCTCGAATAACACTCTGCTCTGGCTTCTCCCAGGCCCACAGCAGGAGCCTTCAGCCCTAGCCACACCAGCTCACCCTGCATATCCAGGGGACCATAGGACAAAGGGCAGATGGGAAACCAAGCTGCAAGCTCAGGGGAGGGGACACCCTGTTCTGTTCCTCCCAGGGCTACCTCGGGGAAGCCTCATGTGCAGGTGTGACACTCTTCAGGATGAGTCAGCACCAGGGCACTCTCGGAACAGAAAGAAATTACTGCCTTGAGGCATAGGACATGCTGGGGGATGCTATCTATGGAGTTGCTAAAACAGAACATTCTCCTTGCAGCAGCTGGAACACAAGTTACAAAACTCAACAGCTGCTCTTAACTACACCAGCCAAGACATCCAAATAGCAAACTCTAAATTTCTTCATAGAAAAAATAATCAACTTCCATGCACTGATCTCTATTAAAAACGAAAATTTGATCCACATAACTTCATCTTGATGGCATAACACTGTATAAACTTGCAATACATCAAAGCTGGTGGAACAGTTCTCTCAATGATATTGGCAGGTGCAACTAAACAGCAAAATTTAAAACTCATTAATTAATACATGGGTACAGCATAGAGATTTTTAAGACTGCAAATGAAAATATTAATCTAACAGAGGACTCAAGTAATTAAGTAGTGGGAATGCAGAGTGCAAAAGAATTTTTCCATTGTTCTAAAATGATTAAAACCTAAAGCATATCTCAAGCTTTACTGTAGCTGAAGTGCTTCAAAGAAAAAATATGTTAGCAGTCAGCATAATTCCTAGCCCTAAGAAAGTATCAACAAGGCCTGCTTGCATTCCATTCAACCCATAGAGTGAAACACAGAAGGCTCCAACACACTGCTCTAGCGAAAGGCACTAGGTGACAAAAGAGGAAGAAATCACAAGTAATGTGAGGAGCCCTTGGCCATTCAAACCTGGTAAGTTTTGAGCAGATTGACAGGATTTTGGATGGGGAAGTGGCTGTATGAACAAGACAGAAACCTGCTACACCAAGAACAAAGAAAGGATTAAGCTGATAAGCTCCAACAGCTAACAATGATGTGCCAGTAGTTCTGCATTTCCTCTGGCATCAGCAAGGTATAAAAGCAAGAAAACGGGGAGAAGGAAGACTAAAAAGATGTCTTGGATCAGAGAATAGGAACAAAAATATTCTAGCAAACGAACTAGAGACCCATACAAGCAGTTCTGTTAATAAACGAAGAATAGGTAATTTTAATAATTGAGACAACAGGTATTTTGGTGGCTTCAACAATAGTAACAGATTAGGAGCTGCAAGTATGAAAGTGTTCCATTTCTGTGCAAGAGTAGATAGAAACATTAAGACTGTTAAAACTGCACAATCAATGACAATGCGCAGGTGTGGAAACACCAGAAGGAGTGGCAGAAGAAAGGCATAGAGAATAGTATGTGTTGATGGCACATAGATAAGCAAAGATCACAGCACAATTATGTACCAGCTTCTCAAAACATTAAGTCAATAAAACATGGACTACATTTAACTAACACAAGAGACTAGAATTCATTTGTTAAAAGATAATGGTGGGAAGATAAAGGACTGAATTTGTAAGGTAGTCAAAATAGAATTTGCTCAGTCCTTTGTCTTCCTGATGACTCAGAGGTGGAACAGGATCCTTATCACCGCCTGCTCCTACAGGGTAGAAAAGACTCATCGAAATTCAGCAGGGAGCATTTGAGCAAAGAACCACCCAGAAGACATAAGGGCTTGATAGCAGGAATGTTTCATCCCTCATTTCATTGGGATAATGTCAAGGCCACCTTGACACACTTATCTGTGTGGTCTAGTTGCTCAACAGACTACTCGGGTACAAGCAGCTCAATGCTCATGAGTATGACTGAGTGAACAGAAGTGTCTGTGTTGGGGGGTTTGTTACTTAATTGGTTTTTGGTGTTTTTTGATTAAAAGGAAAAAAAATCTCCCTCACTAAGAGGTTTGCGTCATCATGCAGATGAAGGGGGGCAAACAACATGGGCAAGAACTAAAAATGGAACTATAGCAACCAAGAGAACAGAGCATTCAGGAACCAGCATTAAGTAATCACACATATTAGCCTTAGTGCAGACCATTTTAAGTTCAATTCAACATCACCCACTATTTGACTCGTGGGAAAAATTTAGTTGCAGGTGAAATTAATGCTTTCCTAAATAATATGCAACAACAGTTTAGTGCAAAAAACCTGATACAGATGTTTAAATGACAGAACACTCCAGGTAAAATGTTCTTTTGTTGTTCAAGTTTAATTGCTTCTCTCCCAGAGTATTCCTAGCTTATGAACCTCACAACTGAAAGACCAATCCAGACAGCTCCATACACCAATATAATCATGTTACATTTTAATATATTCTTAGATAGCCAATTAATTAAGTTAATTAACAGTATCAATATGTTGTGCTTTCCATTTAAGTTGGATAATGCAAAGTCATACATCCTTTAAATCCATCAGTCATTTTTTAGGATTGCCTACGTAGCCAAATGAAATTAGCTAAAAGACTCACTAGAAAACAAGTGAAAACAAAACCCAAGTAAAGCTTGTTTTAAAAAAAGGAAACTAATTAGGACAAGAATTTGATCTAATAAATTATTCTGCATGAATAATGATCAGCTTGTCAAAATCCATAGTGTTTGTTCATGAAGCTCACAGCTGGAAACAGCAGGGATATTTCAGGTCAAGAATGAGGTTCTTTGGCAAAAACTACACAAAGAAGTTTGAGGAGCTCCTGCCAAAACCATGCTTAGCCTGAGGCAATGATTTTACTTTCACGAGCAATCAAGTGACTCAGTTAAAAAAAAAAAAATCCTTACCAATATATCCACCAATAAAAATAAAGGATTCTGGTAGTTCTACAACCGATTTACTCAAATCACTACAGGCTTCATAGGAAAAGTTACAGAAGCTTCAAAATAAAGATTCAAACCAGCAACGTTTATGAGCTTTTGTCTTCCTTTGGTAAATGCAGCTAGGGATAGCCCCTTAGAAGACAGAAGTCAAATTCACTAACGTTTCTCACACTTAAGATAGCGACTATAATACAGGATCATTCCTGCTCTTAAGAAGTCTGCAAAGAAAACACCTTATCCCTCACCCCCAGTGAGAGAAAATCTCCACATAATCCTGCCAATGCTTGGTGACCATAATTTTTTTCTATTTTTAAAACAATCAAAACCAAATATCCTTCTAGGTACAGGCTGGTAAGAGCTTTTGCATACCTAAAAAGCAGCCTTAAATACTATTCATCAACCAACCATCTTTTTAACAGAAAGGTTTTAAAAACAGTATTTAGGTATAATCACTTACTGAGAATTATCTGGATAATGCTAAAGTAAACAAGCCATTCTAAGCAAGTCTAATGTTAATCGCCTACAACTTCTTACAGCTTTCAACAAAAGGTTCATCCATAACAAAAGATTCTTAGAAAAACAAAGTGCCCAATGGACAAGAGGGTAAAGCCCTCAGAGGTTTGAATAAACTGCCTAAAAGAAACACGAGGCCAGACCAGCATACAGCTAGAAGTTACCAGCAACATCCAGAATAAATCTGTGTTGATTGCCCTTATTGTTTGATAATATTAACCTAGAAAGGTAGAAGGGATGAAGTGGTAAAACTGCTCTTAGAAAAAAGAACTCAGGGGGCTGCAGATGAATGGGGAAGGTTTCGACGTTTTTACGGAGGGTAGAGGTTTTTTAGGGTTGCTTTTAGAAATAGTATGTATGGGTGATATAAGGGTGAGGCTGGTGTTAGGGTATTTATTTTTCAAAAAACAAGAATGGGACGGGGGTCCCTAAATTATCAGAAAGAGCATTTAAAATGTAAGTGTGAATTATGTAGGTAGTTAAGCGACTTTGAAAAAAAGCAATTGATACAGGGTGGGCTTCTCTGTCTCTCAAAGTCCAAAATCCACTGACTGGTTGAAGAGACAGTGGTACACAGCAGGAAGGACTATTTTTACAACATCAGTTACTAGGAGTGGATACAAAACACTAGCTTAGATCAATTTGAAGTGTGACCAATTATTTTTATGAAAGTTTACTAGCTCGCACATGATAAACACTCATGCAATATTCATCTTCTAGTTTCTTTCATTAATCATTAAAACCATACATCTATAAGAGCTGTTCAAGGCCAGGCTGGACACAGCACTGAGCAGCCTGATCTAGTGTCCCTGCCTATGGCAGGGAGGTTGGAACTCGATGATCTTTAAGGTTCCTTCCAACCTGAACTATTCTATGATTCTAAGAAACAGTAAGGATGAAACAAAAAGAGTGACCGATGCACTGAAGAGTAAGGTTGCTATGTGTGGTTAGCTCAACATGCTGAGAAATGGCCAACAGAAACTAGAAGGAATTCAAAGACATCCTGCACCTGGGCTGAAAAACATCAGAAGCCAGAGTAAGTACATGCTGCAGGTCAGTTGCTTAGAAAGCAGATTTGCAGAATGGAACACAGGGGACCTCATGGACAGAAGTTGAATCTGAGTCAGTGTGCCCTTCAGCAACAAGAATTGACTGCATTCCAGGTTACATTAATAGTGTTGCCAGCAGGATGAGGAATATTAACATTCCACTTTCATAAGGCTGGATGTGGAATTACACCATTTTCTGCTTCCCAGAACATAAGAGACATTGACATACTGAAAAGAGAGAAGGGGAAGGCCAGCACAATGACTAGGGGCTAGGGTGTCTAATACAGAAGGAAGAACTAGGAAAATTGAATTTCTTCAGCCTTAAGAAAAGGCTTGGGGTGCAGCAGTGCAAATCTTATTCCTCTCTGCAAAAGACAGAAGACAATCACACTGCTCAAAGAGAATTAAGACAGAAATCAGTACTGAGCATGGGATTTTTCACCATAAGAGCATAATTACCCAGAGCAATAGTAGACTATCCAAACTCAACTGGTCTGAGTGAACTTACCCCGAAGAGGGGTTGAACAAGAGGGTCTCAAGAGATCACATCCAGCCTTAATTATTCTATGAATACAGATACCACAGCTAGAGAGTTTCGCAAGCATGGCAATTTCACCCAGAATCTACTGCCAGGATACTAGAAAAGAAAGGTCACAGATCTTTCTTGAAATTAATAGGAGGATCTATGCAAACATAGCATTATAAATTGTGGTTTTGCAATGTTTTTATGCAATGAGGTTCTCTTTTCCATAGCTACCAAATACAAACAAGAGTATACAGCAATATCAAAAAGTTATTATTAAGTGAAACATGTAATAATTTACCCTAGAGGCTTGTTCCCAGGCTTAATCTGATGACTGTAAATAAAAAGATTTATTTTGATTATGAAAATTTCTGCCAGAAAATCCTAAAGTTTACACATTGCTGTTAGCTCTTGATCCCCTTTGGAAGAATTGTCAACCACCAGAGATACTGCTTTAAAAGACAAGAAGTTGAACCGAATTGTTCAAAAAAAAGCCTTATGGTTGAGTTTAACAAAAAAAGTTCTTTTTTCTCAGTTATAATTGGGCCACTAAGCACTGACACAATTTAACTACTCGGTCACAACAACTTAAATTCCATTAAAACGAAGCAGTAATTAACACGGTTAGGCATGTAGGTAGGGATGTATGCAACCATTTCCATACAAAATAAAAAGCTCACACTGCTTATGATGCCATGTTCTCAGTTTGCATTCAAATTAATGGATGTTTGAAGAAATACAAACTTCTGTCTTGCATAGTAATCCAAAACAATTATAGAATTAGCATTGACATATCAATAACATTAACAGCTATGTGTAAGAAGTTCTGGAAATAGCATTTCTTGTTTCTAAAATTATGCCAAGAAATATAGGACCTAATAATCAAGACAAAAAACAGCCACCAGATACACCACTGGAAAGTTAATAAAATCATGGTAAAACATGAACCAAAGTAAACTGCTCAAAGAGTATGGGGATTGAACAAATAACTTGGTCTTATTAGCTCAAAAATACCTTAGAAACTTAAGACAAACGCCAACAAAGACTACTATTCATATATACTGTACATTATGTTTGCAGAATCATTTGAAATCCTTTTAATCTGGCAGTTTAAGTAGCTGGTTTATAGCAAAATTTGCTGTTTGAAGACCTAAATCTACATTTATACATTGGTGTTGAAAAAAATGTTCATCTACCATATAAGCATTTTGTTTTATTAAATTAAATAAGCTTATTTTATATATATGTATAGATTAATTAGCATACACCAGCTTCCTTGTGAAAAGATAACTTGAGTCAAATTCAACTTCCATATGTTGAAGAATGGTATAAAGGAGTTATAACTAAAATTTAGCAATTAAAGGATATTGTGAAATACCAAAATACCAAAATCAAGATACTGACTGTTAATAGTCCAGGAAAGCAGAACTCTACAATACTTGCAAACTCAAGGCAATACTGGGGAAAAAGGTAACATGTTCCATTTTCTCCTAACAAGCTATTGCAGTGTGACACCTCAATTGCTGAAAAATGCCAAGAATATGCCATTTTCTGGTACACACAACAACTGCCTATGCACGGGACTAGAGATCCACAAATTTGAAATTACACAGTGCTACAATTTATATCAGCTTATTCAAAGAAGGTTTTAATAAATTCAATTTTTATTACTGTAATCAAGGGTAACATCAGAATTCATATCTGTAATGACAAATACCTACAACAATCTTATAATAATACTGACCTACTTTCCTTAATTAACATATTTCTACTGTATGAAGGTTTTACAGACCAAATACTGGTGCTGTATCACAACGGAAACAAATTCAGAAACAGACCGTCTCTGATTCTGCTTTTACACTTTCCTAAAAATTTGCCTGGGTGTTCATTTAGAAACCAAGCTTCCGTGTGCAAAAGGAAATGCTGTTTTTCAGCTTCTGTATTAAGAACAAATCACTCACTATGCATTTGCAGCAAGTACCTGTGATGTTATGTACCTTTTACCTGTACTGCAAATGTGGGAACATTGGCTATTGAGGAGCACTCCAAAGCTTCACTGCAAGCACTCCCAATAGCCTTTGAGAATTAGGCAGGTCTTTTAGCATCCCTTCCTCCTGGAGCAGGAAGAGCACAAGTGCTTGCTACAACTCATCTCTGGAGAGCAAAATATGCATAAACAGTGTGTACTAAGAACAGCTGTAGAACAAATACTCAGCTGAGGCTCTGAACCATAGCTAGGGCTAAGGAAAAGTGATTTCACCTCCAACACTGATGGTGTATCTGTAACTAGAACATATTTAACATCGTGGGATGACATTGCTTCAGATTTTAAGGATATTGAGGCATCTGACTTCTTGATGCACAAATCAAATTTAGCCAGCTGGAAGATTCAATATGCTTTCTCTATCTAGTATTTAAAATGGCATCCTAAAGACAAATTTATAGCTTCGTGAACATGAAATTCAGTGACCCTAAACAAAAACCAAGCATAGCTTGCAGAAATCACTTTGTCCTTACAGAATATTCATAATGTTGTCCTTATATGATGAGTTTACTATATCCTGATATCTTGTCAGTAATTAAAATAAATGGAAAGAGATTAAATATGCTTACTTCTTTAAACTGAGGAAGTTTCAAGCAGAGATTTCACAATGAAAAGACCATCTACAGGAAAGAAGTCTAGTTCTCATCAACAGACAGAAACATACTGCAAGGATGTTACTTCAAATCAGACTATTTAATCTCTGTTAACCAGGGAGTTATCCCTTTGCCAGAATCCCTGTAGAAATTTGATCAAAGATATAATTTAATAAACACAGTAATGTACAATCTAATAGAATGAAACAGAATGAATATATCCTGTAATTTGTAAAGGCCAGATGCAAAATACAGATTTTTTTTGACAGGCAAACACAGATATTTTGTTATAGCCTCAAAAAACACATGAACTGACCATAGCAACAATCTACAGGGACACGAAGTAGATGTCAGGTCAGAAAGATTCAGGAGTAACTTACTTTTTTTATTTATCCTCCAAATACAAGATGTCAAAAACAAATTAATAGGCATTGTATTCTGGCAGAATTCTTAGGTGAATTCAAGGCTCACTTATCTAATTATTTTGCGACTCTGAACCTTTCCAGACACACATGGAGGAGGAATTCCACTTCCACATGAAGAAGAACTCCAGTGAGGTCAAAGCAGTAAGGGGTAAGGGTGGCCCAGGGTCACCAAGTAGAAGCTATGAATAATGACTCCTAACACCCTTTCAGACTCCTCTACAAAGGTAACAGTGAGAAGGAGCATGATTTCCAAATATGAATACCCTAAAGACAACTTAGAAGTTCATGCAGTTATCAAGACCAAAAAGGATATTGATAGCTAACCTGTTCAAGTCATGTCAAAGGAGAAAAGAGAAAGTTACATACATGGTATTGTGTCAGAGTAGATTGCCTAATTCTAAGAAACAAATACCTTCCTCTACATCCAAATTAGAAGGCCAACCCAGAATAAGAGCTATTTCAAACCCAAAATGGTTTTGTCATCCAAAACAGCAATGCATACTCTTATCTTATTTCACATATGTACAAACAGAAACATTGACACAAATGTCAGTCTTCAGATTAAACTTCATTAGGTAAGTTAGACTAAAATACATTAAGGGCAAGGATATATCTCCAGATACTAAATAGACTGCAAGGTTCAACTGCAATAGTTATGATGACTAAAAACCTTGAGATTTTGCTTCTGTTTATTTATGGTTAACCTTTCTAAATAGTTCACTAGTTCTGACACTTCTATAAACCTACAAAACTAATTTCTTCAAAAGCTAAAATCTCCTGCTCAGCAAGCAATTATCCAAAGATTAGTGTCCGGTAATTCATTTATTCCCTTCAATGAGCAGAAATAATGGGTATCGTGTTTCTATAACTTTAAGTAGCTCATGCTCAGTTACTACCAGATGTTCAGAGTCATCACAATCAATCAGAGCAGGAAAATACATTAATTGGATTAAGTTTTACATTTACCTTCCCCTCTTTCTGACTGAAAATGGAAAGCAGTTTACCTCATTTACTATGAGGAATCCTAAAGGTAAATTCAATAAGCAAAACTAGTGAAATAGCAGAAGAGTAATTCCATCTTCCTGCATTTAATCTCTGGTCTGAGACCTCAGAAAAGCAAACAATAGCAAAGTCAGATACAGAAACGTACAAACCCATACTTCATCCTGCCAATTTGCATCGGTAACATATTGAGAGCTGATACATACAGGAAGTCAGAGAAGCTCACCAACAGTAAAGCAAAATCTTGAGATGAATTGTCTAGATAACACTCTTACATAAAGGAAAGGGGGAACAACTCCAGAATGAAAAACTAAAGTGCTTCTCAAGTCATTTTCCAATAGGACAATGCTGCCTATATGCAAACAAGTGTTAAGAAAGAAGTGGCCCTTGATTTGCATGCAGAATCTTGATAGTGCCACTGTTGCCTTCACCTCTTTAATCCAAAACTAGGCAGCATGCTATTCTAACAACCTACTTTCATAGTAACTGGTCTATTTTCAGAGCAAATAAAAAAACCCTGAATACTCAAGTTAAGCAAATTATAAAAATAGAAACATTTTAATATATAAAATATATTCAGCATATGGAAAAATGAGTGCCAATGTAAACAGTTGGGACTTCTTACATCAGGAGACTGCCAAACAATGTCAAGGCTTTCAGATTTTTTTGATTGTTGCTTTATTTTACCTCCAGTAGCAGCAGCATCTAGAAGTATCTACACTAGTTAGTTCTATATTATAGCTAAATACTTGAAACTTATATTTTCTAATGTTTTCTTAAATGCTTCCTTAGAATAAGAAAGCATGACCAGGTGCTTCTACTCGTATTTGCCTATATCCAGTTAAATCCAAATGAGCTAATTGGACAATTTCCTCCTAAAAAACTTGCAGATCTCTGCATATATTTACTCATCTTCATGAGATATAATTAACACATGAACAAGAGACTTAAATAGCATATTAGTCCAGCCAACACTTTAAAATTAAAAAAATAGTTGACTGGCAGGTACCAACTGGCATCTGCCAGATACTTTGGCAAAGCATTATATCCTGCCATAACATTCAGGAGCGACACACTGCTTCAGAGAGAAACCAATTTTCAGTTTCTACCTCCTACCAAATGTGGGGCTCAGCATGAATTCTGTCTGAGACAGGACGTAACTGATTGGCAGTGTCTGGCAGGGGCACTGTAATCCTGGCAGGCTCAAAACTGGAAACAGAAAAGTTAGAGGCAAAAAAATAATGTTTTAAAAAGAATAAATCACTATATCTTACCTCTGAGAATACTCTCTAGAATTATCTCAGTGTTGACTGGTAAACTGCTTTATATTTCTCAATGTATTCACATTGATTTTTTTTCCTGTATAGTTTAACTTTGCACATCAACAAACCACTGGCCACAGCCATGCACAGAGAAGCTGCCTGTAGCTGCCTCATATACAGAGGTAGCTGAAAACAATGCAGCATCCACAATTATAGTCTAACTGATGAGAACTATATAAATGAATTTAACCATTCCACAGTCAAGATTAATTTACTTTCCTTCTAAGGAATAGAAAATCATACAAACAGAATCATACATCATTGGATACTAGGAAAAAGTTCTTCACTATGAGGGTGGTGAGGCACTGGAACAGATTGCCCAGAGAGGTGGTAAATGCCTCATCCCTGTAGACATTCAAGGCCAGGCCTGATGAGGCTCTGAGCAACATGATCTAGTACAGGATCGTGTCCCTGTTTACTGCAGGGGGGTTGGTCTAGATGGCCTTTCAAGATCCCTTCCAACCCTATGATTCTATGAAAAGCATTTTGCCAAAAACTCTGCATCAGCCCGTTTTCCACGTACATGTGCATCATGTTCTAGAGCAAACAGAGGTTGAAGCTCATAAAACATCACATGGAAGTCAGCTAAATTGATAAAGCACCAGAGCATCAAACACCCCCACAGGGTATTGTTTTCTATACCGGTCTTATCAGGTTCTGATAAAACTTCAAAAGGGAAAATAACTTTGATGATGAAATTACTGAAGATCCAACTAGCCAGGTTTGTAAATGTGACCTCCAACGAGCAGATACTGGTGGACATGCTTGAGTGTGATACTGTTAGAGCAAGGACAGCACTAATGCAGCACACATTCACATAGCATGTGCTCCTAAGCATATGACAACAGTATTTTTGTTGTGCCTATCAAAAAAAAATTAAACACTCAGCATCAATAGAAGATACTTGGACTTTGATTCAGCTTTCACATTATAGCACCCGAGTGTAGAAGTCTGAGTGAGCACTGGAGATCTAGTCAGCACAGCCAGATGAAACTGCACTTTCAGTCTAACCTAAAGCTGCATCTGGCCATCTGAGTAACTCTACAGATTCCACTGAATGTGTGAACTATGTCTCTGCTCTTATCTGCAAGTTGAATCTCATACCTTGATGAAGCATCACACTTCTGTATTTTCATTACTGGGTGAAAACAGATATATAACCCAATATTCCAGTATAGCAAAACAGACAAGCAGAGAAAGCCAAAAGGAAAAAAAAACCAAAAAAACAAAAAAAACCACACAAACCCACCACACCAAAAGCAAAATACACACTACTCACTACTGGACCAGTGTGATGTCAAGTATCACTGAATGATTTGCATCAATGCCATTTAGGAAGGCTGCATTGTAATTCAGTAAATATCATGCCCATCAGAACACAAACCTCTCCAACCATTTTATTTGCTTCAGCAGTCCTATAGTGACCCAGATAAAAACAGGAAAAAGAAAGACAAGGAGGGGAATTACTATATATAGTTTACCTATTTATAATTTTAGCACATGCCAGAAATAAACTGAGGGTAATGACTCAGCTATAATACCTCCTAACTGATATTCCCTACATACAAGCAGGCTAGCTCTAAAATCCCATGGTATCATTTTCCTGTACAGAACACCTATGTTTGTTTTACTGCTCTGGAATTCATTACTTAAAGAATTTTGAAAGACCTGTGCCTAAGCTAAACTAACTGTATGTAGAAAAAGGCTTCACAATTATTAAATTACTTAATATAAAAGGATAAAGTGGCTTACTTAAGACAAAAAGTACCTGCTAAAAAAATGCCAATAGCAACAGCAAAGTATATAGCTATAATCAGAAGCATTACAAGTCAGTTTGTAAGACAAATCAAAAAACTCTGAATGCTGCATTCTCACTAGAGGGTAGCTCAACAAGGCATACACTTTGTTTAAAACAGATAGATTTAATGTCTGATCTCTTTGCCAGACCTAACAACTGACTGGAGGCTCCTTCTTCCTTCCTCCACATTTACACTAGTCCCTGTTTTCAACTATTCTGGTATAAATGCTGCTTAGCCATTCTCTAAGCATGTCTTCAGTTCCCACCTAACATCAATGCACTCCCCTGATCAGAAACCCTTAATAGCATTCACAAATCAATGTCTATTATATAAAGCTGCAATCAATATGTCAATAAAAACATTGGCCACAACAGGCAATTACTCAAAAGGGAGAATTTCATTAGTTTCATACTTAGTGGTAAGATTACCTTAAAAATAATTGATCACACTCCCAAGCTCCAAGCTGCGCATACAGACAGGGGGTAGTTGTGGTAACAGCATAAAGAGCCTGGGAGAAAAAGTTTATGGCCCTTATTATTCTTGTGAAGAAACAGATAAGGTACATATATAAGGTACCATTGTTAGAGGGCAACCTCCCCCACTCCTCTAGTTGAATTGTTTATGGGCTTCTAAGGGCCATATTAAGGACACTAAGATTTTTTCACCTGGCTTTCAAGTTACATCACACTTATTTACCCCAGGAAAGTGCTAAAGTTGCTGCTACAAGGCTAGTAGGTGGAATACTTCACAAGAGGAAAAATCTCAGTTACTCAGAAGCAGCCATGACTGTGACAGAGGTTTATAGGGCAAGTGCCTGTCTCTACCTGTATTTCCCCAACACAATTATCCTTTGCAAATAGTTACATTATTTTTAAAAGATTTCAACCAATTGTTGAAATAACATGCTCAGCTAAAACAAAAGAGTATTCAGTTGTTTTGTAATAGACTTTGGTATAGAGTTAAGTTGTACCATAACATACATCAATAGTAAATTAATGAAAAGATTAAAACTGTGAAAAAAGTGCACTGAACTGTTCATTTCAAGATTAACACTATTTAAAATTAGAAGCTCATGAAAACATTTGGTCACTTTTCTTGACATTACTTTAAGGCAAATTGGTTTTACAACTTTTAGATGGCATGAATTGCACACATTCTTTTATTTGTGTAATATTAGACAAAAAATACAGTAACGATGTAGTACACCAGAGCTAATTAAACTTTTGACTGTGCACTCAGAGAGTAACATTGTCCATGCCAATTTTGTGCAGTTCTACTTCAGTCTTTCCAATAAGCTACCCAGTTCTGTCCCTATTCTCCCAGACACCTTCAGGGGTCAGAGATTTCACTGCGTGTAACTAAATGTTCATTAAAGTACATCACTACAAAAAAAAAAGGCTTTGATATGTATAGAGGTGTAAAAATCTGTTAATGCTCCATGCTTCAATTCATAAAAAAACGGAGTTACTCTGATAGGATTAGAAAGTACACCTCAAGCTTGCACATTTTATTTGAGCCTACAGAAAACTTCCTAGTGTTGATTTAATTTTCTGCATCACTGCTTGCATCCAGCAGTGTCAGAAATTATAAATTGAGAGTTCTAATTTCTTTCAAGTTTGGAACACAGTGTTGGGTTTGGGAGAGCCTAAGATACATTAATATTTCAAACATAGGAAATTACTTGAAGGTATAAAGGAACAAAGGGCAATTTCAAATTCACTTGTGTGCCAAAGCCATAAAGGCTTTCCTTAAAGAATGTACTTTCAGTTTTGTCGTGCATGACAACTGAAACCAATGAACTTAAGGGGCTACTAGTGGTATTTTCACAAATTAAAACAGAATCCAAGTCAATCAGTACACTCAGGATCTGAAAAATATGATCTAACAACACTACATTGACTTTCTGAGAAGGTTGTTATTCTGAACCATGACACATACACTGACACAGGTCCAAAATACACACTGTAGTTCATGTTCTCAATTTCAATCTCACTTACATTGAGGTTAATAGCATCCTTCAGTAAATGCCATTACCGCACCCTTCTTTCCTCTCTCCTTCTGTAAACTGCTTAGCTGCCACCAAGACTCTACTCTAGAGCGTATTAAGCCACTCCTTAAGAGATATGTGGATATAAAAAATAAACAGAACAGTGACAACAGTCAATTCAAGAGAAACAGGGGACTCTGAACTGCCTATACCAGAGACAGCACAAAATTCTGCAACCTCAGCATTCACTAAGGATCACTTTTTGATAAATATTGACATTCTCTTTTCTTCAGTTCTTCAGTATTCAATGCAATACAGTAAGAGCCCAAGCTAGGACTTATCCAATTAGAATAAACTCTTCTCAGTGTTGTAGCTAAGTCTTTTTTTCTTTTGCAAAAGAGCAGCTTTCTTACTTCCTACATAAGAACACTATTCCTGAACTTATTATCAAAGCTGTGTTTTATTCCAAAAGAAGGACAAAAGGACTGTTCATCTCTTCTGCAGAAACAGAGAGCCTAAAGATGACAAATCTATTTAGGGCGTTCTACTACAGTCTTTTGTCTTTGATCAGAGTTACAACATTGATAAAATAGTTTAAATTAATAGATATTCTAAAAAGAAAAAAAAAATCTGTCAAGCACGGCATCAACATACTTTTTTACCACAGATTTGTGGTACTTCTCCAATTAATTATCTGTCTGCAATCTTACCAAAGCAGCATGAACAAATGGCTAGAACCTAGACCAAAAGCCAGAAGACAGTCCTTTTTGCCAATTTCACAAGCCACATACACAAGAAGAACAGATAGAGATTAAGGGAATTAAGTTAATGCCTCGCATTTTTAAATCACTTACTATTCCTCATGTATATTTTCTTCTAAAATGCAGAGAAAAAAATATAGTGATGTACTTTAAACATGTAAAGTACAGCTCTACTGAACAAATCAGAAGATAGATTGCCAAACAATTCCCTGTTATAACAAAAAGGCAACAAGTAGCTTTATAACTTGCAGTCCAAACAACCCCACCACCTAAGGGAGTCCATGTTCCATGATATTATAGACATGCTGCTGATAATAGCAAGAGCCTGGGCTCAACATCCCAGTAATGCCTTCCTGTGTATGGGAACTAACATTGATGTTTTTTAAATTGGTCCCATCCTTGCTGAAGGGCTTGTACCCTAACTTGGCAATTAGAAAACATCATTCCTATCCAGTTCCCATGAAAATTAACAGCAGGATATAAAACAGAGCTGCTATTATCATAATAAATTAGATTTCTGGAAGCAAAACAGATAATGTAAGATCACAAGGGAATGTTTTCTCATGTAATTATCCTTCCTGTACATATCTGCTGATGGTTAAACTGCAGTAGTCCAAGACTGCATTAGTTGCCAGTTCACAAAATAAGAAATTTTCAAAACTGTGGAAGATATATGAAAGTCTTATATTATTCCTTCTGCCATAAGGAATATTGAAAAATAAAGTAGTTATCAGTGTTACATTAGCTAAGATGCAAGTAATCAGTACATGCCCTCCCTTGTAGTTCAAGAAAAGCAGAAGCAACTCTAAATTGGGCAATTACTTGCTAAGGACTATAGATTAATCTTTCTTGAAAATCCTTGTTTTCCTTAGCACACAGCACACTGAATTTTAAGACTATTCCTCTCATTTTCAAGTATGATCTTTGAGGTGTAGGATTCTGTTAAAAGCTTCTATTCATAAGTCAGGATGAACTCTTCCTTATGTCAGCACTACACTACACTAACTTGGAAAAAAAATTGTCTGAAACTGATTAAGACTCATAGGTATTTCCAAAAACTAAATCAAAGAATTGGTTGTTTAGTTGCTTTTCAGTAATTTTTTTACACATAATTTTTGTTTAGAAGAGGCTAAAAAATAAAAGTTTTGGTTACAAGCTTTTTCTGAATATTTAGCAATCTAAAGATGCTTTCAAGTGACTGATCATANCACACAGCACACTGAATTTTAAGACTATTCCTCTCATTTTCAAGTATGATCTTTGAGGTGTAGGATTCTGTTAAAAGCTTCTATTCATAAGTCAGGCTGAACTCTTCCTTATGTCAGCACTACACTAACTTGGAAAAAAAATTGTCTGAAACTGATTAAGACTCATAGGTATTTCTGAAAACTAAATCAAAGGATTGGTTGTTTAGTTGCTTTTCAGTAATTTTTTTTACACATAATTTTTGTTTAGAAGAGGCTAAAAAATAAAAGTTTTGGTTACAAGCTTTTTCTGAATATTTAGCAATCTAAAGATGCTTTCAAGTGACTGATCATACACTTACACCTATTTACAAGTGGTTCACAAGTATTTGTAAAGCAATCCATAAAGCTAGAAAAGTAGAACTGAAATACAGATTAGACTAGTTTCCAAAAGTCAAAGAATTCTACAATTAAACCTGAATTGCAACTCACTTCCTCGGTTAAGGTTATCTGCATATTTGCTACAGAAAATAATATTTATACAACATTTAGAAAACATGAAATCTCATGAGTGTTCAACTCTCACATTATGAAAGGGCCTGGCCTAGAACACAGTTCCCACAGCACTGCAAGGCAGCCAAACAGCAGTTTGCACAGCAGCCAGCCAATAGCAGAGCACACCAAATAGGGCCAGCAGCTCTTCTCACAGCAGCGAACACTTGCTCAGCAGTAGTGGCACCACAGGTCACAGGCCCCAGCTTCACCCCAGTGGAGCAACTGTCCTTGTCACAACATAGGTTCCAGGCCAGACAGTGCTCCTGAGAGAGGATGAAGTCGGGACTACTTGCCTGCAGGAGGAGTGTGCTATTAGAGTGTTACCAAGTGAAGACATGGGATGGGGGCAGCACATTAACTGGCACTGGAAATGACAAGAAACAACAGATTTGTGTTGATCTTCTCCAAGATCCTGAAAATTCCAGAGTCTAAACCCCCAACTATTACTGTGAATCCAATAAAAAGCAGTAAAGATGATCAAGGTACTAGAGTATTTGTGATATGATGTGAGGCTGAAGGCTATAGGGTTGGTTAGGCTCAAGAAGAGGAGGCTGGTTGGGAATCTTATACACGAGTATCCAAGGAGATGAAAATAAAAGGCTGAGCCAAATACTCCTCAGTTGTATTCAGTGAAAGGACAAGAGGCAACTGGCACAAACTGAAAATCAGATAATCCTATTTAATTGCAGGAAAGCTTTTTTTGCTGTGAGAGTAGTCAAAAACTGGCACAGATCATCCACAGTGATTGTGGATTCTCCATTCTTGTAGGCTGTCAAAACCCAACTGAGCTAGGTCCTTAGCAGCTCATTCTAGTGCATGCTGCTGCAAGGAGAGATGCTACAGTCTTGGCCATTTCAGTATTACCTGTAATTACAGAATTAACTCAAACCAGCTATAAGAATTAATAGACAAATTATACTATAATAGCTTGAGAACAGTTCACTACATTTCTCTACTAGTAACTGAGTAAAAAGGAGAGACAAAACATTTTAACTTCAAGTTGGCCCTTAACAGCCCTCCTCTCAAGAGGCTAAAGAGATCAAATAATGTTAAAAGAAACAAAATATTACCAGGAAACTTAATGCCTGGAGACAAAATAGACTAAGTTTAAAGTTCAAATAATCTTCATGGGTAGTCAAACAACATGAAGCACTGGTACATCTTGCCGAGTCCAAGAAGATGGTGTATTAATAGACCTATCCATTTTAATAATTTCCTCTTTAGACAGTAGTTATTTAGGCTAACTCAAAAACCAGGAAGGGACATGAGGAACCTCAAGCAATGGTAGCCAAAATGGATTTAATATGACATTGAACAGACTACAGGGACCAATTAAACAGAAGAAATTTGAAAAGGACAGAGCAATGCAAGAACTTCAAAAATCAAACAAAATCCTCTGAATGCAGGTACTAATAAAAAGCAACAAGAAAAACATTATGTTGTATAAATAATGCAAACTGATAATACGTCATCATAATACATCACGCCAGTCATAAAACAGCAGTGTCATTTAGAATATGACACCCAGCACCTTTCTTCTACACATTACAGAAAGTTATGGAAAGACAATAACAAAGAAATAGCATTAATTGAGCATATTAGAAGTGTTTCACATGGAACTAAACTGTTAAGACTGCAAAGTTTCATCCCACAAAAAGGCACAAGGAGACATGCACACTCAAGAACACATTCACACTTACACCAGTCTCAAGCCATTTTGTCAGAAAGCCATCTAGATAAAATCTTCAAGATGAAGGACAAAAAGCCCTTTCTTCTGCTACTTGGAATGTTTGAGTCCACATCCATCTGCACAACAGTCTAACCACATGACACTGCTGCTCACTTGAATTAGAAATTAAAGTCACTCAATATAAAGATTTTACAGACACCCTTTAGAAACTGTCATTCAAGGATGAGACTGGAAACTTATCAGTTCTAACAGTATCTTAAAAACCATCAAACAAGTAATTTCTCTTATGAATACAAAATAAGATAAAATAAAGGGTTTTTTATAAAAAAAAGAAAGTGTTAAAATTAATGTTTTAGACTATTACAAGCCCACTTTTCAGAGTTCTTTCACTACTTTGATGTAGGTAACCAGATAGCACAGCTACATGTAGCTTTTCAGTGTTGCAATAATGTAACAACTTCAAGAGAACATCTTTATTGAAAAGGTTCCACTGAAAGCAAATTACTCTGCAGGACATTCAGTAACTAACATTGTTACTTTATCCAACTTTTCACTTAATGAATGAAGCACAGCAGATACTTCCTATTTAGCTGGATTTGGTTGAAGATGAGAGAATCTGGCTTTCTCTGAAAGGTGGCACACAAAAGGACCTAATTCAAGGCACATGCATTGGAGTTGAGGCAGAGTGGTGGCAACAGCCAGCCATCTACAGAATTTTATGAGGACATTTCATCCCTGTGAAACTCAAGTACTGCTTCCAAAGAGGCACACAAAAAGAAACTGGCAACTAGCTTTCAGACACATTAGGAAGATTATCCTCCCTAATTAAACACCTCGTTACAAGTTAATCCATAGCTGGAACAGAAAGAGATCTAAACAATGTTAACTCCAACAAGACAATCAAATTAACATTCACAAGGTTAATCAATCTGCAAACTAGTTGCCAAGAGTGCAAGAGAAACGCTCAAGAAATGAAAGCAAGATATATGTGCATATGCATAAAAGGTGTTACTAACTATTCTGTCCTACATACTAACTATTAACCAAAGAAACTATCTTCAGCTTTCCAGTTTGACCTAGGTATTTCAACTGCTCCAGAGTCTTCATTTGCATACATATTCATAATCACAAAGCCAGATTAAAAGAATAAAAATACCCCTGTGGCTGGGTACAATAAATCACTGCTTTCACACCAGGTTAGTTTTCAGCCATTCTGCTTCCATTGCTGGTTCCCTGCACTGGCTTCAATGGTTACACAAAAATGGGAAGGAAGTCAAACTACAACAGCACAGATGCCCATCAGTCCAAGTTTCCATGAAGCTATATCCCTCATTGCAATGTAATCCTTGTTGACTAAACTGTGACACAGTAGTCTTTCTTATACCTCATACAAATTACAGTTGCATGCTCTGCTATCTGCTGTTTCAAATTTGATTTGTTTTCTCTCTTTTGAGGAAAAAAGTCAACTGCTCTCTCATAAGCCATGTGGCATAATTGCAGCTTGCCAAGCTTCCCAATTTACTGGAAACCACAACCCATAGAATTAGTGATGAAAGTGCGGCTCTGAAGGACAGTTAGAGAACAAGGTCTTGAAAGATAACAGAACTGCTGATAGTGGTTTTTATCTCTGAAGCAAAGCTCAGGAAGATAGCAAAAGACTCAAGGAAAGAGTGAAGGAAAGCCTTCAACTTCAGACTGCCCTGTTACATTAAAAACCAGCACTGCTCAGCAAAATTAAGTTACCATCTACAGCAGTGATTCTCTTGTTCTCAAGAGCCTGTAGATCCCTAGTCATCCAACAGCACTTTCACATGATCTAAGCTATGCTCTGGACATGACAGCATAGTCAGGATTCACCTCCCTGCCCTATTGTACAGCAATCCAGCTCCAAGTGTCCCAGTGGTGGTGATGGTGTTAAGACAGTTCAAGGAATCAGTCATTCTGATGCCCAGATAAATCAAAGGCTGCACATTACTAAGTCAAAATAAAGCTGATACACAAGCACATGGATAACCAGTTCAGGCCAGCTGATACACCATCTTCTATTAACACTTGCTAACACAAAACAAACATGAGGATGCAGATGGCAATAGCAGTATATACTCACTGTGCAGGGCTATTTGTACAAGTGAAGATGACCAAACATACAGAGAATAATCCAGTGATGTTACAGTACCAGCACTGGAAACCATAGAAAAAGGAGTAACTAAGCTATTAAAACTGGTATTTCTTAATCTATCTTTTAAGCCGAAATTCAGTTTTTTCCTTGGATGCCTCTAGTATCCTATCATTTATTTGCCTTTTGAAAAAGGTACATGCATACACAAAAACCTATACTGTAGAAGCATCTGTCACAAGAGCACAACACAGGACTAGATGGAGCTCACATATCAGATCTCTAACCAAGATAACACAGGAGCCGTTTCAGTGCTCCATGCCAACAAGGAAAGAAACTAAGTACTCCTGCCAGATCCGGGACTAACCCCAGGGCCCGATCCTTTCCCTTCAAGGGCAATCGGGCTACACTTGCATTTGAAACATAGAAGCCTATAATGCCTGTTTCCAAGGACTGAGACCCTCCCGTGTTTCATTGCCATTGTATTTTCCCACTCAACTTTTTCCTCCAACACAATGAACTATAAACAATGAATGAGGGAGTTTCCTGAGATTTCGGGCACATCTTCGTAGAAGTTTTATAATTACGTTGAGAGGCTTTTCCTCTTCTGCAGTTGTGCATCTATCAGCATTTGAAACAAAAAAAAATATGGCTACACAAGGAAACAATGGAAATACTTTTATCAGGCTCCACACAAGGAAAGAAAAGAGTTTTTTGCCAGTATTGATACCAACATATTGTATACTAGTTACATGCAAGATTTTTCATTAAAAGTATTAATTATTAGATGTCACCTTTGGATAAACTGGTGAACCCTATATAACCCACAGCACAAGTTTTTTACATTGCCACTCCTATATGCTGCAAGAATGCCAATTATAGTTATTCATCTTATTTATCTACTGCTGAGTTACAGCATTTCAGAGGCAGCTTTGCTACACTTTTAGTTCCTTTCACTCCTGATCTGAAAGACTACATCCTCCTTCAGTTTGACTCCTCCCACTTTGCTTTTCATATAGATAGATACCACCAATCCATCCCTAAAAACAGCAAAAGCAGCCCATACTGTAATCAATCAATTCCCTCCTATTTTGCCTTACAGAGACATATCCATATTTAAGCAATTACAAAATGTTTGAGAGATAAAAATAGCATGTACTATAGCATGTACTTAATTCCTCTTTCTGAAGAAAAGACCAGGCAAGAGACAACTACTGGCAGGTCCCAAAAGAGCAAGAACACAAACTTCTGGCAACACATCCTTCTCACACCAGCTAAATACTGGCCTTTTTTTTTTTTTTTAACAGTTAAATTCTGTGGTACTCTTGGATCAACTCCAAGATTTCACAGACACCTGGAGTCCCAAGAGAAATTATCTGGAATATTCATGCCTCTCCAAAAAAAAAGAAAAAATCAGGTAAAACTACACAGCAAGAAAGCTTTCATTATAAAACCCAGTTTTCAAATTCATTAAACATCACTCAGACTCAGTCTCCACTGTCAGTTTTGAGTTGCAATCAGTCCAACCACAAGAGGCTACCTAGACAAAGTACTATAATCAATACTATGGAAATGATCAGAGTAGGATTTTCTCTAACATCAAAATCATACTGACTTCATCTATTAGTCATTCTTTTTATTCTACAGCATGGTAACTAGTCCACCAGAATGGAGTCAGAGTTGTAAGTGCAACTCACAATTTTGCCATTGAGAGGAGATATGATCAGAAATGGCAACAAAAACTGATTAGATCAATTCATTTTTGGCCCTATCTGCAATAGAATTTTTAATAATAAACGAATAGTTTCAAGGTGATAAGGTCCAACATTTCAGAAAGAACTCCTGTCTGACATCTGCTGCTTAGCCTTTGTAGTGCCAAGTCTCACTAGAGTATTTTCAGGTATTTAAAGCAATGTCATACTTTTAACTGCTGATCTGCTATTTACAGGAAGAACTTTTATATTTGCAGTCCTTCTTCACAACTTAAACCTGAATGGATTTAAAGAAGCCAAATGAGCATCTCCTCTATTACCCACACCAGAGCACATCAGATGGAAAAACAAAATGCATCTTAAACTTTTTAATAAAAAGAAAAAATTAAATAAGTGGTGCCAGCCACATCCAGAACTAGAACTTTTCCTGCTCTTCTATGCAGGATGCAAAATAACTAGGCTTTAAAGTCAGGTTCCATTCCTCCTGCTTCATTCTTCCCTGGAGTTGGGCAAATTTTTTAAACATGGGTGGAGCACACCCATAATCTCACTCACCTAAACACCAGTGGTGCAACTTCTCTTCTGGACAGAGAGATAGTTCAGATCCTCCACGTGGTGATCATTTTGACTACTGCAATATTATCCAAAAGCCAGTTTATTTTAAGTATAAGATGACTATTTTGAGAGAGCATTACTTGGGGAGAAAAAAAAAAACCCAAAAAAAAACACCTCTGAAAAAGTAACTACACTTCTGCATCATGAGCAGAGCACCAACCACCCTCATGTTTCTGCATCTGTGACAAGCCAGCAGCTCCCAGATCACACCAGAATGTTCACAGCACCTCCTCTGGACAACCTCTTTCTTCTCTTGCACAGGTTAAGAGCATCGACATCTACTTTCGGATGTGCATTTCCCTTCTGTGAAACGAGAACTGCTACACCTGAAGTGTGGCCATTCATAGCTAGTCATCTTTCCAGCTCAGGAACTCCCAAGTAATAGACCTTATACATCACACCACAAACAGCTCAAATGCTGGAGAGCACATCAGTTAATACTCCCTTCACAGCTTTCCACCTGCCTTAGTCTTTCTGCTTCAGGCAAAAATATTGTTATTAAGTGAGGGAAGGAGCAGACACCGGAACAGATTGCCCCGAGAAATTGTGGATGGCCCCTCTCTGGAGGTGTTTAAGGCCAGGCTGGACAAGGCACTGAGCAGCCTTATCTAATGGGAGGCAGGGAGGTTGGAGTAGATGATCTTTAAGGTCCCTTCCAACTCAAACCATTCTATGATTCTACATTTTAACTTTAGGCCCACTTATCCTAACATCAAGAAAATTTAAAACTCCTTTAAAAGCCCATAACACAACTCTGTACCGAGTCTGCTAACATGCTTACACCTCTATAGGGATTATATAGTTAAAACAACTCTTTCATGGGGAACAATATAAAAGAATGTTTTTTTAAAACATTTCACTTTAGCATGTAAACTAACTTAAATATTATTTGCTATAAACATTATATGCATTAATTCACTGTTACTGTTGTCATTAATGCACTTCCTAACCCTAAAGCCAAAGAACAAGACATTTCCAATGAGAGCTTACATAAAATAGTGCAGGATATATTCATACAGGGTATGTTTCAAGAATGATTTAGAAGGGTAGTGGCAGAGTGGAGATTTGATTGCAATGGTACTGTTGTGTCTTTAAAGATCTGCAAACACCACTAACTAGGGAGTTTTGGGATACTGGTTACAGCAGTAAACCTGCACATCAAAGTGCTGATTTGGGGGACTGTTGAGCTCATTCCTAACATATTTTGAGAGCCACTAAGTGACAGCGACTATAAACTAATCATTTAGACTGATCACTCGGCTAACGAGTGATCCAAACTTTCTGGAACTAACAGGGCATATTTTTCCCCAAAACGCACACGGATAGATATCTAAAGATACCGCTGTGGAAGGAGCCAGAGCACACCTGCTTCTTCCTAAGTGTCCCAAGATCTTGCTGCCCCAAACCCTGCCATTGGGTCACGGCTGCCAGCTCAGACCCCAGCAGGGAGGGGAGAGAAGCGTCTCTTCGCCTCGATGAACGGACAGTTTCCGAGTCATTCAACACAGCCCCACGTGTCAGCGGGACAGGCTCCGGCCCGCCTCTCCCACCCTCCCCGTGGGGAGTGTCGGACACTGACAGCCGGGCTGGGAAGGTCCGGAGCTGAGAATCCCCTGACCCCCTTTTCCCTCACCTGTTTTGAATGTCATCTGCTTGTCGTCGGCGCCGCCGAAGAGCTGGAGCATAGAGACGAAGAGGACCCCGCACGAGTTCTGGATGCCAAAGACGGCGCCGTTGCACCACATGGCGGCAAGCATCACCACCCAGCCCCAGCCGCCCTCGGGGGGCTCGCTCCCCGCGCTCCCAGGGGCCTCCGCCGCCGCCCGGGGCTGGGGCCCGCTCTCGCCGCTCGGATAGGCCGGGCTGCCGCTCCCAGGCCATCCCTCACCGCCATTCTCCCGCCGCGATTCTGTCACCGACGGGGTGGGCTGCGGGGCGGCGGTGGTGTCGGTGTGGGGGGGGTCCTCCGCGCCCTGCGGCGCCGGCTCCTCGCTCACCGGCGCCATCCTCAGCCGCGCCGCGGAGCCGCTCCCGTCTTCCTCCTTCTCCTCCTCCTCCCGGCGACCTCTCTGCCCCAATCCGCCTCAGTCCCGCGCCGGGGACGCAGCGGGCATTCTGAGACGCTCGGTCTTTCTGTGGGTGGGTCGGTCGATCAGTCGGTCCACACACCCGCCCCACAGCTCGTCTGCTCTCCCGCTCGCACCCGTCCCTCCCCACCTCAGCTTCACTCTTCCCGCCGCGCCG